>OY979694.1:153803681-154257074 GCA_963855945.1 Thereva nobilitata
TTAGAGTATGAATTAGATTGGACCAACCACGGAAACCTAGCTACCACCAATACCATTTCAGTAGGGAAATTACCTGTAATCAGACATTCTCTCTCTTAGGCTTTTAATTGTTCTTCCATAAAATTCTGCATATCAGATATAATTTCTCGTTTAGAGTTTCGTGAGCGTCAATGTCTGCAGATTCAAAACGCTGAATTCAAAAGACGTCGCGTTACACACAGAGCATATACTCCGCGATTTGCGCCTCTCAGAAATTCACTCTCAGACCTCACTCTCACTAGCGCTTTATTGAAGATTGATAAATTCCCCTCTTCGCACCACTATTTACACAACAAGAACACAAAAGAAAAAACATAAGACCGAGTTATTATCGATCTATTGCTCAAATAGGGAAGCAGCCTAAGATGTCTAGTTGTCTAAACAGTAACACCTAACTCTAACCGAATTAAGGAAGCATCTCCGCATTCACTCCCGAAATGGTCTCAGACCCGCCACAACCCGAACTAGGGCTACCCTTATCCAAATCTCACTTACACATGCCCCACGAGGGGATCAATCTCTCAAAACACACAACATCTACACAAAAACACTCGACGCTAATTGCACCTCTCTTCCAGGCCGCCGTCATGGAAACAATTCTACTTGCCCTGGCCTTAACGGCCGCTGCAGTTAACTCAGGCCAAGCGCCTTATACCCTTACCCCGCTGAACAAAACGGGCGTAGTGTTTGAAGAACTTGGCGAAATATGGTTATATCACAACCATTGGAACGTATTCACTGAATTGGACCTCAGCGAATTGGACAATCAAACCCAGCTGGCCGACCATGCGGAACACCTGGCGCTAAGGATATGCCAAGAGGACAATCCCCAACAAGGACTCTGCCAGGACCAGCAAAAACACATCCACTCGGTGATCGAAAACATCCGGAGAAGGACTAACATAATCCGGGAGTTAATAACCCCAGCGCGAAGCAAACGCTCCATCTTTGACGGCGTGGGAATGGGTTTACACTATTTATTCGGTACCATGGATAGCGAAAACGAGCAGGAGGTTTACAGCAAGTTGGACGAATTAGGGAAAAACCAAGCGACCCTACTGGAACTGGAAAAACAACAAATAAGTGTAGTAAACAACACTCTCCAGGAAATACAAAAACCTCTGGTCGCCCTAATGGACAGACAACAACAGATAGCGTATCAGATAAATGAGCTACAAAACATAACGGAAAAGGTAACCCGACTCCAAACGAGGGTCGACATAGTAACCAACATCCTCCTACAGGTAATTGAAATAGAATCTCGGCAAAACACCCTGATAGAAGTAGTCATGTTCGCGAAAAATCATAAGGTACATCCCCTTCTTATTTCCCCCAGCAAACTGGCCAATATACAATCCAGTATAACCAGTGCGTGCTCAAACTGCCTGCCGATAGTGTACCAAACTAGTACCATTAACACCTACCTCATGCGAAATAAATTAGTGGTCAAAGTGAGCCTACCAATCTTTAGCCTTCCCAGAATGAGATACTTCAAAATCTGGTGCTACCCCATTCATGCCCGAGAAGGGCACTCCGTTATTCCTGAGATAGAATACTCTCATTTGGCCGTCCAATTCGAGACCAAAGTCTTTACCCTCCTAAACTACCCAAACACTCTGCAGATCATTAAAATAACTAATAACCTAAATTCCACCACTTACGTAGGTCAGTTGAACACCCCCATAGCACAGGTGATCCACACCCGAGAGTGCGCCCCCAAATTGTTGTTAAACCCCTTAGGTGAAGACGTAGAATGTCCATTAAGGATGCAAGTTCCCCCGCAGAACACCATCATCAAGATGGATCGGCCTAACACATGGCTAATCGCGCTTACGAGCCCCCAAGCTATCCAAATATCTTGTGAGGATCAATTTGCAGTCGCCAAAACAGAGGGACCTGGTATCCTAACCATAAACAAGCCCTGTAAGTTGTCAGTACAGGACCAAACGCTATACCACCAGGGAGCAGTAGGACAACCCTACATATATTACAACCTCCTTATTTCCCCCTCAACAACCCCAATATTACGGATACTCTCCTATCACACGTTCATGCCAAATCCACTGGCGGGGCCGTTAACACAACTCAAGTAATACTCGGGCGAGACGCCTATGATCGCATTCAAAAGAGCGCCAAACCGCTAGACAGTATCCAAGAAGAATTAAATCAACTGCAAAAGGACGGGCTGGCAACCAAGCGCCATACCTGGTCTATGACTTCCCTATCACTGAGTAGCATCGCAGTAGTGATTATAATAGTATACGTACTACTAAAGGCTGTAGGCCCAAGACAAATCCTTCCTGGCCGGCGCCCAGAAACCGAAGAACACGGTTCGGTCCAGCTAACGGAAATACGGACACTAAATCCCTCGCAGGCCACTCATCCTCGAACCCCCAGAAGGCCAAGGGCTCGCTCCCTGACGTTGCCTAGAACTATCCAGTTAGTGGGCGAAAGCTCTTAAGAATATAATAATGCCAAAAGAAAAAAGGCCTTCCGAAATAATATCCCTTTGTATGATCAAAAAAGTAAAAATTTAGAAAATAAGAAGAATGAGAAAAGGAAAATAAGAGTAGTATATAGGAAGAATTGTTGTGGAAGGAAAAAGAAAGATTAGTAAGTAAGAATTATTGTGGAAGGAAAAAGAAAGATTAGTAAGTAAGAATTATTGTGGAAGGAAAAAGAAAGATTAGTAAGTAAGAATTGTTGTGGAAGGAAAAAGAAAGATTAGTAAGTAAGAATTATTGTGGAAGGAAAAAGAAAGATTAGTAAGTAAGAATTATTGTGGAAGGAAAAAGAAAGATTAGTAAGTAAGAATTGTTGTGGAAGGAAAAAGAAAGATTAGTAAGTAAGAATTATTGTGGAAGGAAAAAGAAAGATTAGTAAGTAAGAATTATTGTGGAAGGAAAAACAAAGATTAGTAAGTAAGAATTATTCTGCTATATAGCAAAAATCATAATAGAAAATCCATTCAATAAGCAATCTCAACCACTTACTACCCCGCAAGTATTTTAAATTAATTAACAAAAATAAAAAAAAAAAATAAAATAATTATTAACTTTAAGCGCAAAAGAAAAATCGATTTTTTTTTTAGAGATTAAAATTTGAATCGAAATTCAAATTAATTAACAAAAAAAAAACAAAGGAAATTTAACAATCCTTCCATATTCACCAATTATTAAAAAAAAAAAAAAAACAGTCCCTCGAATTTATACATTATTTCTCTCCTCTTATATCATATAATATTTTCATTGAAATTTATTATTTTTTATTCATTGCCATTTTTTTTATTAGTATTTTTTTTTAAGGTAGATTATTTTATACAAGAAAAAAGCACTATAATCCAAATCCAAAAAAAAACAAGCAATATTTATAATGTGCGTAAAAGCAACAGAAAAGGAAACCTCGCTTCATTTCATAAATTATATAAGAATCTTATCAACAAAAAACAAAAAAAAAGGAGAACCTTACAGTTGTGACTAACAAAAACAAAAAAAAAACAACAACAATAGAAAGTCAAGCATTTATGGCCCTTAGAGTTGTAGCAAACCTAAAAGACAAAAGGATAGTAACCTTATAGATGTAATTCTGAAAAACAAAAAACAAAACAAAAGGGAACACTAACTAAACCCCGCAGGGAAGACAAACATCTAATTTAAAATAAACAAACTTTATTTGTCATCTGGCAGACATTAGCGGTTGGCTGCCTTGGGCGGCGCACTGACAATACGCCTCGAGCCCCTCATCCGGCCTCGAGCCGCCACCAGTTCGCGGTCGCGACGGTCATTTCGAAACATGCAGCCCTTAATATAGTGGTCGCCGCCACATTCATAGCACGCCAGTATAGGCCGCTGCCGCTCCCAACTGGCCGCCGTCACCTGTTGCACCGCCTTCCTCTGGGGCGCCGTCACCTGTTGCACCGCCTTCCCCTGCTGCGCCGCTACCTGCTGCTCCTCTTTCCTCTTGGGCGTCGCCCCCAACAACGCCGCCTCCCTCCTGGCGACCGCCTCTTCTCGCCGCCGCAAGTCCTCCTCCCCCCTCGCGACGGCCCTCTCCCGTCGCAACACCTCCTCCGAGCGGTCCAACAACGCCGCCTCAGCTACTAATAGGCGACGCCTGGCTGAAAGTTCCTCAGGATTCATCTAAGGAAAAGGAGAAATAATAAATAACAAATCAGCAAATAAAACTTCTTAAACTTACCGTGTACAGTGTACTAAGTCGAATCTAAAACTGATTCCGCATCGGCAGAACGCAGACTTGGAACCCGCGCCCCATAAAACACAAGTGCGGGATCAGCAACAATCGCAAGCTGCCTAGATTTTTTAGAACAAGGCGCCTTTGTTTAACGACGACGCCTCGTTCTTTTTGGTCCCCCCAAGGAGTTGTTATATCTCCTTATCAGTTCGAATCATAACAATTCGTGCCCAAGATTAAAAACCGATATCGCAAATATTATGAGACCCAAATTTACAAATTCTTTCCACACAATTGCCGTTACGTTCAAATTTTCAAAAGTCTCCCATTTCCAAAAAATTCTAAACCATCTTAGAAAAATCATCCCACGGGAAAAGTAATGCAACTCGGCACATCTTTCCCTACACGGGAACAACGAATTGGCCGTTGCAATATTTTCTTGGAAATCCACGGTGATAAACACCGTGGATCAGCATAAAAATTAACGGGCAAAACAACCAGCGATCCACATTCGAATCTTATCAGACTCGGGTGTCAGGTTTCGTCTGGGTTTTCTGCTCGTATCTGTCTTCTCCCTGCTGCACATTTTGGCGGCGAAAAAGAGCTTTTGATGAGATCGGAAATTCTTCTTTTTGGCGTGAGAAAAGTTATCCCATGTTTTTTTTGTAAAACGGCCGGCTGGTGCCGGTGAAAATTTTTAATGTTTTCGAGTGTTGTTTTAACCCTTTTCCGCGGCGGACGGAAGTTTTATTAATCGGGAGCGGGCAAGTTTTCAAAAGAAAAAGTTTTTGTTAAAAGTTAAGAGATCAGTTTAGTTGTTAATAGTTCTGTTAATTTAATAATTTAAAGGCTGGAAAAGATAAAGTTTTGTTGAACATTAAGAGATCAGTTTTTAAAAGTTCTAGTTTAATAATTTAAAGGCTGGAAAGGAAAAAGTTTTTGTTAAAAGTTAAGAGATCAGAGTTAGTTTTTAAAAGTTCTGTTAATTTAATAATTTAAAGGCTGGAAAAGTTAAAGTTTTGTTGAACATTAAGAGATCAGTTTTTAAAAGTTCTAGTTTAATAATTTAAAGGCTGGAAAGGAAAAAGTTTTTGTTAAAAGTTAAGAGATCAGAGTTAGTTTTTAAAAGTTCTGTTAATTTAATAATTTAAAGGCTGGAAAAGTTAAAGTTTTGTTGAACATTTAGAGATCAGTTTTTAAAAAGTTCTGTTAATTTAATAATTTAAAGGCTGGAAAAGATAAAGTTTTGTTGAACATTAAGAGATCAGTTTTTAAAAGTTCTAGTTTAATAATTTAAAGGCTGGAAAGGAAAAAGTTTTTGTTGAACATTAAGAGATCAGTTTTTTAAAAGTTCTGTTAATTTAATAATTTAAAGGCTGGAAAAGATAAAGTTTTGTTGAACATTTAGAGATCAGTTTTTAAAAAAAAAGTTCTGTTAATTTAATAATTTAAAGGCTGGAAAGGAAAAAGTTTTTGTTAAAAGTTAAGAGATCAGTTTAGTTGTTAATAGTTCTGTTAATTTAATAATTTAAAGGCTGGAAAAGATAAAGTTTTGTTGAACATTAAGAGATCAGTTTTTAAAAGTTCTAGTTTAATAATTTAAAGGCTGGAAAGGAAAAAGTTTTTGTTGAACATTAAGAGATCAGTTTTTTAAAAGTTCTGTTAATTTAATAATTTAAAGGCTGGAAAAGTTAAAGTTTTGTTGAACATTTAGAGATCAGTTTTTAAAAAAGTTCTGTTAATTTAATAATTTAAAGGCTGGAAAAGGTAAAGTTTTGTTGAACATTTAGAGATCAGTTTTTAAAAAAAAGTTCTGTTAATTTAATAATTTAAAGTCTGGAAAAGGTAAAGTTTTGTTGAACATTTAGAGATCAGTTTTTAAAGAGTTCTGTTAATTTAATAATTTAAAGTCTGACAAAGAAATAGATTGCTAAACATTAAGAGGTCGGTTCTTGGAACGTTTCGCTCATAAATAAATAAAAGACAGAAAATTACTTCACTAGTTTTCATCATAACATAATCACTGAAGGTGTGAGATAATTGGATCAGCACAAAAAAGATATATAACACCCTCTTACGAATAGTCAACATAAATTCAAAAATATTAAATTTTTAAAGTTTCACCTATGCCAATCGTTTGTGAATCGTTTGTGAATGTTTGTGACACAAACGATTTTGTTTGTGACTAATTAGTTAATTAGTTATTAATTTGTTAATTAAGAGCTTACGATTAGCCAACACTTTTTGAAAATTAATTGTAACGTAGGCTTTAGGCTACTCAATCGATCGGAAATCGTTTTTTTGAATTCCGAATATGATAATGAAAAGGTTTGTGAAAGCTTATTTTTCAAGAAAAAACCAAAAATAAATTTTGGTGTAAAGAGTTAAATCGATTTAATTTTCTGCTATAAACTTGGTATTACCTTGTTTATGCGTAAGTCGAATTTCGGATTAAGATAGAATCCGGTTCCGTATAAACAGTTACCCCGTTTATGACTAGGTTCAACCTAGGTTCAACCCAGGTTGAACCCAGTCATAAACGCGGACCGAGTTGAAACTGGGTCCACTCAACCCAACTCAGCTCTCCTACCTGGGTCGAGTTGATATTTCGCCTCATAAACGCGGTTTGAGTTGAAATTGGGTTGAAGTGACATTTGTTTTGTTTGTTTACCATCCGTGAAGTCTGCCTTCGGCGTTAGTTTTGTGTTCGGTGTTTTTGTAGCGCGTTAATTATTTTATATTAACTGTATATGTAAAAATAGTGGAAATTTAATTTTGACAATGGCTAAAAGAAATGTTTGCGAGCATCAGGAAACAAAAACTATGCTAGAAATAATGCAGGAACAAAATTCCCTTCATCATTTTGATGGAAAACTGCATAGGAAGTCAGAAATATAGAAAAAGAATTAACAAAAAGATGTTATGTTTTGATGTCAGTTCAACTCGATTTCAACCCAAAGTGAACTCAACTCGGAATCATATACGGTGGTCGAAATTTCAACTCAACCTTGACTTTTCAACCTAATCATAAACGGGGTAAGTCAAATCGAAATTCCTCTCAAGCTTAATTTATTTCAGCTTAAGACGTGTTACGTGCCAATTTTTGCACGAACGCCTCGGCCACGCTCAGCGTAGGGTGTGGTCCCAAAACAGAAGTTACCGGGTAAAATTAAATCGTTAAGAATGGGCGCCACGTAGTTTTAAGGTTTACGAACCTGTCTTAAAACACGTGGGGCTTGAACCCACAATAATTTCACTCAAAAACAAAAAAAAGATATTCAAAATATTAATTAAAGGCCTAAGGAAATGATTTATTTTCAACTATTTATTAAAAACAATATAATCAAAACTTTATATGTATATCAAACTAACCATAAAATAAATGCCAATAGTAAAATATTTAAAATGTAATAAATTATTCAAAATACACCTAGGGTACTTAACTTTGCACACATTCGTAGGGGCTCCACCAACGATCCTCCTTCTCGGATACCTTCTCTTGTTTCACTTCTTTTTTTTGGCCCTTTTAACTATTTTTACTTTATATTACGTACTATACTTTTCGTCAGAACTGAGAGAATGACCGCTTCAGGGGCCCTGTTTATAAGAAGAAATGCCCACTATTTTAGGGATTTCCAGTGCGCCCTCCAATCGGTTTAACCCGATTGGAATCGGGTATATAATATTATTAATAAAATTTAATTTTTGATTTCTGGAGGCGCACTGGGTCCTGGGCATCCCCTTTTCCATCCCCGGAAAAATCCTAGAGGCCGGGCTAGCCTACATTTCAAGTAACAAAGAGGGGCTTGACAGCCCCCGGCCACATTTCTAGTTTCCTTGTGGTGGACAATTATTTTCATAATTTTACGCGTTGGAGCTCGCCCTGCCTGCTAGTCAACCCTTTTAGTGCCACCATTCCGCCCTGAATATGGATTTCTGGGAGGAATCCTTAGCCAACGGTAGAGAGGTTAGGATCGTTGGAAAAGCCCTACGTCGCGCTTACAACCGCTCTATCTAAAAAAATTTTAAACAATTCAAGTACGTCTTAACTATCTAAACGCTGTTATTAAAGTTCTCCACTGGGAACGCTTTTAGGGGTCCTACAGCCAGTGTGAGGGGTTCTGCTGGTGGATCGCGGATTGTTGCCTCGGATTCCTCCACGCTGCATTCCTGCTGACGGATCTGCTGAAACCTAAGATTCCCCGGGGTGATGGCTTCTCGAGCCCCTGGCTTGGTCGTCACCTGGAAAGAAATCGGATCAGCACCCTCACAGTTTCAAAACACATAGGGGACAGAGACAAGGTACGTCACATATAATTTTCTTGATATGGCTTTCTAACGCATTTCTATTTTAGGTCATCTCAAGCTTACGGGCTAACATATCATAACACCTCCCCTCCTTTCGAGAGATTTTATTTTCACAAAAGGCCGAGGAATTAATTTGGTCCCATTCTAAACCCCCTATGGTATTTCACTGACTTTAATTCAAAATTCACCTAATATACTAACTTATCTTATACTAATCCTATAATTCATTACATCAATTCGAATCCATTATTCATTACCTTGATCCTAACTTCCGATAAATTTTTAACTTCTTCAACTGATTTTAGATTCTTAATTCATATAAACTCATTCCTACTCCAATTAATGGTCCCCTGCCTAGATATCCTTAGCCTAACATTATTCAATTTCACTTTCGCTCTTTTATTCTCTAAAAGAAGAGTTATTACCATCTGCCACCTTCAAGTCCTTGGCATCCGAGTCCTTACCAGTACAATCCTTCAACTGGTACGTCCACGGCGACAACACTTTCGCTACCGTAAATGGGCCGACGTATTTTGGGGCTAACTTTGCGCTGAAGTATTGCGCGGCGTTGGACAAAACGTAATTCTTGCGCAAAACCGAATCATTACGGTAAAATCTTTGGTCCCTTCTTCTTAGGTTGTAGGTGTGTCTGGTCGCTTCTGCCACTTTCATCAACCTGGCCTTGACGTCTCTTCGCACATCTCGCAACGCCCTTGCCCGCGCCTCGGGCTGGTCTTCTCCCTGGCTGTCGCCTTGCGCCTCGCGCCCACACCTTACCATTTCCCTACCAAAGTTTATAAAGTACGGTGTTACCTTCGTGCGTACCGGTTCGGATGGCACAACCAATCTTTGCCAAGTACAAATCCCACGTCCGGTGGTTGTCAGCTACGTAAGCGCGTAACGTTGTCTTGACATTCTGGTTCATTCTCTCCGTCGGGTTAGCTTGGGGATGATAGAATGCGGTATAACTGATTGTCGTGCCATATTCCGCGCTGAGTGCCTTGAACTCTTTAGATTTAAATTGCTGCCCATTATCGCATACTAAAGTTTTAGGCACTCCAAAGATCATGAACACCGATTCCTCCAAAATACGGCATATGGGTGGGACCGTCGCGGAACGCAAAGGGAAAAGTAGCGGGAATTTGCTGAAATAATCAACTACCGTCAATATATACTTATATCCGCGTGTGGAACGGGGTAAGGGCCCTATTAAGTCAATACACACGCACTCCCAAGGATAGCTACTGACTGTGCGGGAAGACATCAAGCTTGCCGGCTTCTTCCGCTCAGGCTTAGTAGTCTGGCATGTCTTACATCGCCTTACATATGACGCGACGTCGGTCTTCATTTTCGGCCAGTAGAATCGCTGAGAAAGTCGGTCGTACGTCTTCTTAACCCCACCATGCCCTGCAGTTGGGAGGTCGTGGGCTTCCAGTAAGGCGCTCTTCCTATCCGCTTTCGGCAACACCCTTTTCCAGTCGAACTCTTCGCAAGCCAATTCCGGATACTTAGGTCGTACGTGCTTCCAGAGACTGCCAAGGCTAAGCTTCCAATTAGGGAAACGTTCAGGGTTCTTCCGTACCTGTTCCATCATGCGTTCGCACCAGGGATCCTTGAGTGATGTCGATGTGTCGTCGTGGAGACAATCTACGACTGGAACTGATCTTGATAATAAATCTGGAAGTAGATGTTCTTTACCTTTCCGGTGGGTGCCTTCCATTTAGACACAGAAAGACACAGTTGTGTCTAACAGGGTGTCCCATCACCGTCGTGTTTAAATATATTTCACCCGGCGGTGCACATTTTTGCCGTTGATGGAACACCCTGTTAGACACACTGTGTCTCTCTGTGTCTAAATGGAAGGCTCCCGGTGTATAATATTAAAATCGTATTGTTGTAGCCTGATGGCCCATCGGGCTAGACGGCGCGTAGGATCCTTCAGGTTATGAAGCCAGATTAATGATGCGTGGTCTGTAACGACGGTGAAGCTCGTTCCTTCAATATACGGCCGCAACTTTTCTATCGCCCACAGTACTGCAAGACACTCGCGCTCCGTAGTTGAATAATTCCGTTCTGCTCGATTCAACGACCTGCTTAGGTAAGCGATTACCTTTTCCTGTTCCTCGATATGCTGTGTGAGGACTGCGCCTAAGCCATAGCCAGAGGCATCGGTATGTATCACAAAAGGGTATTCGAAGTTTGGGCAATTGAGGATGGGTGCACTAACTAAGTGGTCCTTGGCCTTCCGAAAGGCTTCTTCACACTGTGGTGACCACACGAACTTAGTCCTCTTTTTCAGCAACCCCGTGATTGGAGCAATTAAGGTGGCGAAGTTAGGGACGAATCGTCTATACCAAGATATTGTACCTATGAACTTCCGTACTTCGGAAACTGACCGAGGGGCTGCGATAGCAAGTATCCCCTGTACCTTTTCTGGATCAACCTGCAGTCCATTCTCTCCTACCAACTATCCCAGATATTTTAATTCCGCCCTGCAGAATTCGCATTTGTCGAAGTTGATGACAAGGCCTGCTTCGCAAATTTTGTCCAAGACTTCCTTCAGCACCTTCTTGTGTTCCTCGAATGATTGAGTTACAATAATGACGTCGTCCAGGTATACAAATACTTTATCATCTAGTGTTCCGGACAGCACTCTGTCGATTAGACGTTGCCATGTTGCGGGTGAGTTGGTTAATCCGAAGGGCATCCTATTGAAGTGAAACAACCCCGGCCCGGGATGGTGAAGGCGGTGTATTGTTTGGACTTCGCTTCCATCGGAGCTTGCCAGAAAGCCGACTTTATATCCAGCGACGATAGGTACTTGGCGTCGCGTAATTTATCCAACGTGGCCGAGACGAAAGGCAAGGGGTAAGCATCCTTCTTCGTTGCTTTGTTCAGTTTCCTGAAGTCAACGTGTTTAAGCAACATAATTATTGAGCAAGTGCTCTAAATAATTTACGAATTGCTTGCATAAATTAATTACTTAGCCAGAGGTTATTAACGTCGAGTTTAATAACTTCTGGCCTATTTATGAAATAAATTTTTAAAATAAAAGGTAGATAATCAGCAAAATTGCGCTGAATTAAAATAATTATAATTTATTGTAACTTCACTTGTAAAACTCAACTCATTCATATCGGACGTAAATAAAGTTAAATTCGTACCACTCGTATTTATTTATTTTTCATTAAAGTTTTTCTCATGCGTACATATTGACGCGCACATTTAATGGTCCTTCGAGCCGGATCGCGCTCTCGTGTGTAAACGTTTTAATATAAAAGTAATAAAACTATAACTTTTCAAACAAAATTTTTGTCGGGAAATCTATCACCATCTACCAGTTTGTTCGTGAAGTGTAAAATAGTGAAAGTGAAGACAACACTGATCAACCACAGCATTCATACGAGCCGATCCCACAACTAATTATCACCAACCAGCTACCCAGCGATCAACACCAACGCTAGCCGAAATCACCATAATCTACACCACCAGCAGCACAATCATAATCAGCACCACCGAAGTCAACAGGTTAGTAAGCATTTTGATCGACTTTAGTACCTAATCCTACCATACCCAGAATTTAATTTGTCCTTATTCACATTTAAATAAGTATACTATATTAGTCACCACCGTGATATACCATAATAATACACAAATCAATAATTACAACCTCGGTACACCAGTGCACAATTCACCATACACCAACACGAATCTATAAAATTATAATACATAGTGACATAAAATTTCTAATAGTGATATACGTGAATCTCTGTAAGCATGACCTCAAAGGATAGTGATTTTACAGTTGAAAATAATAGTGACAATAATCCACCATCGACAAGTAAGTCGAAAGAAAACACAGCTTCTACATCTTCCACAGCCAGAAGCTCCGTGGTAGAAGAATTAATACAAGAACAAGTTATTAATCAAGCTGAACTTGAACGCCTTGTCAAAAATTATAGGAAGACACCAAAAGATAGATTGAAAGAAGGTTATATCAAGGAAAAAAAGCTATTGCTACAAAAACAATGGCAACTTATTGATACAACCCACCGAAAATTATTAAAACTGTATTCTAGTGCGGACAAGGATCGGCATTATTTTGCAGAAGAGGTGATTAGTAATCTTGAGGAGACATATTGTGTTACTAGTGGAAAAATGAATGAGCAACTACAAGAATTAAATACCCCCACTGAAGTTAAATCATCAGCATCCCGATCTATAACGTCCGTACCAACAATTAAAACACCGGAGCACACCGATATTAAACTACCCCGAATTGAAATTCCAAGGTTTTCCGGAAATTACATTAATTGGCCATCCTTTCATGCTCTTTTCGAATCATTAATTGATCAAAATAATCAATTAAAGAATGTACAAAAGTTACACTATCTACGTAGTAGCGTGAGTGGTGAGGCAGAAAATTTAATAAAACATTTACAATTAAGTGATTCGAACTACCTAGCTGCATGGGAAATTCTCAAAAGGCGTTATCAAAATAATAGAATTCTTGTGACGTGCCAATTAAATGTTCTCACATCTATGCCTAATCATGCATATGAGGGTTCCCACAATCTAAAAAAAATGTTGGACAAATTGAATGAAGTCCTGGAGGCACTTAAAGGATTAAAAATAAATACCACCAGTTGGGACCCATTGATCATCCACATTCTCTCTCAAAAGCTCAATAAAGAAACGATTACACACTGGGAAACTAGCTTAAGTAGTCGCAATGACCCTAATGCCCTTCCAACTATCAATGAATTCAAGTCATTTCTTGAAAACCGATTCCGCACGTTAGAATCCATTGGAGGAAATAAAAGCCTTCAACCAAAAACAGAATATAAACAAGAACATACCAAGGTACACGTATCCCAACAGCAAAACCTACAGCGTAAGCAACCTTATCAAATGTATAATGACTGTCCACTCTGTAATAAAAATCATCGATTGCGTGAATGCCATCAATTCATCCAAATGTCACCCCATGCACGACTAAAGTTTATTCAAGGAAACAGTCGTTGTTGCAACTGTTTTGGAAAAACACATAACACAACATCTTGTCCTAAGCAATTTTCATGCCAAAAATGTAAAAAAAGACATAACACTATGCTCCATATTGATGCAAATCCAAATAGAAATAATACATTTACACCACTACCAAGTTCCAGCCACTTAAGTACGACCTCACACCAAGAAAACCTAATTCATCACCCACCCACTCAACAAGTAGAAAATGTAAACCACAATACGGCATACGATACCAACCAAGCATATACACATCTTGTAGAAAGACCAACCAATACAACTGCCTTATTAGCTACCGCACTCGTCAAGGTGTACACCGAAAAATCAGGCATTGTTGTCTTAAGAGCATTGATTGATCAAGGATCACAAATGTCCTTTATTACCGAAAGAAGCGCACAATTACTTCAATTAAACAAAAAACCAACCTTTATGATAATCAATGGTATAGGCAGTACACTAACAGGACCTGCAAGAAGCGTTGTTGAATTTAAATTGGGTCCACATTTTACAAATACAGAGGAGATTGGAGTGCGAGCACATGTTATAAAGAAAATAACAGGAAGAACTCCAATCGATTCAATCATTCCTCAGAACTGGAGTCATATTAAAGGATTACAATTAGCGGATCCGTATTTCTTTAACTCTGGAGACATTGATATACTTTTAGGAGTTGAGATTTATGCACAAATAATAGAGGAAGGCGTAATTAAAGGTTCTATTAATCGTCTTTCAGCTCAACGCACCACTCTAGGCTGGATCCTTTGTGGACCAACCCAGCACCAACCTATAACAACTGCTACTATGAGCTTAGTCTGTGAAGCTACACCAATTGCAGATTTAATCAAAAAATTTTGGGAAGTTGAAGAAACCGTCGACCCCGCAAATAAAAAACATTTCACCGAAGAAGAAGCCTTGTGCGAAGAAATATACCAAAAAACACATAAACGTTTACCTGATGGAAGATATGAAGTAAGATTACCGTTCAAAGCATATCCTCGTACTCCCAACTTGGGCAATTCTCGTGGACTAGCATTAAAACGATTCATTAGCTTGGAAAAGAAATTAGAAAATAATCCCAACCTTAAAACCGAATATATTAAATTTATGAGGGAATACATATCATTAGGACATATGGAAGTAATTGAAAATGACCATACCAACCTAAATAAGCCAACAAACTACATACCTCACCATAGCGTCATCAAGGAGGATAGTACCACCACAAAGGTAAGAGTAGTATTCGATGCCTCAGCAAAAACCACAAACCATACTTCTCTAAATGACAGCCTTATCGCTGGACCAACTGTTCAAGAAGATTTACATTTCATTTTACTACGCTGGAGAATACATCGATTCGCGTTTACAGCAGATGTAGAGAAAATGTATAGGCAAATTAGAATTGCCCCAGAAGACACTGACTTCCAAAGAATCCTGTGGAGAGAAGATCCTACACACCCACTTAAAGAATACCGACTATTAACTGTCACTTATGGAACTTCAGCTGCACCGTTCTTAGCGATTCGTACTCTACATCAATTGGCACATGATGAAAAGGATGAACATGAGCTAGCCAGCAAAACAATTCTTCGAGATTTCTATGTAGATGATATTATGTCAGGAGCTAATACCGAGGCAGAAGCAGAAAGCCTACTGCATAATTTACGTCAAGTAATGAACAAAGGAGCATTTAACCTTCGTAAATGTAGTAGCAACTCTTTAAAAATTTTAGAACATATTCCGGATGAAGATCGCGAATTAAAGTCTACTATGGAAATTAGCGTCAATACCACTATAAAAACATTAGGGATACACTGGAACCCTATTAGTGATAGCTTTAAATTCAAAATAAAAGCATCATCCACTATACCTAAAACGAAAAGAGAATTACTGTCAGAAATCGCAAAATTATTTGACCCTTTAGGATGGATGGCACCTATTGTCATAACAACAAAGATATTAATGCAACAATTATGGTTATTAAAAGCAAACTGGGATGATGAATTACCAAAACCTATTATTGATAAATGGCAAACATTCCGCTCTGAGTTGAATATCATTGAAACAATCAGCATCCCTAGGTGGTTAAAAACAACTTCAAATGTTAAATTTGAGCTACACGGATTTTGCGACGCATCTATACAAGCGTATGCAGCAGTGATTTACCTTCGTGTAACGAACAATAGTGAATACACTAGCACACTGTTAACATCGAAAACAAGAGTGGCTCCCATAAAACAATTAAGTCTTCCAAGATTAGAATTGTGTGCTGCATCACTTGTCGCAAAACTACTTACACAAGTTAAAAGTGCACTACCAGATAAGGCATCAAAAATCTTTTTATGGAGTGATTCTAGTATAGTGCTGTCATGGTTACAGGGACATCCATCAAAATGGAAAACGTTCGTTGCTAATCGTGTCAGCGACATTCATAAAGAAACCGATGGATGCCTGTGGAGATATGTACCAACAAAAGACAATCCTGCTGATTGCGCAAGCAGAGGATTAACACCCAAAGAATTATTAAACCATAAAATTTGGTGGAATGGGCCACATTGGCTTACTGAAGCAGCACATCAGTGGCCAGAAAATATTGTAACAACCACTCAGATAGAAATACGACGAATACCAGTGCATATAGCAAAGGAAAACACCAACATAGATATCGATCTGCTAACTAAATTCTCATCATGGAGCAAACTCATACGAATTACCGCACTTTGTTTCAGATTCACTAGCAACTGTAGGTCACCAGATAAACGGAATACGAGATACATAACATGCGAAGAATTAGCACGTGCAAAAAAGGCAATTCTAAGAAAAGCACAATTTTATTCCTTCCAAGAAGAGATACATGACCTGCGCAACCATCTTCCCTTGAACAAAAAAAGCTCTATTTTTAACCTAAACCCATTTATTGATACAGATCAAGTTATAAGAGTAGGAGGACGTTTAAAACATTCCAATTTACCATACAACGAAAAATTCCCCATCATTCTTGAACCAAACAATCCAATAACATCATCAATAATAGATGAAGTGCACAAAACCACCCTACACGGAGGAACGCAATTAACACTAGCCACTATTAGAAGGGAATTTTGGATTCTTAGGGCTAGGACCGCTGTAAAACAAAGAATTCATAAATGCGTCATATGTTGGAAACAGAAGGCAACAACACAACAACAATTAATGGGTGATCTGCCTGAAGCCAGAATTACTAGAAGTAGACCTTTTCAACATGTTGGCATTGATTTCTGTGGACCTATTACAATCAGAGAATCTCGGTGTAGAGGGAGAATAAAAACGTCAAAGGGATATGTATGCATATTTGTATGTCTGGCAACCAAAGCCATCCACTTAGAAGCAGTAAGTGAATTATCTAGTGATGCATTTCTAGCAGCCCTTAAGAGATTTGTAGCACGACGTGGGCTAAGTAATCACATATACAGTGACTGTGGCACCAACTTTGTTGGCGCAAACCGAAAACTAACCGCTATCCAACTACAGCAAGAATGGGGATTGGACGATGAAGTCTACGGAATTGTTGAACAAATGGGAATAAAGTGGCATTTCATACCACCAGCTGCTCCGCATTTTGGAGGATTATGGGAGAGTGGTGTAAAATCTACCAAATACCATATGAAACGTGTAACAGGAAACGCCTTACTTACCTTTGAAGAAATAACGACTTTATTAACACAGATTGAAGCCTGCTTAAACTCAAGACCGCTATGTCCACTTACAAATGACCCAGAGGATACGGCAGTTTTAACTCCAGGGCATTTCCTTACTGGAAATGCAATTATTGCTCCACCAGAGGAAAATTTAATAAATACCAAAATAAGCAACTTAAATCGATGGAAATATATGCAGCAAATGCATCAAACCTTTTGGAAAGAATGGCAGAAAGAATATCTCCACAGATTGCAGCAACGACCTAAGTGGAATAAACACGTACCCAACATAAAAACCGGAAATCTTGTTTTAATAAAAGACGAAAGATTACCACCTACTCGATGGTTGTTAGGAAGAGTAATAGAGGTACACCCTGGACCTGACGGATTAGTAAGAGTTGTGACTGTAAAATCAAAAGAATCCACCCTTAAAAGACCAATAACCAAAATATGCCTATTACCGATTGAAGAAAATCAATAAAACAAAACCACAAAATCCCCCATAACACTAACGTGCCAAGTAGCAAGTAAAAACAGTTAATTAAAATATCAACAAAAAAAAAAAAAAAACTAAAATAAGCAAAAATATATAAGAAAACAAATAACCTAATTACAAGAGTACATACCACAAAAATAATCATAATAATAACAGCCTTTCATTCCAGCATAATGAACTCATATCACCTGTGCTTCCCGATATACTTAGCATTGCATTTCGTAATTGTTTCTGCCATCATTGCATACGATTGCGGACATAATAACATAAATATGTCAGCTGTTTCATTGATAGAGATTGAGGAATGTCACATAGAAAAACCGAAAACAAAAATTGACTTAGAAGAGATACAATTACTCCAGTTGAGCGAACTTACCTACACACATACGTATCAATGCAAAATTAACATCATACAATCCGTATACACATGCGGCATGTTTAGCCATATCTCTGTGGTGCCGGGAGGGTTATCCACATTTATTGTGGAACTAACATATGAAGAATGTATGCTTTTACATAATGAAGGGACATATAAAGTAGCAAATGGAAGAATAATTGCAGGGATTAAACCAAATTCATCATCATCATATTCTGAGGTAGTAGCAGGTGATTTAGAAGAAAGCGGAAAATGCATAGGAATACACTACACCTTAAATGGAAATTCATGGAAAGATGTAATAGTCCTGCAAGCCATAACAATCACTATTACCGATGGAATTAGCACCGTAAGACTAGACGAAAACCAAATTACGATTAGAAATAATATAGTGTGCTCGTACCTCAGCGAAAAATGCACCGATCCGGAGAACGGGATTACCTTTTGGAAAATAGTTACCGAAGAAAAATGTGAAGAGTCTAGGTACGATGTTCTGTGGGAAGGAAAGGCTAATAAAATAACGAATGAACATAACAATGATGTAGGAAAAACGACAATCGTGTACACTGTCAATACAGAGGAAACTGTGTTTGCGTTAGAGATAAGAAAACCAATTCCTGTGTGTAAATTTAAAGGGTATCAAACAGAACATCCTCGTTTAATAATCGTACCAAGACTTTCTACACAGTTTATGTTCACCAAGAAATCGATATCACCAACAAACCTAGATATCATAACATATGTAAATTCTAAATTTGTATATGCTGAAAGACATATGCGGCAACAAATTGAACAACTATACATCAACCTAATAACTCGAAGATGCGAGCTTGAAAGAGAAGTAATTCAAACATTGCTGACTCTAGCACCTCACTACCCTGATGAATTTGCATTAAGGCATATGAAAGAAAGAGGCTATACTGCTGTACCTAGAGGAGAAATTATATATATCATAAAATGTCAACCTGTAGAAGTAGCGGTTCGTAAAAGTGAAAATTGCTTCAATGAACTACCGATCACATATATGAATAAATCCTTTTTCATGACACCCAAAACCCATCTCATCCAAGAATTCGGTACAGAAGTTGCCTGCTCGTCCATTATGAGTCCTGCATATCATATTCTAAATGACTGGTATGGGTTAAATCCATTAATCCACAAAATAAAGGCTCCAAACAAGTTACATCCATCACTAAATATAGACTGGAGATATGAAGAACCAGGAGATTTAATGAACGCTGGTATATATTCCCCAGATGCACTCACCGATTTGCGAAGACAAGCAATGTATGCCTCTGAAAGGCAAGCTATAACAAACATCATCACAAAACGACTTCTAGGTGAAGACGTCAATCATCAAGACATGAATGTACTTAATCTATTAACGCCAGGAGCAATGCACACTGTTATAGAATCCGTTCAGAACAAAATATGGAATGTATTTGGCGAAATTGGGAAAATATATTTAATTATTCTTGGTCTTTACACATGTGTGAAAGGTATCAAATTTATTTGCGATACTATCTTAAATGGAACCCGATTACACGCAATATTCGGATGGAATTGGAGAGTCTCAGCAGCGGCATGGAATACGTTAACTAATCACGTCATCCAAAAACACCAACAAGTAAGATCACAAAATAAGGAAACAATGCCTGAACTTACATCCGTAGTCATACATGATGTATCAACCCGTACAGCTGAATCAACACACCGTGAAAATGAAAACATCCAACATCTAACCGCATTAACAGAAAGAACCTCTCTATATCCCTCTATAGTTACTACAGTCGAAAAATAAATGCTTACTTTCAGATCATCAAGCAGCAGTTGAAATCTAGGCGATTTCAAAGGGGCGCAGAATGTTTAAGCAACATAATTATTGAGCAAGTGCTCTAAATAATTTACGAATTGCTTGCATAAATTAATTACTTAGCCAGAGGTTATTAACGTCGAGTTTAATAACTTCTGGCCTATTTATGAAATAAATTTTTAAAATAAAAGGTAGATAATCAGCAAAATTGCGCTGAATTAAAATAATTATAATTTATTGTAACTTCACTTGTAAAACTCAACTCATTCATATCGGACGTAAATAAAGTTAAATTCGTACCACTCGTATTTATTTATTTTTCATTAAAGTTTTTCTCATGCGTACATATTGACGCGCACACAACGCAAAAACGATACTTCCCGTCCTTTTTCTTGACCAGCACCACCGGCGAGGCCCATGCGCAACATCTCTTCTAATTGCTCGTTCACAACCTTCTGCATAGCAGGCGAAATGGGGTAATACCGTTGCTTGATGAGTGGCGATTCCGTCTCGATCGCGTGTTCCACAATATTTGTGCATGCCAGCTTCGTCCCCATTTTCTGCTTTACCTCCTCGATAACCTCTTCCAATTCCTTTCGTTGTCTCTCCGCAAGCTTTGACTTGCTCTCCAAGGCGTGTACTCGGACCTCTGTGACCTCTTCCCTAAACTGCCAGCTGTCTTCGCCGAAATCTACCACAATCTTCATCTCCCTGCAGAAATCTATCCCCAAAATAATCTTATGCGGCAACTCCGGAACTATCAGGACTTCCTTTATCTTAACTTTCCCTTCTACGGCGATTGGTACATCAATTTTTCCTAACACCTCAACAGTCCTTCCATCGGCTACATTAATCACTTTCCTTGCTGTGCTGGTTGTCCTCAACTTCATTTTCTTCAACAGCTCCCAACCAGGCCCACCGATGACGGTCGTTGTTGATCCTGCGTCGAGTAACCCACGAAATTCCACGCCGAGTATTTCCACTGAAAGGCGAGGTCGCACATCGTCTTCCTGACCACAGAAAACATAATCCACTTGTTCGTGCCGTGCTACCTCTATTACCTCCACATTAGCAGAATGGTCCGGCCGCTGAGGCTTGGCCGGATCCTCGCTGGTTACGGCTCTCTGCGGATTACCCGGCTCGCCGTCTAGGCTCGGGCTCCCTGATCGTTTCCCGATCCTTGTGTCTGCTGTTGTTCTCTTGGACCGGAGCTTGTTGGTCTTTCGCGACATCTGGTACACTGCGAGCGGACCGTCCCTGGAGCTCCACAACCAAAACATCTCAAAACTCTGCAATTCCTGGCGAAGTGTCCCATGCGTCCACAACGGAAGCACCTCCTCTCATTATCTGCCGTACTCGTCCTGCTGGGTTGGCTGGAGTCGTTCATTGCGGCCAACACTTGGGGCCGCGCATCGAGATACGCCAAGTCTGGCTCCAATAACGCGTGGCTGCGCCTAGTTGGGGAGGGATAAAAGCTTCAGCTGATGATCTGATGGCTTCCAGCTTCCGCCCCAATTCTACCATTTCCGTTAACGTCTCAATCTCCTGCAAGCCCAGTTGCGTCTGGTAGAAGGGATGGATGGTCCTCCTAAGAATCCTTAATTGTTCTTTCTCCGAGAGAGACTCGTTCTGCCGAGCAAACATATTCTTCATCGTGGCCACGTATATTCCCATCGATTCGTCCTTCCCCTGGGTCCTTCTACGTATTTATTCCAGAAGTCTCTCGTCATAGTCCGGCGGCAGGAACTCTTTCCTCAGCTCCTTCACCAGGTCATTCCAAGAATGTAAGGACCCCTTATTTGCACGGTACCAGATTAGCGCGCGTCCTCCAAATAAATCCAGGGCTGACCGGTATAGCTGGCCTCGGTTTATACCTCTTGCCTCCGCCATTTCATTCACTCTTTCCAGGAAATAACTTACCGATTGCCCTTGCTCGCCGGTAAATTTAATCCCCCATTTGTGTATCTGCGCCTGCGCCCTATTTGTAGTCATTACTGCTGCGGGGAGGGATAACTCTGCGGCCGCTTCAGATGATTCGTCGTCAGGGTCATCTCCTTCCGCCGTCGTATACAAAGTTCCTAGGGACACGATCAATTCGCCCCTGATGCGAGCTTTTACCTTCTTCTCTGCTTCATCCACGGCCTTCATACGATTCACCCTAGCTAAAGACCACTCAATTTTTGTCATTAGCTTCCTGTACTCACTTGATTCCGAGTCGCCTTGGAAGATTCCCTGGAGGGTGGTGATTTCGCTTAACTTTTTATCTAGGGCTTGCATGTCTTCCTCGAAAGAAAAGGGGTAAGGTTCGACCAATGTTATCTTGCCTTCCTTTTCCACTTTTAAAGCCGAGCGGAGAGAAGCTCTCATCTCCTCCACTTTACCCGTCGGCAAACCTCTAATTATCAGCTCGTAGGACAGCTCGTCCTGGCTAAGCCTGTTCACTTCCATGTCGATTTCTAAAAATGCCGCAAACCCTAAAAAAAACAACTGCAACTGCCCCAAAAAAACGACAAAAAAACGAAAGCGAAAGTGCCAAGGGCTAGCTAGTCCACTCCAAAAGTAGTAAAATAAAAAATCAAACAAAAACAAGAAGAGGAAAAAAAATATCGAACCCAAAAAAAAAACCCCAAAAATAGTAAAATCAAAAATCAAAAAACAAGAAAAGGAAAAAAAATATTAAATCCAAAAAAACCCCAAAAATAGTAAAATCAAAAAAAAATCCAAAAAAAAAATATCGAATCCTAAAAATACTCCAAAAATAGTAAAATCAAAAAAAATCCAAAAAAAAATATCGAATCCTAAAAAAAACTCCAAAAATAGTAAAATCAAAAAAAAGCCAAAAAAAAAATATCGAATCCTAAAAAAAACCAACCAGATTCAAGGTGTCAAGGAATTGTATGCTCTCGCTAGAAGTAGGTCACTGGATTATAGCTGAAATAGCAAAAACCGAACCTTGACTCTCTATTTCCAATCAATCTATAATTCCATATGCTCCTTTTGTAGAACGATTTCTCTTATACTCCGCATAGTCATTCATCTACTTTCTGTGACGCAATCGTAATTTCCATTCACCAGGCTACCGAAATTATCGTATGATCAGTTTCGTATCGATCGTGTGCGGTGGCTGATCTAGTGCGTCAGAGTCACAATGTTATTTTCCTTCCCTTTTTTTAGACGTGCAGTGTGATAAAACGTTGTGTAAAGTGTTCTCATTAAAACAAGTGGAAAAAAAGTCTAATATTAAAAAAAATAAGATTTCCCAGGCAGGGGAATTTAATGTTAAAAAAAATATAAGGTTTCCAAGGAGAAGAAAAGCCCGAAGAGTCAACTTCAGAGGATCAACAAAATCGTTAAGGGCGCAAGGTTATTAATTTAGGATACCAACATCCGCACTCGAAGTAAGTAATAGTAGATGCTGCTAAAAAAACTCGAAACGAACCCACGCTACTTGAAGTAGACGCTTAGTTCCTTATCAACCTACGCTTCACGTGGTTTTGCTGCAACTTGTTGCTATGGCGCGCCACTTGTTGCTATGTTGGCAGCTTCTGTTATCCTGCGCAACTTGTTGCTTTTATCCGCTCTCTCTCTCTACCGTATCAGTAGTTTCCCTGAACAAATCTTGTAAAGCCGAAGCCTGAGCGTTTATTTCGTTTTAATTTTCGGGTTGACTTTTTTTTCAGAAAAAAATTTGGGGCCATGGGTTCAAGAGCAAAGCGTATGGTACTGTTGGAGAATTCGCGTGAAAAGGCAGGGGAACAAATATCAGCGAAATCTTTAGAAAACACTCAGTACCAAGACCATTTTGAAGAAGCAGAGAAGCACAATACTAAGGAGAGTGTGCCGGACGAACAACGAATAAACAAATTCACTACGTGTGGAAATCTGAATCGTCCACAGCAGGGACAAGAGTCAAATTAATACGTGTGCAAAAGGTAACTGATTCTGAGTCAGAATCATTTGAAGAAGACAGAGATGATAGTTTCGAAGATCCCTTTTTTGAAGCCGAAGGGTGTTCCGCATCATCTTGGACTGATACAGACGTTGGTAGGATTTTGCAAAATTAAATCAATCAAATCAAACCTCCCTATAAAATACACTTACAACGTTTTTCGCAAATAAACTGTGTATTTTATAGTGAGGTGTTCTTTATTTCATTTATTTATACAATATTTTTGTGGGCAATGTTTATTGCTCGTAGAAGACGCCGAGAATGTTGCTGACAACACCCCAATGGTATTGAAAGGAAGAAAACGTATTACTAAACCACAGGAGTGGTTAAAAAAGAAGAAGCTTCTGCGCAATTCCGGAGAGGCCTACACATCAACGTCTAAAACTGGTAAGAAGATGGAAGCAAGAAAATTACGTTATCCTTGTGGTGAAAACTGCCGATTAAAATGCTCAACAAAAGTAGGAGAAGATGTTCGACAGCTGATTTTTAAGAAGTATTGGGAGCTAAAAGACATTTGCAGACAACGCGACTTTATTTCCAGGAATATAGACACAATAGGGGTATTCATGATCTGTGTTAAACGTCGAGAAATCGTAAAATGTTATCTTCGAAATAGACAAGATCGTGAGCGACCACTTTAAATTTCCATGTGAAAATGTTATTTTTTATATTAATTTGCACTTTTCAAATAAAACTATCAATCGAAATAAATTCTAAACAGCTGTTGACAGTAAAAGAAAAAAAATCACGTGCCTTTTTCGATCTCGATCTCGAGTTGTTGAATTAACACGCCTTTTCAGATGTTATTTGTTAAAATCGAAACAAATGTCATTTACTAAGGAAAGTTTCTCGATTTGTTAAACTTTTTTCTCGATTTAACACAAATAACACAGATCATGAATACCCCTAATAACTCCTCGTTATCGATACACCAAAACACAGACCGGAAGACACAGCAATCACGCATTCTATTTTGAAGTTAATGAGGAACGCATGAACGCATCAGTGTATGCAAATACTTCTTTAGTGCAACACTTGACATTAACGATCGTGTTATCCGTACAGTAATCGCCAAACAAGATTCTGGTTTTGTGTCTGAAGATCTTAGAGGCAAGCATGGGCACCATAAAAAGTTGAATCCTGATATTAAATATGGCGTTCGAAGGCACATTGAATCAATTCCCGCATCGAAAGTAACTATTTGCGGTCACAAACGAGTCGGGAATATATTGATGGTGGCAAAACAATTAGTGATCTTTTTCGGGACTACAAAGCTGAATGATAATGGCCGGCCACATGCCAATCTAGTAATGTACTCTCGGATTTTTAATTCCAAATTTAATCTTTCTTTCTTTGTACCTAAAAAGGACCGTTGTGAGTTATGCGTTGCCTACGAAAACATGGAAAGTGAAAATAAGGTCACCTTACAAGAAAAGCACGATCGACACCAGCAGGAAAAACTTCTATCGCGCCAGGAAAAAGAGAACGATAAAAAGAAGGCCAACAATAACTTCATAGTACATAGCATGTTATGACTTACAAGCAGTCTTGACCGCTCCGCGAGGAGAAGTTTCAGTCTTTTATTATGAGTCAAAATGAAATTCATACAATTTTACTATTTGTGAATTAAAATCCGATCGAGTAGCATGCTACTTCTGGCATGAAGGATTGGCAAAGCGTGGGGCTAATGAAATTGGCACATGCGTTTTCCTTGAAAAAAACTATGTATTTATTTTTTAAGAATATTTGAATTGTTATGTATTTATTTTTTATGAATATTTGAATTGTTATGTATTTATTTTTTAAACACTGAATTATTAAGTATTTTTTTATAAAATGTGATTTAATAAAATGAATATTTCAACTATTATTGTATTATTCAGTATGACATAACTCTGAAAACGGTTTAGCATAAAACAATTTCAAAGTGACACAACTCAAAAAAAGGGTGAAAATATAACCCTGGTGAGGTTAAGGTATAGTGCAGTTTGTAGAGCACAAGTTTTAACACCATGTATAAAAAAATTATGAAAATCAATACCTAGTTAATTAATATTGTTTCATGGCAATTGAATACGCAAAACTTTAACATCCAATTTCTGACAATGCCATTTTTTGAGTTGGGTCTTTTTTCTCGCGGGGGTGCGACATGTTCTGCCAGCTTTAGATAAAGTTAGCAGAGCATAATATGAAACATGCGTAAATAATGATCATATTTATATCAAAATGTTCGTATAATTAAATGCTAATTAAATGCACTAATTACAAATTTACGGCTTTTTTTTTAAAAAAAACCATATGTTCTGCCAGCTTTAGATGAAGTTAGCAGAACATAATATGAAACATGTGTAAATAATCATGATATACATATTAAAATGTTCGTATAATTAAATGCTAATTAAATGCACTAATTACAAATTTAACGCTCCGTAAACATGCACTTCCTTCCTAGTTTCAAGATCTTACAGGAAATTCCAATTAAATGCAGTAATTAAAAATTTGACGCTCTCTTTTTGTAATAGGAAATCACTTTTTTTGTAATATTTGCATGTACTCATTTGTACAGTATGTTCCATTAATGAAGTTTGGAAACGCATGTACAATCGTGATATAGATGTAATTTTTTTTAATAATTTAATGCAAACGGATGCAACCGTCAAAAATTAAAAACTTCTTTTTTTCAAAAACGAAGACATATTTTGCCAATTTCAAAAAAAATAGTCAATATAAGTTTGAAAGTGCATTATTTAATTATGAAATCCAAATTAAAATGTTCTTATAATCGAATGCTGAAAAAATGCACTTATAAGGAATTCGACGTTAAAACATTATTCCAGCTTTATTAGCTTTACAGAAAGTTATCAAAACGTGAGCGAATGTTTAAATAACTAATGATGATATTTATGTTCTAATGTTCGTCTTACTAAATGCTGACAATTTTTTTTCATTTAATCAACTTTCTCTTTAAACTTATGGAGCCAGGGTAGAAAGGAATTGATTCTCTCAAAACAAGAGAGTAGTTTTCTACATCTACCAATTGAGAAACAGTGAATTATTGTATTGTAGTATTTATTGGACATTGTATGTACAGGAACAAAAAAGTTCGCACGAATTTCAAACAACAATTTTTTCGAAGATAAGTAAACTCGGACAGCATTCAAATGTCTTCTTTTTTGGAAAACTATTAGCTGGAATGTCGTCGAATTCGGTCCATTTGTTTCCGGGTCGAGGACATATAGCGGTGTAATGTCCAGTTGCATTTATTGTTGGCGGTGTGCGCGTTAACTTATGATAGGGTCGTTTATAATGGATTATACCCACAAGTTTATACTTGGTTTCTTTTCCTTTGACATCTATTGCAAAAGATTGTGGAATGGTTTCGAGTTTGACATCTTTACGTAGGTCAGCGTCTTCGACCTCAATGAACATGAAGTTTCCTATAACAAGAAAAAAATTACTGTCAAAAGCCATACCATATTACAGACACATATGTAACCAGTTCGTAGCATTTCGTTCATATAACTAACTAACTAATTGCTCCTTTAATCCCTCATGGGACATAGGGCGGAAACAGTTGCCCTCCAGCGGACTCTGTTTTGCGCGACAGCTCTCAGCTCTGACCAAGATCTCCCGGTTGTTGCGGCCTCTGCTAATAGGGTTCTCCTCCACGTTGTTCTAGGTCTTCCGACTCGACGGGTTCCTTGCGGATTCCAGTCGAGGGCCTGTTTGGCTAGATTCTCGTTTTCGCGTCGCAAGGTGTGGCCAATCCAATTCCATTTCCTTCACCTGATTTGGTCGTCTATCCTTTCTTGGCCGGCACGGGCCCTAGTTCTTCATTTGAAATTCTATCTTGCCAGCGGATTTTTAGGATACGACGTAGGCATCTGTTGATGAAAACTTGTAGGCGCCCTGTGATGAATTGGGTGACTTTCCATGTTTCGCAACCGTACAAAAGAACTGCCTTAACGTTGGAGTTGAACAGCCGCAATTTGGTGTTAATTGAGATCTCCGTCGATCTCCATATGTGAAACAGGCATGCATATGCGCTTCGTGCTTTATTTATTCTGGAACTGACGTCTTCTTCTGTACCGCCGTTTTCGGTAATAATACTACCGAGGTAATAGAATTTATCTACCAGTTCCACGTCGCGGTTATTTAGCGCTGTTCGTTCAAGGGTGTTTGCATTTATCCGCATTTCTTTGGTTTTAGTCGGATTTAACCTTAAGCCTGCCGAGCTACTTTCTGTTGCCAAATTGTTTACCATGTTTTTGAGGTCCTGGTGTCTGTGGGCCAGCAAACAGATATCATCCGCGTAGTCGAGGTCCTTAAGGCGGTCTAACAATCCCCATATTATGCCACCTGTTCTAGTATCTAGAGCTATAAGAAATAGTAATGGCGAAAGTATGCATCCTTGCCGTACTCCTGAGCTCACTTCAAAGCTGTCGGAGAGTTTTCCATTGTGAAGAACTCTGCATTTGGAATTGTTGTATAGAGCTTTTATCAATTCTATTATTTTATTCGGCAGTCCACGTTGCCGAAGAGCTCGCCATATAAAGCTCCTATTAACCGATTCGAACGCTTTCTCATAGTCTACGAAAGCAAGGTAAAGGGCGGATCGGAATTCAGTAGACTGCTCCACTATGATTCTCAAGGTGTTAATGTGGTCTATGCAGGAGCGGCCTTTTCTGAATCCAGCCTGCTGTCTTCTAAGCGTTCGATCTACTGCCTCTCTTATCCTTGATAGTAATATATGGGACAAGATTTTGCCCACAGTAGATTTTTTGATTTGATTTATTTGTTTCACCACCATTATATTGGCTGAATATGTACATCAATATTTACATTGTTATTTTAATTTTGATTCTCAATTAATTTAGCTTCCATTTTTCTTTTAAATACATTTCTATTAACTGTGTTTCTAATAATTACATTATTTTGATTTACAATTTGGATTAATCTAGCTATTGGTTGATTTCTTAAATAATCACTGTTATAAAATGGTTCATCAATTAATCGTGCTCTTCTTGTTACATGATAGTGATCTCTTAAAACAAAATTAGAACTAATATTTATATCATTTATCTTGCCTTTAAAAATGTCAAATGAAAAAAGTGAATCAGCAATTTTTCTTCTTAAACTTAATGGTTGCAATTTTAATAATTTACATCTATCTACATATGGAGCCAATCGGAACGATGTTGCATTTCTTCTACTATCTAGACAATATATCACAAATTGTTTTTGTATCGATTCAATGTCATCAATATAAATTCCTTGATACGGGTTCCATATCACTGATGCAAATTCAAGTCTAGACCTTACATATGCTAAATATAAAATTCGCTGAGTATCAATTGTAAATTTGCCAATTGAATGTCGTTTGATGCACCCAATCAGTTGACGGCACTTCACTGTAGTTTGCTCAATGTGATCAGCAAATGAAAAACGTCTATCCAAAATGATACCCAAATCGCGAATCGTTTCCTTGCGTTCAATAATATGACCAGCCATTGTATAATTTACATGAATTGGTGTTGTCGTTCTCGATGCAGTGAAGATGTGACATTTGTTGAGATTCAATGGCAGCATATTTTCATTACACCATCGCATCATCTTGTTTATATCTGCTTGTAATAATTTGGTGTCTCTTGCATTCCATATTTCACAAAACATTTTTAAATCATCAGCAAACAACAATAATTTTGCATGTTGAATCACATCAGGCAAGTCATTTATGAACATTAAAAACAATATAGGCCCAAGGGTGCTACCAGCTGGAACACCCGATGTCATATGATATTTCCGTGATGTTGCATTACCAATCTTGACATAACTCATTCGATTTGCAACAAATTCATAAAGCCATTTGACAGTTTTTGGCCCAAGTCCAAAGCGCCCCATTTTACCAATGAGTATTCGATGAACAACCACATTAAATGCATTCTTGAAATCGCCATATAAAATGTCAACCTGATTGCCTCTTTGAAATGCTTTATTGACGTCAATGGATAAATTCAATAGATTCGTTGTCACCGATCGTTTTGGTCGAAATCCATGTTGAGTATTTGACAATTTTGGTTCGATGATGACCATTAGCCGGTTTTTTACTGCTATTTCGAATATTTTTAAAACCACTGGGCTGATAGCAACCACACGATAATTTGAAACATCACTTTTATCATCTTTTTTGTGCACAGGAACAACTCTTGATAATTTAAGTTCATTTGGAATGCACCCTTCATTGAACGTTTTTTGATACAGCAACCAAATTGGCCAAACAATTGAATCGACGCACATTTTAATAACGAACGGTGACAATCCATCTGGACCAGCACCACTTTTCCAATTTAACGAATTAATTGCCATTTCAATATTATCCAGTGTTACATTGATTTCCGTTGTCGATTGTAATGACTGAATAAAGTCATTAAGACTCCATAAGTGATCATCGGTAACATAACTGGATTCGAATTGATTTGCAAACAATTCAACAATGTGATTTGGTGTATTGGCAGTGATGTTTTCATGTCGCATTTCACTTGGATATGTCGATGTTGTGTTGTTCAGCTTAGCAAAACGCCAAAATGTGGCTGGATCATTTTTGATGTTGTTTTCTACACGTTGCATATATTCCTTGTAATAGCGTTCATTGAGTGCGTTGAACTCGACGATAGCTGCTATATACTCGTTTGAAACAACACCCTTCTGTTGACGCTTATACAATTTATCGCGACGATTTTTCTTTTGTTGTAGTACCCTGTTCCACCATATCGGCTTGTTTGCATACTTTCTTCGCACTATTTGTGGTACATTTGCTAATATTAACTCGTTAATTTTGCATTGAAAAAATTCATATGTTGAATCAATTGAACGGGTGTTAAATTCGTGTGCGAAATTGATATTTTCAAGTTGCTGACACATGCGCTCATAATTTCCCTTACGATAACAGAAAACTTGAATATTTTCATCATCATTCAACAATGAACCTTTTGTGCAATAATCAATGGTAATGTCGTATGGCTTATGGTATTCATCTTGTTGGTCGACATCAATGATCGTATGCGGGTCAACACACAGGCTCACATCAATATTGTCGGTTACAAACACCAAATCAAGTACATTGCCTGCAGAATTCTTGACGTTCGATAACTGGAACATCGGTAACGATAACATGCGCACGATAAAATCATTGGCTTCAACATAGTATCGCGATTGACTTGTTGTCGATAGTATTGGCAAATAAAAAACATTCAGCTCATCTTCATCTTCTTCCCATGCGATTTTTTTCAAATTAAAATCACCCAACACCATGATTTGATGACTTTGATAATTTTCTGTTAATGACTTTATGTGCTCATAGTGTTTGTTCGCGATATTCAACTCGAAAATGCTCATGTAACATAAATAAATAATCATTGACTTAGGCTTCAAGATGATTTCTACTGCTAAAAATTCACAATCGGGATCAATAATAACATCAATCGATTTGCATCTCAATGATTTATGCACCAAAACAGCAACACCACTAGCACGTCTCGTTCTTGAATTACCATTACTCGTAGCACGATCACATCGATACACATTGAATGAATTTGGAAAATTGAAATTTACCTTATCATCCAAAAAGGTTTCAGTGAAGCACAAAATTTTGTATGGCGATAGCTCGATTTTCGTGTTTACGTTCCTTTTGTTTACGATGGATCTCACGTTGTTGTAATAAATCGGCAAGCGCTGCTTATCGATGAAACAAGAGTTGCAATTTTGTGTCATCGGTGAATCGGCTATTCTTTCTGTGTGCGCTGGTTCATTTTCATTTGACCGGAAGAAATTAGTGATTTTGGATTGTGTGCGTGTTTTCTGTGTGGTACAAATAACACTCGAATTTAGACGAGCAGTAGCATCATATCTCCCTTGCGGAGAACATTCCATAATATTAAATGAGTTCCCTGTAGAACCACCTTCACCACTGTTTACATTTATTGTTATACGACTCGTTGGGCTACGGTGACAAAAGCTAATCAGTTTTTTGTCGATAAGTTGTTGTTTTTTATTTCCATTTCATCAGCGATTTCCATGGAAGTGTTTTTCGTTTGGTTTTCCTTTTGTTCTTCAGTTTTTTTCATTTTGGCATTACGTTCAGGCGACAATTGGCTGGATAACGGTGTTAGCATAAATTGATTGAGTGTTCGTTTTGGTGGTAACAATTTTACGAATTCACGAACTTTATTTTGTTCTGGCCAATTTTCACATTTGCAAAGGACATCAAAATCTTCCGGTGAAACATCAATTTTGAAAGAAATGAATGTCATTTTTGTGACGTCATGATCTTTTTTCACCAGTTTAGAGATATTAAATTTCGTTTTGTCGGTAACAACCGTATTTTCAATGATGTAATTTGAAATTTCATCATTCGTTGTATCTGGATGAAATCCTGATACCCATATCGATTTGGTGAACGGATTAATTTTTTTCGGTAAAATTTTTCGTGCTTCAATCGGTTTGCCAATTTGAACATTTTTCGTACCCTGTTGTGGAGATGGAACGTTGACCTTTTTTATCATTTGTGACGTTGAATTTTCAATCATAACAAGTTCGGTGGTTCTTTTGCGTTTGCCCGACATCACATTTGATATTGATGGCTGTGACGTCACTGGCGTTTTTGATTGCAAAACCGTTGAATAGCTTAACCGTGAATTCGGTGTACGATCAGGGTAAGCAGATGGTTTGTCATTTTTATTTACAGCTGGACGTTTAAATAATTCTTTAGCCAAATCTCCTTGTTTATTCAATTGCCAATCCAGTTTTTGTGCGAGTGATTTGTTTTGTTGCTCAATGTTAACAACAATTGGACCAATTTCATCAAGTTTTACAGCAATAGTTTCATTCGCTTTAATAGCACCACTAGCATTTGCTTTAATCATTGATTTAATTTCATTTAAACTATTCAAAATAGTAGTCTTATCGCACATGGATTTTTCCGATTTTTGTTTGCCTGGTGTTGATGATGCTGATGAGTTTGACGTCATCGGTCCATTTTCTGTAATAACAATACCGGCGGTTTCACACGATGGACAAATCCAATTCATTGATGATGTTGATAAAATCAATTTTGAGCCGAATGGCAATGTTAGTTTGACGAATTTATTATCAGCATCATGTTTCTGGAAATCATGACAGAGCAAAAAGCCAATGCATTTGCATTTTATACAATTCGCTTTGGGCCCGTACGTGTTTACTGGCGGGCAATCCTCTCTAGAACAAATATGTGGTGGCATTTCTGCCACTCTGCAATAGAAGGCGCCAGTTATATATAGATTATCTATACGACGATACGAAAAATAAATTTCACTTTTTTCAATACTAAACGATTTAGCATTCACAATTTTATATTGTCAATTGAAAGTATGGACATTTACTGACAAAAACAAGATTAAAATTATGAATAAAAACATTAAAACTTATTTAAAATGAACAAAATATGCAGAGCGTATGATATACACAACCACAGCTCGACACGTCACGAACTAAGTATCAACTACTAAGTATTAACCGATTCGAACGCTTTCTCATAGTCTACGAAAGCAAGGTAAAGGGCGGATCGGAATTCAGTAGACTGCTCCACTATGATTCTCAAGGTGTTAATGTGGTCTATGCAGGAGCGGCCTTTTCTGAATCCAGCCTGCTGTCTTCTAAGCGTTCGATCTACTGCCTCTCTTATCCTTGATAGTAATATATGGGACAAGATTTTGCCCACAGTAGATAATAGACAGATGCCTCTCCAGTTGTCACATATTGTTAGGTGCCCCTTTTTTGGTATTTTGACTATGATACCTTCCGTCCAATCCTCCGGAAAGGTACAGGTGTTCCATGCTATTTCCAGGATTGGCTGTAGCGCATCTGCTATGAGGCTTGAGTCGGCTTTCAACAATTCTGGCGGGATGCCATCTTTTCCAGCTGCTTTACCATTGCCCATTGCATGAATTGCGGTTACTATTTCAGTCTTGGATGGGGCACGAGTGGTGATTCTTATTAGCTGTGCATTGTTGTTTTTGTTTTCCTGAGGTTCCTGTGTAAATGAACCATTCAGGGCGGCGAAGAAGTAATCTCTCCATCTTTGGAGTTGCTCCTCGTCGCTGCACAGCAGCCTTCCATCCGCACTCTTTACGGCATGCTTTTTAGTAGAGTGCTTTCCCGAGAGCTGTTTGGTGATTTGGTACAGCACTTTACTGCTGCCTGTGTTTGCCGCGTTTTCCGCTTTCTCTGCGAGCTCATTTATCTGCCGCCTTTTATCACGCCGGACACTTCTCTTTACCTCCCGGTGCAATTGGGAGTATTCCCGTTCAAGTTGTCGTTTTTCCGGGTCGCTTGTAGAGTTCAAGTTCACGTTATTTTTGAGGGCCCTTCTGCGTTCAATTTTTTGCCAGGTTGTTTCCGAGATCCAGTGTTGCTGGTTTCTTTGGACATAACCAATGCTTGTTTCCGCTGCTGTTATTATAGCGCTCTTTGTTGTGCTCCACAGCTCTTCAATATTTGTGTCGTCAGAAACGGTTTGCTGGTTTAAGATTTCTTGCAGTTTGCCAGCAAATTCTCGCTTTTTGGTGCTCTCACGCAGAAGGTCTACGTTAAACCGTCTACGGTTTAGGGCATCGCGTTGGACGTTTCTGATTGCAGCGACTTTTAGGCGGATAGTTGCTACTACCAAATGGTGGTCACTTCCAGTGTCTGCTCCCCTAAAGCTCCTGACATCCTCCAGAATAGTTCGCCATCTGCGACTGACGGCCACGTGATCTATCTGATTTCTCGTTCTACCATCGGGCGATACCCAGGTCTCCTTGTGTATCTTCTTGTGACAAAAGTAAGTTCCACCTACCATGAGTTGATGGGAACTACAAAAGTCAACGAAAAGTTCACCATTGTGATTGCTATCTTGGCTTAGGCCTTGATTTCCAATTGTGTTTTCAAGGCCGGTGTTGTTGGGGCCGATCTGTGCGTTTAAGTCACCCATCAAAACAATGATGTCTCCCCTTGGAATAGAGCGAAAACCCTCATTCAGTCGCATGTAGAACTCGTCTTTGATGTCATCTTCTGCGTCTTCTGTCGGAACGTAGCATTGGACTATCGTAGTACTTCTTAGCCTGGTACGTAGGCGCACGGTAATAATCCTCTCAGAAACTGGTGACCAGCTAATGAGGCTGGACCTGGCTTCCTTGGTGAGTATTACCCCAACGCCATTCCTACGGTTTTCAGTTTCGTTTCTCCCAGAATATAAGAAGGACTCACCGTTTGGGCAGATATGTTCCCCGCATCGGGCCATCTGGTCTCGCTGAGTCTTTTTCTTTTTCCAAATATTCGTATAAGAGCTTTGTTCGAAGGCGATAAGCGTGCGGACCCTTCAGCCCGTGAGTTGTAATGTATTGTGCTAATTGAATAAACGAATTAGAACTATTACTTTTCTCAAACGATTCTCGCAAACAGCTGTTTTCCGCAAATGCGAGTACTAAAACTTGTAAAACTGAATCAAAAGCACAAGTGTTCACGACTCCAAAAGTTTTGGATTCTTTGGTCAACATACCACACGCAAAAGAGCCATTCTTCATCACGGGGATTTTCACGTTCTTCGGGAAATTAAAAGCGTCGAATAAATGAGTTCCATTGTTAAGATATTTGCTGGTTCGATCTCTCTGTTTTTTTGTTCTTCTACCCAATCGTCTCCAGTTTTCTTCGAATTTTGAAGCAACAATTCCTCTAGCACCTGAAGAATGGAAGCAGTCGTGGCACAGTCTTTTCTCTCCATAACCTTCGCTTGTATCGGCCAATGGAAACGAACATCCTTCTAAAATGTGGACTTCCGTGTTGCACGCTGCACAAGTGTGAGCCCCACTCGGTTCATCGCCATTAGCACAAGCAACATGTAACGGCGGGCCTATCTCTTTGTAGGAATCTACTTTATAGACACTTGTCAATTGTGATTTTTTTCGAAACGAATAAAAATTACTGAGTTTTTGATAACAAGATAAAAGAAAAAAAAAACGAGAGTAGGCAGGGAAAAAAATAATAGAAAAAGGGAGAAAAAAATTAGGAGTTTTTTTTTGGAGTCTGGCTGGTTAGGATGCTAGAGATCGGAAAAGTCTTTATTAGAATTTTTTAAAAGAGTCCGGGAAATATTTCAAAAATATATTATTATGGACAAGGCGATTAACCGGTGCAACCTGCCGTAGATCGAGTCCCCAGAGAAAAGAAAAAAGGATAAGAAAATTTTTTGATGAATACGTGTATGTTGGGGTTCAAGAAAAAATCAGAAGCGTTCCAGAGGTAATAAAGAACAGCCCATAGAGGTATTTTTTGGTGGGGGAAATTTCGCTGGAGAGTTTGGAAGTCGTCTGCGGAAGAATAGGACCATTCAGAAACTGGAAGCGCTGGTACTAAGGTGTCCATAGAGAGAAGCAGTGGCCGGGGAGCAGCTAGGGGACACTTGGAAGTTGTTTTTGACGCCAGAGCATCCCTTTGCTGAGGCGGGTAAAGTAAACTGGTAGCAAACCATTTTCTTTACATCGTAAGGTACGTGGAATCCTTGTTGTTTAAAACATATGTTAAGGCCCATTCAGATCCAGCAGCAACAGCGGCAGCAAGTTTAGTTTTACTAGTAATCGCTGCTGCTTTGGTTGTCATGTTACCACCATTAGCCAATAGGAACAGTTTGCTGCCGCTGCTGCTGCTGGATCTGAATGGGCCTTTAGTGTGGTGAACACCAAAACCAAATAATAGAAGAAAAAAAAGAAGAGACTGCCATTGGTGTGGTGAATTAGACGGCCGTGGGTGGCGATAGTACCAAGGAATTTCCGACTTGGTTACGCATGTAAAGCATACAGGAGTGCTTAGCTTGGTCGTACGAAGTTGATGACAAACGAGAAGCATTACTTGGAGAATAATTTTAGAATTTAATAATTGTGTTTTTTTCTATTTATTATTTATAGGAATTATTATTAATTTTATTCACTTTTAATAACATGAACTTTGACATGATATTTGATTCTATTTAACTAGCTTAGTGATTGGATTTGAGAGAGTATTTCTAGATGTTTTCCCTATATTTCTGGTACCTTTAAGAGTTTTGTGTTTGTTTGGTTGAAAGAATTCTTCTTGTTTTCGATTTGTATTTCTAGCCATTTGGTATTGGTTTTCGAGTTGGCTTGGTTTTTGTTGAATTTTGTTGTTGAGTCAAGATGACTAATAGTTTCTCCACAACTTTATTTGATTGGTATCTCTAATGACCAGAATGTAATACTTTGATTTCATGGTTATGAGATGGTAATTGTTGCGGGAGAAGTCGACCTGGTACCAGAGCGGTTTTTTTTGTTGTCCCTTAAGTGAGTTTGAGTTGTATTTTATTGCGTATTACACTTTGGTTATTCGGTAAAATAAGTTTTGGTTTCTGTGGGGTAAATGGCCAGAAAGCTAAGATAACAAGAAGCTGATGTAACTGTTAATTAATTTATGTACCCATATTTATGTTTGCTGGTAGGTTAATGTATTAGTAGTATTAGGGAAATTATAAGCATTGAATTATAGAACTAATACGTTGCGAATCAAGTGTTTTTTTTGTTTATTTTGCTGAAGGCATGGCGGCAGCGTGGAAACTCCCTCTGAAGTTGTATTGTTTTTCAGGTTCCCTCATGTAGGTCCACCTCAGGAACAGAGCACCTGCCCTGATTGGCGCTCACGTGTAGGTAAGTGGTGATGCATGTAACTAGGTGGTACCTCCATGGTCTCCCCGTACCACGACCCCCCGACGAGCAGCCCTTCTGGAGGCCCGCGGTACCACCTGGTAGACGGTTGGTCTAATTCTGGGATTTTCTTTTCTTTAAATTTCTAGTTTATTGCGTGAGGGTCTGTGGTTGGCTTCTTCGGGCCACCAACCCAACGGACCACTACAAACACATGTTGTTTTAACAGCAATTTCTTCTTTTCTTCTGCTTGCATTTAAGTTTGGATTATTTTCTGTTTGTGCTGTTGAACTACTTCCGAAATCCTCGCCACGAAATTGTTCCGAAAGGTCTTCTGACTTGTCTTCGTTTTCCATGGATGGTTCTTTATTAACAACAGGTGGTTTCGCGAATTCTTTTTCCCCGATAACATAAGGGCTATGAAGTTCTTCTTCCGCCACATCCGGTTTCTCGACTTGATCCGCCATTTTTGCACCTGCTAAAAGCATCTTGCCGTTCAAATTTGCAACGTGTTCTTGAAGGAAGCGATCTACACGTATCTTTCCCAATTCAATGTCGAAGTCGACATTTTTCAGCTTATTTATTTCTCCTTCTACCGGCGCACTTGATGCCGGGATTCGCCCGTACCCAAACGAATTGCGATAGATGCAGCTCCACATCGGCAAGTGAACGATATCAGCTAGAAGATGTTTCGAAAAAGTTTCGCAATAATGAGCGTTGGGGAAAAGCCCTTTGACGATTTTCGGTTCGACCTTCTTTACAATGCCAGCAGCCCAGGTGCTCCATTGACTGCTTTGAGAATCGTCTTCTTTTGCTTTTTCTTGTCCGGTTGTAATTCGATGGTCTTCGTCCGGTTGTTCTTCTTCGAATTTCTCGATCAAATCTTGCAATTGTGATTGTCCAATTATAAGATCCATCAAATATTTTTTCGCGGTGTTACAAGGTGTTTCCTGCGTTACATCGCCCAATGCCCCTTCTGTTTCGTTCATTGAAACGACCAAAGGTTTCTCGATAATTTCTCTTGCTAAATCGAAATCTTCACACACAATTAATTTACCAATGACGCCCATATAAAATTTCCTCACCAAGCGAGTCGCACGTCAGGCTTTCATCGCTGTGGAGTATATTTTCAAGAAGTGCGCCACATCTATACGTACATAGCACCTCGGCAGTTCATCCGTGAAGAAAAGGTCGCAGTACTCTTCTATCGTCGTATTACCACAAAAAGTCAGTTTGCAGAGCTCTTGATGCATCAGCGACTGTCTCTTTGGGAAGAGGCGCTCCTGAACGTATCCAATGCACCAGCCAATTTTGCAACATTCCGGTGTCTTGGGTTTCAGTCAACATTTGGGTGACTGAAAACTGTCCAGCGTAAGAATTGACTACAGCCAAGTATAAGAAAATGTGTTGGCTGAGAGTTCCATCAGCTCTTAGTATTTTCGAAACGAGTCCACCTGTAGCATCAATTTTCAAACTGGCAATTTCACGTTTCGTATACTTTTCATAAATAATGCTTTGATGATGACTCCAGTAATGTACGTAGAAAGGATCGTAACCAATATTTCGTATGGTTAATTTTTCTTCTGTTTGCCCAATCCGTTTCATTTTGGCAATTGCAACTATGGGATCTTTGTCGAGTAGAGATGATTGAAGATGCTCATATTTGGCGACGTTCATCACATGAGCTTTCGGCATCGTGGGTGGTTCAGGATCTCCTGGCGTCATTTTCAGGTTAGCTACCTCAATTCGGTGACGCTCGGCTGACTTGTGGATCAACGATGCAGCTAATTCGGATCGATAAGGCTGACGCAATGGACTTTGCCGCAAACTCCTTTCGTTCAATAATTGCGCAGTGCATGAGCATGCGTTCCGAAGTTCCTTCGAACTGGATGTCCAGGGTCGACTTGCATTGGCAAATTCCTACAAAAAGAAAGTTATAAAACAACTAGTCGAAACAATGCTTGCAACAATTCTACTCGAATTAGCATATTTATTGAGACATTTTTTCATAACAAATGAGATTTGAGTTTTTTAGTTCTGCAAGACTTTTGAATTTTTTGAGGTTTTACTCAGTATAACCATACTCAGTATACTCTTACTTCTGAGAGTATTATCTAATGACTCACTATGTCCTTAAAAGGAAATATTGAGACCTTTTACCGTAATAAATGAGATTTGCGTATTTAAGCTTGGCACGACTTTTCAATTTTTTTAGGTTATACTCAGTATAATAATTTTTCCAATAGGAAAATTGCATATTTCTTGACTTATGACTCATTTGAACGAAAAGATGACTCATAATCCGACTTACCTTTAGCAGAACCACTTAATAAATCTGCGTTCAAGTGGTGGTACTTGTAGTTGAATCCGAACTTCATCTTTGTTTCGTTCCAGATCCTTTCGGAAATTTCGTGCTCCCAAACACCGGGTTCGAATTTGAGCACCTCACGATTTTTATATTTTCTGCGAGTGATGAGTTTCTCGAATGCGCTCATTTTCATGGAGATCGTGATTTTTTTTGGTTCATCCATTCCACTGGTTTCACTGGCATCAGAATCTTTGGACGAAGGAGAGTCGTTTTTATTGGGTACATTCGGATTTTGGAATTTTCCTTGGCTTTTCTCTCTGTCGTTCAACAAATCTCTCACGAAATCTGTGTTGTTACACACGTAGGAGTGTAAAGATGAGAAAGATTTCCCACCCCCCGGCCCCAGCTCTTTCGATATTTGTTTCCAAACATCGTCTCCTTTTGATAGAATTTTATCACCCGGAAGCACAATTTGATTTTTATATTTTAATAAAGTTTCAATTACTTTTTCTTTCTCGATTAACCGAGGCCTTCCAGGGCGAAACATATTGAAACGTTTTTCCACTTCAAGTCCAATTCAAAGTACTAGAGGACCATTCGTTATAGAAACTCATTGAATACTGAATACTCACTGGAAACTGAACCAACGAAATTCCGTATATCGGTTCACTTGTACCATAGATAAATTATATATATGTAGATGGGAAAAGTACAACAAGTTCTATAAAATAAATCAGACGATTTAAATCTAAGTTAGCGATTGAATGTGTTAGTGCAAGAAATTCCAATTGCGAGGGGGATATTTTAATAAAATTGGGTCACTTTGTGCTTGTTCACACGGGTGGTTGCCGCGACCTTTCAACACGAAATTTAATGGTGCGGGGGCGTTCGGGTGGGAAAGAAGTGCGTCTCGATTTGAAAGCGACTCACGTTCGCTTTTCTGACCAGCTGACAGTTTCAATTTCATTTTGTATCCCTTACTGTTCCATTTTATTTTCGTTTCACCCGAAGTTTTGTTTTCGTGATAAATTTATTTTGTAAAACTTTAGGAGCAGCGATGAATTATGTCACTTTTATAAAAATCACGAACTTTGTTCCCGTACCGTTTGTTCCACCTGTCATAAAAACGACTGGACACAAAGCGAAACGTGTAAACAAATGTTCGCTTTTTCGTTCGCTTTGTCGCGCCTCAAAGCGACCCGTCTGAACAGGCACTTAGGGAGAAAAGCAAGAAAACCCCGAAAGGCTTCAAGCGACAGATCAAATTTCATCGGAAAAGCAACAACAAAAACAATAACCTTGTGAAAGAAGACTCCGACCCGCGGACAAATTTCCTGGAAAAAGCAATAAAATATTGAAATCGAGTGGCCTTCGAACGTGTCGGCCAAATTGCGCGCAATTGTGTTAGCGCACAAAATATGATTGTAGTGGTAAGGTCAGGCGGCATTAGGCGCTAGTTCGTAAAAGCAAGTGGAAGCAGTTTTGAAGTTATTTTTCCCATCTACAGGATGTTTCAAACCACCCGTGCCACCCAATTATCTAGGAAAATTTTAATTGGAAAATAAAAAAACACTTGTTCAATATTTCTTGAGAATCTATCTGACCATACAGAAATTAACCCCCGGCCCACCCCCACTTTGGGAGGCAGGGGGTCACTTTAAAATTCCAAATGGCAACCCCCATTTTTTGCACAGATTCTGATACTCCGAAGAGAAACATGAAACTTTTATCTGAAAATGTTTTTTTCGGAAGCCTCTCTGCACCCCCAAAAATAATCAAAAATCAAAATTATCCCCAAAAATCATTCATTTGGGTATAGGGAAGCTTCGGATAAAAAAAAATTCCCAACAAAAGTTTGATATTTCTCTTCGCAGAATCATAATAATCCGTGAGAAAAAATATGAGAGTGAAAATATGATGGGGGTGGGCCAAGGGGTCAATTTCTGTAAAGATAGATTCTCAATAAATATTGAAGACGTATTTTTTATTTTTTTTTTTCAATTAAAACTTTCCCAGAAAATTGGGTGGCACGGGTGGTTTGAAACACCCTGTATATAATAACTTGTCCATGCATGTACTATATGAGATATCTATGCCTTCTAAAGAGTCCAAATTCTCATCTAATCATGATACGGGATCTAAGAGAAAGCGTAATACTTGCACATGCATTGGCTGAGAAATTGAAAACAGCAAGGAAGTGCATGTGGTTTTTTAAGGAGCGTAAAATTTGTAATTAGTGCATTTAATTAGCATTTAATTATACGAACATTTTAATATATATATATTATGATTATTTACACATGTTTCATATTATGTTCTGCTAACTTCATCTAAAGCTGGCAGAACATATGGTTTTTTTTTTAAAAGAAGGAGCGTTAAATTTTTCATTAGTGCATTTAATTTGCATTTAATTAGCGTCTAATTATGGTTTTATTACATTTGTGTCCTGATGACTTTGCTCTGCCAGCTTGAGGGACATCGTATTCCTTTTGTTTTGTTGTTTTGTTGTTGTTGGAAAATACGATTTCTTGGTCGGTGGCTGAAATTTTACAATGAAGAAAATAATGAATGGAAGAGATATGCGAATGTAATCGGAAATTTGCTATCGTTTTTTTTCTATTTTGAGAAAAATGGAATACGTAGGTTTTTTTGAACAAAAATTCAAGCTTTTTTGTATTGATTTTATCATTGATTATAGGGAGAAAATATGAGTGATTTAGCTTCAAAATATAAAATTGAATATATTTGTTTACAATAATAAAAAACAATAAAAAAAATCAGAATTTCTCAAGAGTAGTGGAATCATTGAAGGAAGAACAGTTCTGATTTTGAAACTTTTTTTAAATGTTTGTATTAAGGGTGATTGTTTACTTTATCGCCTCGTCCCCCGCTCTGGCTGCAACACCAAAAGGGTCGCGCCCTACTCCGAGAATGAGGTAGAAGTTGAGGTGGGGGAGTGTTTTTGGGGCGCGCAATCCAGAGTCAAAGGCGTTACTAATATAACAGTGTTTCAAAATTTTTCCAAATTCAACCACTAAGGGGGTGAAAGAGGGTGGAAAAAGTTGTATGGGAAGTCATATATTTTTCATCAGATTTTCTTCGAACTTCGAACAGCATAAATAATAAAACACATGTTTCGGCATTTCTCGAAATTCAACCACTAAGGAGGAGAAATGGGGGTTCAAAATTTGTGAAACTCGAAATGGTAGCACCGCGCCACAACATTATTGGCTTCATTTAGGATTCCTTTTTGAGTTTCACATTTTGTTATTTGGAATCAAAAATACGAAAAAAATGCTTTTTTTTAAAACTCTCGTAGTATATATGAAAATTCGTATCACCTCAACTGCAAAATAAACGGAAGCTACTATTGGCTTATGGGTGCAGCAAGGCGCAACAGGTTCCAGCTAGTTCATCTATATATCCCACGCCATCACCCTTCATTGGTTTCAATAAAGCCACCTCCTTGCTTACTTTCGAAGGCATCAAATTTTAAAATTCAATGAAAATAATCCAAGAATTGGAAATAAAACTACTGCCGTGAACCATAATTAGTGGTGTTGTGGCCCAGTGCCCCACTGACCTAAAAACAGACAAAAACAAAGAATTAGTTAACATTAAAAAATAACAAATGAACTTAACATTTCCACCTCTATCCAAACAAAACCCCATCCACATTATATATACTTATATTGTCAATTAAACATACCTAAAAAGAAATAAAATTAATCAAAAATCAAATATACTTACTAAAATATTCTTGACGTTATATAACAAAAATAAACGTCACTACGTATAACAAATACGCAAATCAGCTGTGAAGTACAGCGGTTGCGTATATTAGTTTAAAAAATAATAAGAAGAAGATAGGGAGAAATTATCACAGTAGGAGTACAAATTCTCTCACCGAAATTTTCCCCCCTCAACTCCCAGACAATTTGAAAAAGGAGGCAGGATTATAAAACCGGTGACGAGCCAAGGAACTGGGCCTTTTGCCCTCAGGAATTTTATCGAGCAACATCTTCGGAACATTACCAAGATTTAAAGGTCAGTTTATTAGCAGTCGGAATTTTTTCACTGCTATTAGGGAATTAGGAGGTTGAGGCGCTGAATTTCAGAGCACCAAAAGGTGAGACCTTCAAGGTGCTACAAGTTCTGGCAATAACGGAAAACACTTATCAAGCAACCCGGATATGCAATCGATCCGCTAGTCAAAGTGAGGAATTCAAACAATGCTTTTGTATTCCTAGCAGAAGACAAATCAGACTACTAGAGGCTGTAAAATAGAGGCTGGATAATTTCGAGCGAGAAACGAAAAATTGATACCAGCATACTTGAATAATTATTATAAGAAACACAGGATTCATTTCGTTGGAATTGTGTTTTTTTTCTTTAAATATTTTTTATTAAAGTAAACTCAATTTAAGTAGAATTAATTAATATTGTTGACCAGGGGTCTCCAAACTTTCCAGCCTTAGGGCCATACTGATTACTCCAGTAAGTTCCGAGGGCCAAAACCATATTATCATTGTTGCCGGTGGTAAAAAGTGGAATAGTCCACTGATGAAAAAAAAAGTCCGAAAAAGTACGCAACGTTTAAAAAAGGCTGCAAATCGGACTGAAGTCCGCAAAACGGCAACACTGCATATTATTAATTTTCCTGTCATTATCTGTAATTTCTAGATTAGTCGTAGTCAGTTCCTATGACACTGTTGTGAAATAAAATAGTGCGTAGCTCCTTAAAACGTGTTTGTGCGTGTTTAAGTTTAAGACATCTTTGTAACAGTATTTTGATTTGAATTGTTGCTTTTCTGTGTGATTTAGTAGTATGGAAAAGAAGCGAAAAATTGATAGTGAATGCAGAAAATTCAAAGATCAGTGGAACATTCAGTATTTCGTAATTGAGTCCAGTAACAAGGCGCTATGTTTGATTTGCAATGAAAGCATAGCCGTTCTTAAGGAATATAACATTAAACGTCATTATGAAACAAAACATTTTCAAAATTACTCAAAATATACAGGAAGTTTGCGGACAGAAAAATTCGAAGCTATGAAGCGCGGATTGAAATCGCAGCAATCTTCATTTACAAAACTCAAAACTGAACAAGAGGCTGCAACTCGTGCCAGCTTTCGTGTGGCTCTTGAAATTGCGAAACGTGGAAAACCATTCACCGATGGAGAAATTATCAAAGAATGCATAATTGCAGTAGCCGAAGAAATGTGCCCTGAAAGGGTAAATTTATTAAAAGCAGTCAGTATGTCAGCAAATACTGTGGCTCGAAGGGTAGAAAACATCGCTGAAAATATATCCTCTCAACTGTTCGACAAAAATGGACATGTTGAGTGGTTTTCTTTGGCCTTGGATGAGTCAACGGATGTGTCAGACACTGCTCAAGTGTTGATTTATATTCGAGGAGTAGATAAAAGCTATGAAGTGCATGAAGAACTTCTTGATATCTATAATATTCATGACACAACTACTGGTACAGATATTTTAAAGGAGTTGAAATGGCCATTAATCAAAAGAACCTTCGATGGAAAAACTTGAAATGTATTACAACTGATGGAGGCAAAAACATGAGTGGGAAAAATAAAGGAGTGGTCGCTTTTGTGTCAAAGGCTGTAGAAAATGACGGTGGTTCAAAACCATTAGTCTTACATTGTATCATTCATCAACAGTCTTTGTGCGGAAAATGTTTGGATATGTCTGAAGTTCTGAAACCAGTCATATCAACTGTTAATTTTATCAGATCTTTTGGGCTGAATCACCGACAATTCCGACAATTTATTGAAGAGATTGGAGAAAATGACTTACCTTATCATACTGCCATACGTTGGCTTAGTTGTGGGAAAGTCCTTCAGCGCTTTTTTGAACTTCGAGCAGTGATCGAAATTTTTTTGAATGAAAAGCATCGCCCTCTTACTGAATTACAAAACAACGCATGGCTGTGGAAGTTAGCATTCTATGTTGATTTGACAAAACATGTGAACGAACTGAATTTGAGATTGCAAGGAGAAAACCAGCATCTTCCTGATTTATACACTAATATCGAATCATTCCGGAAGAAATTGATACTGTTTCAATCACAACTACGAAGTAAATGTTTTTCACATTTTAAAACATGTGAAATATTCAGCCATACCACTGAGACTGAGTTTCCTATCGATTTTGCAATCGAAACTTTGAGTGCTTTGAAAATAAATTTTGATACTCGTTTCTCGGACTTTGATGCCATTGCGAATCAAATTAAGATTTTTCAGAATCCTTTTGATACTGACATTGAAACCCTAGCCGCGGAACTTCAAATGGAAATGATAGATCTACAGTGCAGTGATATAATTAAGAACAAATATCAAAACTCATCTTTGTTGGAATTTTATAAGAGTCTTCCACTGACACAATTTGATAATTTGCATAAATTTGCTCGTGGGCTGTTTTCTGTTTTTGGTACTACTTATTTGTGTGAGAAGACCTTCTCCAAAATGAAGTACACAAAAAATGTTTACAGATCTAAATTAACTGATGAGCATCTTAAATCTCTTTTAATAATTGGTACAAGTAAAATTAGTCCACAACTACAAACTATTGTCAGTGGAAAATCTCAGTTACATAAATCTCATTAGTATTTCATGTCATTATGCTTGTTATAAGTTATGTTTTTATTTAAAATGTATAAAATGTTAGTTGGATTCATTTCAATAATTTGTTAGTTATTATATACTGAAGTTAAATTTTCTTTACTCATTACAATTCTGTGTTTCTTTATCCAACTTATCACAAAAACAATAACTATAAGCCTACAACAATGTTATGAGTAGTTAGCTCATGACCATATCAATGTAGATTTCATATTAATAATTATTCAACATAAAATTAGAATACTTCAGTAAACTAAATTTAATTTGCTATAAAAAATATGTTCTCTAAAAGGAGTTTTCAAGTATGCTAGCTCTCCGCGGGCCGGACAAAATCTGTCCGCGGGCCGGATGTGGCCCTCGGGCCGTAGTTTGGAGACCCCTGTTGTAGACGAATAGGAGAAATATATCTATACCAAACTGTACTTAATAGTGTTATAACTATATGAACCTATCCGGATTTACAGCTTAAAAAAATAATATTGCGACGTTCGCATCTTAAAATAAGTTATTAAACAATTTTAAGAAGGGCGGCGACGTAACATTTGGTTCTTCGAGCCGGATAGTGCAGCCGTACAGATATATTTTCTTTAGTGCGTTTATAATATTTTAATTAAATTCATACTGCAGTGCTAATACTTCAAACTAAGTCGACACACACCCTAAAATAATCATGAAGCGTACACTTCAGCAACAGAATGGCTATAAGGCACAATTGGAAAAAACACTTGCCAATTATATGACGATACCAGCACCCAGGCGAACACCTGGCTACATTACAGGAAAGATAGAGACTATCAAAAACCTGGCAAAAAAGTTCGATGAGAATCATTCCGAACTTATTTCGGTTGACTTAAGCAGCATTGATGACCCAAAGGTTAAAACTGCTGTAGAATTGTATCTGAAGGGAGATCAATTTATGGAATTCGAACAAATCTATTGGGAATTTCTTGGAGACCTACGGGATGCATTGACTGCCTCTATTTCTCAACCAACAACACCAACCGTTCAGACCACTACTACTGGGGAATCATCAGGATCATCAAGGGCTTTAGTGAAACTGCCAACGTTAGAGATCCCAAAGTTCGATGACCAGTATACATCGTGGAGAACATTTCATGATCAGTTTCAATCACTGATCCATCATGAAGATCGCCTATCGCCGATCGAAAAATTACATTATTTAAAGAGCAGCCTAACAGGAGAAGCCCGACGAGATTTGGATTCTTTTGATATGACGGCTGAAAATTATATTGCAGCATGGGAAATGTTGTGCAAGCGATACAACAAACGAAGACTGCTCGTTTATGCACAACTAACGTTGTTATTTAGGCAGGATACAATAAAATCAGAAGCTCATAAGGAAATTAGAAGATTATTGGATGAATTGCAACGCATTAGGCATGCACTACGAGTGCTAAAAGTCAGCACTACAGATTGGGATCCAATTTTTGTTTATGTTACGGCACAAAGGTTGCCGGACAAGACCCGCAATTTGTGGGAACAAGCAGTTGCGAAATCGGATGAGCTACCGTCGTTGGAACAATTGAGGAAATTTTTGGAGGAAAGGTACAGAAGCTTGGAAGCAGTAAAGGATTTCAGTGGCAACATACCCACCAAGGATAACCGCAACTCCGGAAGAATTAAGCACAGAATCTCCAATTATCATACTCGCCAACAAGTTAGTAATTTTAATGAAGAAAGTCAACATGACGATGGAAGGAGAGGACAACGACTTCAGTGCCCCATGTGCCATAAGGATCACTTCTTGTCGCAGTGTAATACATTTAAAGAATTGAGCAGCTCCTCGAGAATATAGTGGATTGCAAGGAAACGGCTATGCTTCAATTGCTTCAAGACTCATCATAGCAAACAGTGTGCAAGCCACAACAGATGTCCCATGTGTCAGGGAAAACATCATTTATTGTTACACAGATCAACAGGAAGGAAGCCGAAAGTTAATGAAACACAGAAAACCAAGGCGGCGCAAGAGGACGAGCCAACAGTCACAAACTGCAATTATCATGGTAACTCGACACTGTCAATGTTGGCAACCGCTTTAGTCAAGGTGAAGGATCGGTACGGAAATTGCCTGCCATTACGTGCACTGATTGACCCAGGATCCGAGAGTTCCTTCATTACGGAAGCAGCATGCCAGTCGTTGCGACCTGAGGTCAGCTCTACATCACTAATAATAAACGGATTATTATCAGCGCAAGTCGGTACTTCAAATAAATTAACACGACTCACATTGACATCCATGTTCAGTAATAAGTTTAAATGCGATATGCACGCCTGTGTTATAAAGAACATAACCAACACATTTCCTCCCAAGCGAACCAACCATCGAGATTGGTCATTTCTCTCAGGGCTAAAATTAGCGGATCCTAAGTGCGCATTGACCTGCTATTAGGAGTTAGCATGTATGCACAAATACTCAGCAACGGGCTACGCAAGGGACCGAAAGGATCGATAGCAGCACAGAATACACGATTGGGATGGATCCTGTTCGGAGAGGTGCCATCACCTCCAATACCCAGAGAACATACCAGCTTCACAGCATTTACAACGCAGAAGAACACAATAGCGGAGCTGCATGAGCAAGTGAAACAATTTTGGGAGCAAGAGGAATTACTGGCTATGAGAGTTCTAACCAAGGATGAAGAGCGGTGTGAAAGGTTATACGACGAAAGTACGAAGCGTCAGCCAAACGGAAAATACATGGTCCGCATACCCTTCCAAGAGGATAGCTTGCCAATTTTCGGAGATTCCAGGGGACAAGCATTATCAAGATTCAAGCATTTGGAAAACAAATTAGAGCAACAAGTCAAGCTAAGAGAGCGATACCATCACTGTTTGCAAGAGTATTTAGATCTTGGCCACATGAAGCCTGTTGAAGAAGGCAAACTTCAACGATACTACATGCCGCATCACGCCGTGATCGAAGATAGCACGACGACAAAGGTACGTGTAGTATTCGACGCTTCAGCACCGAGTTCAAATGGGAAGAGCCTAAACCAACAAATGTTGACAGGCCCAACGTTACAACCAAAATTATTTTCAACTCTGCTTAATTGGGGAAAATATTGGTTTGCTATGACGGCTTATATTGAAAAAATGTACTGGATGATTCTAATTCATCCAAGCGATCGGCAATATCAAACCATATTATGGAGAACAAACCGAGCTGGACAGGTAAAGGCGTACGAGCTACAAACTGTGACTTTCGGTACAACGTCGGCGCCATATTTGGCCATTAAAACGCTACAACGGCTAGCAAACGATGAAAGGAAAAAATATCGCAAAGCGGCAGAAGTCGCATATACAGATTTCTACGTCGATGACGTATTAACAGGTGCAGACACGGTAACAGATGCGGCTAAATTACAAAAGGAATTAATTCAATTAATGAATGATGGTGGATTTCATTTGAGAAAATGGGCGGCGAACCACCAAAAACTGCTACAATGTGTGCCACCTGAAGACCGCGAATTACAACTGCCTCTTCAATTCAAAAAGGACAATATGATAAAAGCATTAGGAATTTACTGGCATCCCGTTGAAGACTACTTTTCTTATGCAATAAGACCAGAAGAATTTAAGAAACCAACAACCACAAAGAGACAAATATTGTCTGATATTGCAAAATTGTTCGATCCAGTAGGGTGGATAGCGCCATGCGTCATAGTAGCCAAGCTGATCATGCTAGATATCTGGGTATGATCATTGTGGATATCTGGGTATGATTGGGATGCCCCAATAGATACCGAAATTCAACAGGAATGGGTCCAGTTTAGTAATAAGCTACCCAGCATCCAAGACGTAAGGATACCAAGGTGGGTCAAGATTAAAGGCGGAGCGCAAGAGAGCCAGCTAATAGGCTTCTGTGACGCGTCAATAAAAGCATACGCAACGGTAGTGTACGTGCGAAACACCGATCAGGAAGGGAACGTCACTACGACATTACTCTTAGCCAAAACCCGAGTAGCTCCGGTAAAGTCCATGTCACTTCCGAGATTGGAGCTATGCGGGGCCGTTCTGTTAAGTCGCTTGATTAAACAAGCGAGGGAAGATATGAGGCTTGAAGGAATACAGTGCATGTGCTGGACAGATTCAAAGGTAGTGCTCGCATGGCTGAAAGGACTGCCAAGAAAATGGAAAACATTCGTCGCCAACCGTGCAGTAGAGATTCATGGAAATACTCCAAACACTGTATGGCAATATGTGCCGACCAAGGAAAACCCCGCAGACATACCTTCGAGGGGAGTAATGCCAGCTAAGCTGAATGAGAGTACTAATTGGTGGCAAGGGCCCAGCTGGCTACAGGAGCCAGAAAGCAAGTGGCCGAAGGAGATTTCCACTGACTTCAAGACAGACCTAGAAGCCAAAATCACAACCAAGGCCTTGATTACAATAACACCAGAGGAAGTCGAATGGTGGATGAAGTTTTCGTCATACACCAAGACTCTACGAGTTATGGTCTACTGCTTCCGATTTATACATAATAGTCAGCATAAGCATCAACGACGAACCGCACAAATTTTGGCAGAAGAAATGGAACAGGCAAGAGCAAGGTTTGTGCGCTTAGCATAGCAGACAATGTCTCAACAAGCAGAGCCAATTGCTGAAATTAAACCCATTCTTAGGAAAGGATGGCACACTGAGGGTTGGTGGCAGATTGCATAACTCCAATTTGCCATACGATCAAAGACATCCAATGATCCTGCAACGGCGACACCATTTGACCAACATCCTCATTGATTATCACCACAAGGTTACGTTACACGGCGGAAGTCATCTCGTGCTGACAAATATACGAAATCAATTCTGGATCATTAATGGATTAGCAGCCGTTAAGGACCGTCTATATCAATGCACAAAGTGCAGAAGATATCGGGCGTCAACCATACCACAACTAATGGGCGAATTACCCAGTGCCAGAGTAAATAGAGCCAACCCCTTTGAGAACGTCGGCATAGACTTCGCTGGACCGTGCGAATTGAAAATGTCTAAGCATAAAGTCCTAGACAGACTGGCACACTTAATCCGGATTATGACGTCATACTTGGCTTTCGGAATCCAGATTAATATCATAGTGACACATCCGGCTTCTTGATCCAGATTAATTGTCAGCTGATATAAACTTTTTAACTATTACTTTGGAAGACTCCCTAAATTCTCCATTTCTTTTAAATTAATTAATTGTGTATTTTTTCCTTGTTTCCGTCGAAGTTTTCCCACAATAAACATTCTTTTTACGTTTTCAGATAGGAGATGACATTCAATTTTGATAAAGTAACTCACCACTAATGGCGCTGATGGCAGTAAATGGTAAACAAATCCAGGCAAATCGAGTTGTATATTGAGGATTAACAAATCCAGTTTACTCTCATAGCTTGTGTATCTATCTACGTCATTTTGACGTCATAATCCCGATTAGCGTGCCAGTCTGTCTAGGGCTTAAGGGTGCAAAGGTGTATAAGGGTTATTTTTGCATTTTCGTGTGCATGGCAACGAAAGCGATACATATTGAGGTCGCCTCAGATATGTCTACTGAGGCATTGATCGCAGCCCTTCGACGGTTTATCGGACGAAGAAGTTACTGCCGTAATATATATTCAGACAACGGCACAAATTTTGTAGGTGCCAACAAACATTAAATGATCAAATGAGAAAGGCGATAGGAAGCGCGGTAGCTACGGCCGCAACAGAACTAATAAACGATGGGATCGAGTGGCACTTCAATCCTCCAGTGGCTCCGCACTTTGGAGGAATCTGGGAAGCGGGCATCAAGCGGATAAAGTATCATTTAAACAGACTTACGTTCGAAGAACTAAGCACGCTGCTAATACAAATAGAATCCTGTTTAAATTCCGGACCATTATGCGTGCCATCTGCAGGCCCATCCAATTTAGAAATACTCACCCCTGGACACTTCCTAATTGGAAGACACATGAAGGCTGTTCCAGAACCAGAAGCAATAAATATTACATATACAGACAGGTGCTGCTGTATCTGCTGACTAGATTTGTTGCGAATGCAATCTCCGGTCTTGTGCACTGTGAAATGTATAGTAAACATCCGATAGCTTCTTGATAGGGTACTTCTTTCATTTCAGCCTTTTCTTCATTAGTTTGTGGACACATGGAACTACTGAGTTTGGTGTTGCAATCAATGGGTGTGCTAACAGTATTACATTCTGACATGTTGCATCTATGAAGAACTTGATTGATGTAGTTTTCTTGATCCAAGTAAAGTTTGTTTTCTTTTATCGTGATGTGAAAACCCAGACAATTGCTAATAGATCCTATCTCTTTCATGCTAAATGATTTCTTCAGTTTATCTTTAAGATCTGTTGTCATCTGTTTGTTGCTGCTGAAGATGACTAAATCGTCTACATATATGGCTACCAATAATTTATTTTGGTTTTCAATACTGTAATAAAGGCAACCATCTGTATTAGATCTTGTCATGTTAATGTTGTTGGTCACTGCACTTGCACTTCGTCTAGTTTCTGGTTCCAGATTCTGCTGGCCTGCTTAAGTCCGTAAATGGACTTATTCAATTTACATATTTTGGTTCCGTATGAGTACATTTCAGGTTGCTGCATATATATTGTTTCTTGTAACTCAGCCTGAGGAAATGCTGTATTCACGTCCATTTGCTCAATTCTCTGCGATGCTATTGCTAAAAGATATCGAATTGTATTGTATTTTACAACTGGTGCAAAGGTTTCTTCATAATCTATTTCTTTTCGTTGTTCATAACCTTTTATAACCAGTCTGGCTTTAAACCGTGCGGAATCATCTGGACTCCTTTTTGTTTTAAATACCCATTTGCACTGAATGGCTTCTCTGCCCTTTGGTAAATCAGTCAAGGTCCATGTTCCATTTTCTATTAAGGACTTATATTCCTCGTCCATTGCTTTTTTTCCAATCCCTTGAGTTTGGTCCCTTCATTGCTTCATCTACTGTTTTTGGATCTTGTGTACATTCAGCGTTTGAGATGCACACATAATCATCTAGATGTTTAGGTGGTTTTGATGACCGTTCCGATTTCCTAGTGTTATCCTTAACTGGTGTGACCAATTTGTGTGGAAAAACTGGGCCTGACGATAGCTGAGGTAATTATCCTACACTTTTAGCATATATTTTTTGGTTGTCAGCCATATTAATTTGCCTGCTTCCCCTAATGTTGACAATATTCGTTAACGAAGAGATATCATTCGTCATATGAGACGATGCTCCGGAATCAATAATCCAATCAGACGATGAAAAAACTGTTTTTTCAGCCATTAAAACAGAAATAAATGATTTCTCTTCCTTCTTACGATTTTTGATATACTTATTGGGTATTCTTCTGGTGTTGGCTCTGCATTCAGCGGCAAAATGACCATAGTTATTGCAATTATAGCAACTTTCGATTGCCATAATCATCGGTTTGTACATGTCGGGCAGTCCTGCCAATAAAAACGCTCCCAACCATTCATCACTAACTACAAAACTTATATTATTGAGTTGCTGTGCTGTAGATATTATTGTTGATACATATTCTTCTATCGACGAGCAGTCTTCTAACCTGGTTGTGATAATTTTTCGCATCAGTGTGACCTTTCTTAATATTCCAGAATCTTCGAAAGCAGATTGAAGTTTTTCCCACACTTCTTTTGCAGTATTCGCTGTGCGTATATGGACATAATTCGAAGGATGAACCATGATCATGATTATTTTGGATCGTGCCTTCACTTCCCTTCGAGTCTTTTCTGCAGGATCTGCAGTTGCATCCGTATCTTTTACACATGACCATAAGTCCTCATGTTCAAGGTAAGCTCTCATACCGAAAGACCAATCATTGAAATTCTCTCTTCCGGTGAGTTTTTCAATGGTGGACAACAGCAGATTGTTGCTAGCCATGTCTTTGTTTTTTTTTATTTATTTGGGTCGAATCTGGGCCCATAACCTGATAAATAAAAAAACTGAGACTTGAGCTTAAACAATGTGTGATGTGTTTTATTCAGAGGTTAGAAGAGAAGAGGAGGTATACAAAAGTAGTGTGACATTGATAATCAATAAGAGTACTACATTTATATATAATAATGTAGTACAATAACAGATGTATTGCAGTAACAAAAATCAATAAAAAAAGCTTGAATTTTTGTTAAAAAAAACCTATTTCATTTTTCTCAACATGGAAAAAAATACGACGCTTAATTTAATTACATTTGCATCTCCATTCATCATCTTCTTCATTGTTAAATTTGAGCCACCGACCAAGAAATCGTTTTTTCCAACTAGTGTTGGGTAGGACACGATTATAAAATGAGTTTGTAAGAGGTGCCTCTTTTTTCTTTTGAGCCAGTACAATGTCATACTTCAAATGAGGCGAGGTTCTATTGTAATGCCAAAATGACAAAAACAAGCAGATTAAAAAAAAGAAAGAAAATAAATACCAATGAAGTGCATTTTTACAAGCTTAATTTTAATATTCATTAAACTGCCTTAGAGTAAGTAAGAAATCTATGCCTCCACAATGTACAGCCACGGACAACTAATTAGAAACAGTTTCATAAAAATTGCATTTATACATTTTTTATTTTTTATGTAACAATCCTGTTAGGAATTTATTACGATATTGTTATTGATTTCCTTCAATCATTATATATTTAAAAAAAATGAAGAGGAGGTGGTGGGAATTCTTTAATTTGATTCCTACATAAAAACTGTATAAATGCAATTTTTATGAAACTGTTTCTAATTAGTTGTCCGTGGCCATATATTTATATTTTGCAATCCCACCTCGCTTAATTTCAAGTTGGAAATTCTGCTACTGCAAAAAAGTAAGAAATGTCTCTCCAGCACAAAATTTCACTCCCTCAAAAAATGTAAGAATTGTCTCTTCAGGACAAAACCTCACTCCCTCGAAAAATGTAAGAAATGTCTCTTCATGACAAAACCTCACTCCCTCGAAAAATGTAAGAATTGTCTCTTCAGGACAAAACCTCATTCCCTCGAAAAATGTAAGAAATGTCTCTTCATGACAAAACCTCACTCCCTCGAAAAATGTAAGAATTGTCTCTTCATGACAAAACCTCACTCCCTCGAAAAATGTAAGAATTGTCTCTTTAGTACAAAACCTCACTCCCTTGAAAAATGTAACAAATGTCTCTCCATCCAATTCGTATTTACAATCTCACCACGGCTCAGCTTAAAGTGGATATTTTACTGCCGCAAAAGAAATGAGAAATGTCTCTCCAGTTCGTGTTTACAATCTCACCTCGACGCAATTCACATTGGAAATTTTACTGTGGCAAAAGAAGTGAGAAATGTCTCTCCAGTTCGTGTTTACAATATCACCTCGCCGCGATTCACATGGGAAATTTTACTGTGTAAAAGAAGGAAAAAATGTCTTTCCACTAAGTAATTTACAATCACACCTCGCTTCATTTATCTTGATATACGCTCATATAGCAGCAGGACATTATTTTTGAACCGGGACATTTAAAAAAACTGAGGCCTCAGTACAATTTACATCATGTAAGAGACAAATGTACTGCCTCGTGTAAGTCCGGCTCAACACTATTTCCAACAACAACAAAACAACAAAACAAAAGGAATACACAAACCTTAGAATATAGAACTACAGGAAAGGCCCTCGGGTATAAAATCCGTGTATGGGAGCGTAGTGAAATCGCTATCAGTTAACTGTCAAATTGGTACAATTTCTTGTTAGTTAACTGTCAAATTTTCCCGCGGCACTTTCTTTAAAACGAGTTTTTCTATAAAATTTATTTACAGTTTTTCGCAAAACTAATTAAAAAGAAGAAAGAAAGTTTAAAGAATTTGTTTTTAGTGTAATTGAAGTTGTTACGAGTGAATTTTCAGTGAAAAAAAGAGCAATGAAGTGTGCAGTTTGAATTTCACTACGCTAAAATTTTCCGAGGGCCCTTCCTGTAGTTTTGTATTCTAAGACACAACCAGGAATCTATTTTTAGATCCGAAACTTCTGGCTTTTCTTCCAACATGCGTGAAGGGCTTTGTAAAGCTTTTTAAAATTCAGGCGCAAACCGGCTTTTTCAAGTTTTACTAAAAATTAACAAAATTGAAATTTTTTTGTATTTTATAATTATTATGCACGTATAAGGAAATAATATTAATTAATTAATGTTGAAAACCAATTCCCATTGATTTTAGATGTTTACAACAGAAATTCGCAGCCCTCCTACTTAAAACTGTACAACTATCGCCATCTAGTATCGTAGCTGGACAAATGTTTGTCCATATCTACTTACTCTATAATCAATGTGTAACAGTTGTTTACTGACACGCAACTTCGGAGTAATTTTAATATATTTAAAGGCTTAGTGAAATTTCCCTTGTCGTTTTTACAATTTTTTATATCTTACTTGAGGAGTGGGCGAATAAAACGGCACATGTCCATGGTTGACCGTTTTAAGTTTTTTGACTGAACCGTGTTCATTACACTAAACTACAACTAATTTCAATTTCAGACACTTCAAAAAGCACATGCATGTCATACTTGTTTGATAGCAAAATGAAGGTTTCCTTGCAAAAAGGCAAATGTCCTACGAATATTTATATTTTTTAACCATTCGTCAATGTGGATTTTCAAAAGGGAATTTTTTCTCTTAGTTTATTAAAAATTTTTAAAATATTTTTTTTGGTTCTGAATGAGTTCAAATAGTAGCACAACCTGACATAATCATAAATAGTTGATGTGATCAGTTCAGAGACCTAAACAGTTTTTTGCGTTTTCTGAACAATTTTCAAAATTGGACATGTGCCGTTTTGTTCGCGCACTCCTCACTTCATAGAACAACTTTTTGTGTGTATATGTTTTTTTAAAAATCATTTGTGTGTTGAGTGTCTACGTACGTGATATGCGATTCCGAATTCCTAAAGTGTATTTCAAAGTAGTAGTGAAAATATAATTTATGACGTATTACAAACACTGTACTCAAAACTACTAGTACAGAAACTGAATTAAGCATTGAATAAAAACTTGCTAAAATAACGAACATATATTAAGAACAAGTAGCGACTGCTACATGCTTCCAGAAAATAATAAATAACTTTCTAAAAAATAAATTATTTGTTTCCTGATGCCTTGTCACTTCCCTATTGTTTTTATTTTAAGGATGGGTGCCAAGTTACAATTCCGAATTTGCTACTTTCACTACGGACACTTCGAAATTACAAAGTGTGCCAAAATACAATTCACGCATTTCATTTGAAATCAGGATAACAACAAAATTCTGCAATGTGTAAAATTTTTAATAATTTGTTTAAAGAAGCCAGGGGCTAGGTTTAAAATAATGGAAATGGAATTGCTTAACGAGCATCATAAAGTGGCGGTGGAATGCAAGAAGCATTGTACATATTAGAAAGAGTTTTAAAAAATGGTTCAAATTTTATGCTGTCAAATGAATGTTTGGCTAATATTTCCCTACAATTCAAAAATTTCCTTACAATTCCAAAGACACAAACCTCCGAAAATTGAATTGTAAAATCGAAATGCGTTTTCCATACAAATTGACAATTGAATTGTAACTTGGCACAGGCCCTAAATAACCTTTTTCCGACAGCCGGTAAGTATGCTACATTCCGGAAAGAAAGGGAAATTTTGAAATTTCGCAAAATCCCGATAGTCAGTTAAACAACTGTTACACGAATTCCGCTCTAGAAAATAATAAATAAGTTTCTAAAAAATAAATTATTTGTTTCCTCATGCCTACACATTTGCTCTCTTCACTTCCCTGTTGTTTTTATTTTAAATGACGTTTTTCCGACAGCCGGTAATATTGGGTGCCTTCCATTTAGACACAGAAAGACACAGTTGTGTCTAACTGGGTGTTCCATCACCGTTGTGTTTAAATATATTTCACCCGGCGGTGCACATTTTTGCCGTTGATGGAACACCCTGTTAGACACACTGTGTCTCTCTGTGTCTAAATGGAAGGCACCCATTGTTATGGCACTCACTTTTTTCGGCTTAAACAAGTGCTGGAAAATCCAACTGTGCGAAAAAGATAGAAATATTTTGCGAGAAAAGGATAAGGCTTGTTTATTATTATTGAGAATAATTTATTTAATATTTAATTTTTTTATATTTAATAAATTAACTTTCGCAGCCACCAAAATTTCCAAATTTAAGGGTCTGTGCCAAAATAGCAATTCAAACGTCAATTTGTATGAAAAAGTCATTTCAAGCTACTAAAGGCTCAAACAGAGCCAATCTGTTCCGTCCGCTCCGTTCGTTTTTTGTCTGACGGCTGGACACAACCAATCCATTCCGTCCGTCCGTTTTAAATCAGCTGATCAGTTGAAAAATAAAATATCTTCCAATTTTTCATGTGAAAGTAGTTGAAAGTTGCTTATGTCTTCCCAAATCTTATCTTTTTTATAACTTCTGTGGTAGGAATTATTCTTTTTGTCATACAATTCCTTGTAACATTTAACATTTTCAATAAAACCTTCTGTATCCATTACCCCGTTTATGACTAGGTTCAACCTAGGTTCAACCCAGGTTCAACCCACTCTAAACGGGGTCGAGTTGAAACTGGGTCCACTCAACTCAACTTAGCTCTCCTTCTTGGGTCCAGTTGGAATTTCGCCTCTTATACCCGGGTTACTGAATGACAGCAACATTGCCTAAAAATATAAAAGTTGACCAAATTCTTTCGGTCCCTTCGTTCCGTCCGCTTGGTTGTGGCTACCGCTCCGTTCGTCTCATGGCAATCTTATGGAAATGTCATACTTCCAACTTTAAAAACGGACGGAACGGATTGTTTCTGTTTGAGCCTTAAGGGCCTGTGCCAACATACAATTCAAATGACATTTTGTATGGAAAACACATTTCGATTTTACAATTCAATTTTCGGAAGTTTGTGTCTTTGGAAATGTAAGGAAATATTTTGAATTGCAGGGAAATATTATCCAAACATTCGTTTGACAGTTAATTAAATTTTATTGTTAAAGATAAATTCGTTTGGAACCAGGCTTGCATTTGGATTAAATAGTAGAACTTCCTGTTGCAAAGGTGTAGGACTAAAGCTATGAGTGCAATTTATGACCCTTAAACCCGTGGACAACTAGTATACGAACCAAGGTTTCAGTACCATAGATTCCTTGTACTAGGTATAGTGACAGACAGTTTTCATAGTATTCACAGCTGTCAAAGTTAAAAGTTTTTGGCGGGATAGAATAACGTGAAGGCAAATAAAACACAAACTAGATTGTTTTTACCATTGACAACCAATTTTCTGTCAAACAACTGGAAATATAAGTTTCCTTTAATTTCCGCAGCTGGAAATTGGCGCTGAAGCTACTTCCAAACGTAGTATACCATGCAGTAGATGTAGATTTCGAAATCATGATAATATCAGGGTTGTGCCTAGCACAAACGTGGTTTTTGAGTACAGACTGATAGTATCCTTAACCATGGTTTCGATACTACCAGTCTGTCACGGGTATTATGCGTTGTGTAATATTGAATCCATTTCCAATTATTGGAGAACAATATCCCGAATTTTTGTAATTTTCAGTGCACGATTGTACTCGCCGTATAACGTGGTACATGAAAGGCTGATCCTGCTACACCGTAGATCTTTGCAGACCCCTATCAAAATAAAATTAACAGCTCAATTTTCGTATGAAATTTGAATCACTTTTTTCAAAACTCTGTAACGGTCGCCCTAAAGTCTATGGGTCTCTGACGCACCAAATTCAACAAAATATTCTGAACTGAAATATGCCCTTAAGTCCTTGATAAGTTAAAAGTAACCAGAGACGCAACGCGATTGCGCGGCAACAAACTTTAGAAAGATATGGTATCACTATGCATTTGATACAACAACATTCCAGATTAATTTATAAATTTCCCTCTCAAAAAAAAAAAAAAAAAACAATCACATTTTGGCTCCATCGATATTCTCGCAAACCAGCGACATGGCAACTACGCATTTTTCACATAAAAGTCGAAATAAAATTTGGCAACCGCTTATCTGCCGCCCGCAAAAAAACTTTTCAACAAGATCCGTTCCGAGACCTTTTGTTTGCCTCCCGAGTAGAAAAATGCAAACCCAAAGAGAGGAGAACAGCAGCGACGGGCGAAAAAAAAAATATAATAAACAAAAAAGTACAGCTCGCTTCGGCTCGGTTCCAACGGCGGGCAGTTTTTTGGGGGGAATGAGAGTCGCCAACGGGAGGACGTCGCTTGAAGAAAGTGAAAAATTATTTGAAAAATAGAAAAAGATCGAATGTGAAAAGCCGTTAACAAATTGAATTGGCTCGGATGCTACCGAGAGTTTTTTTTTGGGGAGTGAGGAAAGTGTGTCATGAAGTGAAGCATCAAGGGTGGATATTTTTAATAAGTCGGGACCTTTTTTTTTTGGAGATGTGAGTTGGACTGCGAGGATCTGCCTTTTTTTCCGCTCCTTGCGTTAGTGATTTTGATTCGCGATTAGATGTTTAACCGAATTTTTTGATAGAATTTTTTTTGCTGTTTTATTAATGGTTCATATCGCTGCATTTGGCTGATCAGGGAAGTAAAAGTCGCGAGTTTTCCGTGCATTATGGCTAACTGGGAAATTAGGAAGTGAAGTGAATTCAATCGATGGTGGAGTAAAGAAATGAGCAGCATTGTGAACGGACATGCGGAGTAATTTGGGATAAAATACTATTTTTGAGGTATGAAATATTAAAGTTTTGATAAGAAGACAAAAGACAAAAAATCTAACGGAGAATCTTAGCGTTTCCTTTTTTTGGAAAAAAAAAATAAATAAGTAAATTTGTTTTAACGGGAAAAAGGAAAAAAATTAAATACATACAAATATAAATAACAGGAAAAAGAACAATAACAAAATTGTTGCAAAGTTCTTTTCACAAAAAATAGAGACATAATAATAATATCGCCGTGGGTTATACTGTGCCGCTGAAGTGTTGATATCTTGAATTATAAATAAGAAAATAGCAGAATATAACTACGAAGAAAGAAAATAAAAACATACAAATATAAATAAAGAGAAAAATAGCAATAACAAATTGTGGCAACTTAAAGTCAAACCATAATTAATAAAATAATAGAATAACAATTATCTAAATGAAGATATATACCTAACTGAATTAATAAATATGCACAATAATAGGATAACAATTAACTAAGTGAAGATATATGCTTAACTGAAGTAATAAATATGTACAATAATAGAATAATAATTGACTAAATGATGATATATACCTAACTGAATTAATAAATATACACAATAATAGGATAACAATTAACTAAGTGAAGATATATGCTTAACTGAAGTAATAAATATGTATAATAATAGAATGATAATTAACTAAATGAAGATATATGCTTAACTGAAGTAATAAATATGTACAATAATAGAATAATAATTGACTAAATGAAGATATATATCTAATTGAAGTAACAATATATAAATAATAAAAATACTAAAAATTAAGGAATACCTAAATAGCTAAATGAAAGGGTTACCAGGCAGGTATAAAATAATGAATACTTAATGTAAACAAAAAGAAAGAAGAAAAAAAATCTTTTTGGGGAGTTTTCTTGAGTTTGGCTTTTTGGTTTGATTTTTTTAGTGGAGCAGTGAAGCTCCTTGTTTTTCTCGAAAAATGAATCTTTGGTGATCAATCTCTTTTTGCAATCCTGATCTTGTGAGTAAATAATTGCCTTGTCGTAGCAGCTGAATCACTTAGTGTTTCGTTAATATAATTTAAGTGAGGGTTATTCATATATTTACTGCGGATGAAATGAAAATGTGGTAATTACTAAGAATAATATCGAGGTGATGTGCATGTGGCACTTCTGTGCATTTTCTCTATTTTTATTATTTGTGCTATGCAAAACAAATGGTGTTATAGATGATCTCAAAATAGAAATAGGGGCAAAAGAAGGTGAACCTATCTTGGTAACTGTCTACGTTCGCGAATAATTACTTACAGTACATGAAGAAGATAGAAAAAAATATGTTTTAGTATAGAATTTAGTATATGGATGTTTCCTTTACTTGATGGGAAAAATGACCTTGGGTTTACCCGGCAGCCGAGGCTGCTAGTTTTTTTTTGAGAATTTATCTTAGATTTTGTTTTCTTGGGCAAGGATTTTTGGGTGGATCAGACAACCCCTGGGATGAGTCGATAAGGCACAAACAGGGATTTGGGTTTTTTTTTGGTATTTTACTGAACCTATATTTGATTGATTTCTTAATATAAACCTGATTAATTAAATAACTTAGCTTTAAATAATATCATAACATATGATTGATCGACCGCTTAATATAAATTTAATTAAATAAATAACTTAGCTTCAAGCAATTTCATAACACATATTTAATTAATTACATAATATAACCTTAAATAAATCAATATAAAATTTAAACAAATAATTACCATGAATTAAACTGAAATAAATAATACAAATTTAACCCCATCTATAATATGAATTTAAACAAACCAATAACAAAAATGTCGGAGTAACAACCCCCCCCGGTACGTGTGGCCCCCAGATTAAGGATGCTTCATAAACAAAGGTAAGTGCCGCCCACGCATGATTTGTTTGTATTGTCTGCCATAAGGTAGCCCCTAGTGATGACCGGTGACAAGTGACCATCCTTTCTCTCTTTCCTTCCCCTTCTTATTAGCCCCTCTCGTTGGCCCTGGACGTCGTTCCACCTCCTCGTCGCCCCTTTAGTTTTGTTGTTGCATAGGCACGAGCGATTTAACAGTATAACTGTCACCCCCTCCGGCATCCAAGCACCGCGAACCCCACCCCATCTGGCGAGCTAGCTAGCGCACCGCTAGTCGTGCCTACAACCGGTGCATTGGATGCGTAAATTCGCGACACTTCCCCCGGCGGTCGAACCGTCCGAGCCACCCTTTTTTTGAGTCCCCTTCCCCAAGTTTTTTTTTGTAATGGTAGTCTTTTGGCCTTTATGGCAATTTCTCCTCCTTCGTGCCCCGGCACACCCACCTCCGACAGTTACAAATGGCGCCCAACGCAGGCTAGTGAATTGAATTTTCTTTTGATTCTCTAGTCTCGTAAACCTAGCTCGGAAAGTCTGTTGTTTTAGTCATTTTCCCCGTCCGAAGCTAGGATTTCCTTTAGTATTTTTTTTCCATTTTAGTAGTTTATCTTTTAAATTTTGTGGCTCAGGTCAGCGAGAGGAGCCAGGAGTGGACTTCCTTTTTTTCCTTTATTCCGTTCTCAGTCCAAGTCCCTCCGGCTTCTGGTTAAAGGGCGAAAAGTACCTACCGCGGTACTCTAGCCCTCATCATCTCTGTTTTCTTCCACTTTCCTATCTTTCTTCTTCTTCAACCACTTCATCCTTCGATTTCTTCTGCGGTAGCCTCCCTATCTAATTTGCAGTCCCTGTCAGTGAGGCTCAAAGTCTGGCTAACAGGCGTAATACCGCCTGGCACTGTGCGAGCCTTCACTGACAGTGACCATCACTCTTCAGTTTTCTTTGCTCTACCTTTTGTAGTATGGGCAGATGTATGCCTGAACGTCGGACCTGTCCCGTCAAGGCTAACAGGCGTTCTATCGCCTGGCGCTGCGACAGGGTCGACCTCCTGATATGCACCCGCCCCCGGCTGTTTGACCGTTCTGACACTTCACCTTCCTGTGATTCAGCAGAGTGACTGACCAGTTGTGGCTGGGTGTCGGAGCGGTCTCCCTCATCTCTCACGGGAGGCTTCTATCTCTTCTTTCACCCCTTCTTCTTCAGTGGTCACTGGGATCCGGACATCGTTTTGGGCTGCCGGATGTCAGACAATGGGGAATCGATGGTGTGAATGGTGTTGGACACTAGTCTGTCACCATCCTCAGCATCGATCCCGCAAGTGGAGGCACTTGGTGCTTCTGGTGACGCGGATGCCACTCAGTCCTGAGCTCAGGCTGTCTGTCATCGGCGCCACCAGCCACCGTAGCCCTGGGTATGGCATCCTTGCTGGGGCCACCCTCACACAAAAAAAAAAAAATTTTTTTTTCCTCGAAGATTCTTTTCTTTGTCCATATTAATAAAACTTTTATTTTATGACTCTAAAATAATATATTTTTCCTTGGATTTGTTTTTATACCATTATCGAATTTATTTCTTTATTATACAGTTTCGCGTTTTGCTGTTATTAATTAGAAAAAAAAGAAAAATATCTCCGGGAGTTCATAAACAATAACAACAATAACAATACGTTAGTTGAAAGTTAGTTTTCTCTGTTCAATACCGTAGGCATTGTTAATTTCTCCCACTAATTTTTTTTGAGCGTTTGCGACCGGTTGAGGGTTGACGGCATAAGTTTTGTTTAGGTTTCGCTAAGGATTCAGCCTTGGTGAAATACGTGTACCTTTAAGTACTAAACGTAGCAGTGCATTTCAAATTTTTGAACAAGGTTGTGAAACTTATCGCAGTTCTCGCAAGAATTCGACGAAGTCCCCAATGCGCCAATATATCCCTGACGTTCGATAGTCCTTTTGAAGTCAACAGTAACGTAGCAGTTATCTTGAAACCACACAAAATAGTAGTTCTATTTGAAGACAATATAAATATTTAAGGGAGTTGTCTTATAGGTTCCACCTTCCCTAATATATATATATCGTTCTGCATATAATATAAGCCATAGGCGAAACACCCAAGTATACGTATTATAGTTAGAATCCCTATAGACTTGGTATCTAACCCTGCCGAACAATGCCGAAATCCAGAAACGAAAAGGGGCAATTCGTAGCCAATAACGCCGACGACGGAGGGGCCGAAGGCAATGATAACCCCCCATCTGATAGTGGCGATGAGGACCAAGATCCCAAGCTAACCGCGTTGATCGAGCAAGTAGCCGCTTTATCTCACGAGTTAGCCCGTATGAGGGAACGACACAATCTCGCCGCGAGTGATGCTGGCCAGGCCGGGACTTCAACCCAGATTTGCCTCACCTCAATACCGGGTGGAGCTGAGCCCACTGACACTCTGTCGCGGGCCCCTAGCATTAGCGGCCGTCCCAGTCAATACCAAGATGTCGCTGGACCCGTCAACCGTCGGAAGTCCCCAGTGCTACATTGGAACTTAAAATTTTCAGGCCGACCTGGAGACACCCCAGCCGAAGAATTCCTATATAGAATGGAATCCCGTGCGAGGGACGACGACGTCTCAAGCTTAGAGTTAGTAAGAAATGTAGTGGCACTGCTGACGGGACCCGCGGAAGAGTGGTACTGGACACAGTTTCGCCGACAACAACCCAGCCCCATATGGACTGACTTCAAAAGGGGACTGGTTGATCAGTTCGGAGGAAGGCAGACCGACCATCAAATCATTAAGGAAATGATGGAGACGAAACAGCTTAACCAATCGTTCGACGATTACGCCGCGAAAATACTAGCCTTGGCAAACCGCCTCTCGCGCCCAATGTCCTCCACGGAGTTGGTACACCTTGTCATGGAAAACCTGAACAGTACACTGGGTTCAGCCATTATAGGATCCACCTATGACAATATGCGCCAACTTCGCGAAGCGTGCATCCGCGTTGAGAGATGGCAAAAAGCCAAGAGGGAGGAGAATCGCCATTCCCATCGAGTGCATAAGTTGAACGACGTACACACACAGCAACCGGCCTTGCCCTATCCCAACTACGCTCCTGACACACCACCACCTACTGTAGACGAGGTGAGGGCCGACGCAACTCCGCGCCGCCCAGTCACTTGCTGGAATTGCCAGCAAGAAGGTCACTCGTTCTCTGATTGCCCTTCCCCACATCGGAAAATCTTCTGCTACAGATGTGGACGCCCCGAAGTCTACACCACTTCTTGCCCAGTTTGTTCGGGAAACCGGAACTTGGGTGCGAGGCCCCGGGGAGCTTCGCGCCCGACCTAGTCACTGAAGGTCCCCCTTTTACACTTGATTTGTCTACAAGCTTGTCCGACGTCTCTGACCTGTCGATAATGGAATCTTTGCCAGACTTCCCTTTTCCACAGGCCAGAGCCTCTTTTATGCAGCGATGGGCCAACTATCATCGAGTTCGTAAGCGAATCTTCAATGATTCTGCCGAACTGCCACCAGCTCGCAAAGCCCCGCGAATTCGGTCGTGGGCCCTGGAGAAGAGGGCACATACTCAGAAGATTGTCGCCGCCGTGTTGCATGAGAACGGCGATGATCGACCTTTCGTCAACGTGCGGATCCAAGGTACCAAGCTAACAGGCCTGTTGGACACCGGCGCCAGCATTAGCTGCCTGGGTAGAGGGGCAGAGTCGTTCCTCCAGGAAAACCCTGCAATTAAGCTATGCCGCCTACACGCCGATGTTCGAGTAGCTGACGGTACACCTAAGAATGTTAGCGGTTTCATCACCGTCCCCGTATCTTATGGATCGAAAACTATAACTATGACACTATATGTAGTTCCTGACTTGTCCCAAAATCTTTATCTCGGCGTTGACTTTTGGCGGGCCTTTAAATTGGCCCCACACATAATAGGGGAACTCCATCTTACCCCACAACCTGATCCCGACTGCCATACCCTTGAGGAGTCCCAACAGGAACGACTGAACCAGGCCCGCGCGCGATTCCCGTCGTTCGACACCTGTGGACTTGGTAGAACACACCTGGAACAGCACGTGATCGACACTGGCGAGGCGGTGCCTATTAAGCAGAGGCACTATCCTGTCTCTCCCGCCATCCAGGCCCTCATGTATGAGGAGGTCGATCGCATGTTGAGTTTAGGTGTGATCGAAGAGTCCAACAGTCCATGGAACTCACCCGTGGTCCTGGTCCGCAAACCTGGAAAGGTCCGTCTCTGCTTGGACTCCCGCAAGGTGAACGCGGTAACCGTAAAGGATGCCTACCCACTGCCTCATATAGACGGTCTCCTGGGGCGATTGCAAGACACCAAGTTCATATCCGCAATCGACTTGAAGGATGCCTTTTGGCAAATCCCATTAGAGGAAAAATCCAGGGAAAAAACAGCTTTCACCGTCCCAGGAAGACCGCTGTATCAATTTACAGTGATGCCGTTCGGGCTTTGTAACGCTCCGCAACGCATGTATCGCTTGATGGACAAGGCGATACCGGGCTCACTTAGAGAAAATGTGTTCGTCTATCTGGACTTTGAGACCCACCTCCAACTTCTGGAAAAGGTCGCCGACTGCCTTCGTCGCTCCGGGCTGACGGTAAATCTGTCAAAGAGCCGGTTTTGTGTCAAGGAAGTGAAGTATCTGGGGTTCATCATTGGCGATGGATCCCTGAAAACTGATCCCGACAAGGTGGCAGCCATTAGGGACTTCCCAGTTCCCAAGTCAACCAAACAGGTGCGACGCTTCTTAGGTATGACGGGGTGGTATAGGCGCTTCATAGGTAACTATGCAAGTATCGCCTCTCCCATCACGGACTGCCTAAAAGGCGGCAAATTTGTTTGGTCCGACGAGGCCCAACAAGCCTTCATGGAACTTAAGAAGTCAATGATGTCTGCTCCTTTACTGGTCACCCCAGACTTCACCCGCCCTTTCTACATCCAATGTGACGCAAGCAAATCGGGGGTAGGAAGCGTCCTCTTCCAAAGACAGGGCGATGAAGAACATCCCATCGCATTTTTCTCTAAGAAGCTAAACAGTGCCCAGCGTAATTATTCCATCACGGAACTCGAGTGCTACGCGGCGGTGCTGAGCGTTAAAAAGTTCCGGGCGTATGTGGAAGGGCAGCCTTTTACCATAATTACTGACCATGCCAGCTTGAAGTGGCTCATGACCCAGACCGACCTAAACGGCCGTCTAGCGCGGTGGAGCCTAAAGCTGCAGGGCTTCCAATTTTCAATCGAGCACCGCAAGGGTAGTCAGAATGTAGTGCCGGACGCACTGTCACGAGTCGACTGCGTCGATGAAGTGTCCTTCTGTCGTGACGTGGACCTAACGTCCCCAGCCTTCAGGTCCGCGGACTACCAGCTTCTCGTTGACAAAATCAGCAGAGATGCTGAGAAGTTACCTGACCTTCAGGTTTCGGATGGTTACGTGTTCCACCGTTCGGCCCCACGAACTGACGACCCCGAGACGGACGATCTGATATGGAAATTGTGGATCCCTGCAGAATTGACCGCTCCCTTGATCCAGTCCGCTCATGAGCCCCCTCAAGCTTCCCATGGCGGTATTCACAAAACCCTGGCACGCCTTCGGGAAAAATATTATTGGCCCGGTATGACTAGCCAAGTCAGAAAATACATCGCGAGCTGTGAAGTATGTAAGGAGACAAAAGCTCCAAACACACCCCTTCGGCCCCCTATGGGCGAAGCCATGGATGTGTGCCGACCTTTTCAACTCTTGTACATCGATTATATGGGCCCTTACCCTAGGACTAAGAAAGGCCACACTGCTGTGTTGGTAGTGCTAGACGCGTTTTCCAAATTCTCTTTTCTCCACCCAGTAGCTGGCGAAACATCCAAAGCCGCCGTGAATTTCCTGGAACATCGAATCTTCCATGCCTTCGGTGTCCCCGAGGTGATATTCTCTGATAATGGAATTCATTTCACTTCCAAGGAATTCACGAAACTGTTGTCCGATTACGGCGTCAAACACCAACTCACCGCTGTCTATTCCCCCCAAGCCAACGCTTCCGAGCGGGTGAACCGTTCCGTCTTAGCTGCTATCCGAGCGTATCTGAAAGAAGATCACCGGGATTGGGACCTACACCTGTCGGCAATCGAATGTGCCTTACGGAGTGCACACCACACGTCCATTAACACCTCCCCTTACCAGGCCCTGTTCGGGTGCCCAATGATTCTGCATGGATCCGCTTACCCAGTACTGAAGGCCTTAGGTGCCTTGCAAGAGGGAGATATAACGGTGTCGCCGGCCGTAGATCGATGGCAGGCCCGGCGGGACAAAATAGAGCAACACCTGGCCACGGCTCACACGAGACATGAGAAACACTACAATCTGCGCTGCAGAGCTGTAGAGTTCTCGCCCGGCCAGGTAGTTTATCGACGTACCTTCCCCGTAAGTAACAAGATCGACCGGTTTAGCGCTAAACTGGCAGACAAATTTATGAAGGCTCGCGTGAGGCGAAAGCTTGGGAGTGGGCGTTATGAATTAGAGGACTTAAAAGGAAAGCCGATCGGTACTTTTCACGCCAAATATCTCAAGGCCTGACAGCCTGAGTAGCGGAAGGTGACCTCGTGGACCAAGGGTTCCAGACGGCGACTATGTGGTTTAGTCGGTGGACTGAGTCCTTGGGGCAGGAGATATCTTCCGGAGGAGAGACTTCGCGCTCAGAGGGACTCGTCGGGACAATGTGGAATTGCCTCGACCTTCTCGACGGACACGCGAAGTCACTCCGTAGAGCAATCAGGTCCAAGACACGTCCTAGTATAACTATTGGAAGCGAAGGTGACTCCGAGTAGCCCTAATAAGGCATCTCGCCGGCCTAACCGGTTATTAATAGGGTACCCGTCGAGGTCCGCTTGGGTAGCTTCCCCAGCGGATGGTACACCTCTTTAGCTAACTTGACTGTCTGGAGCCAAGCTTCCTGTTCGTGACTTCAAGGGTTGCCAGACCAACCCCAATAGGTATGTAAAAGTGACTCACGAGGTCACAGACCTTCTGCGTACCGCTTTGCCTTGGGAGGGGGAGTTCTTGGACACGGTCGTTGCACTGAATAATTTCAACTACCACCGCAGGACCACATCTGTTATGAGTATAGAGCCAACAATCTAGACACAATCCCGGCTCATGAGGCCCAAACGACCCTATAAGACGCTTGCCTAGGGACGTATAGGAGATATGCAGAGTACGGTTGTACCGGACGGAACAAAACTTCTCCTGTACCACACCCCAGTAGGGAGCGCATGGTGTAATTGGCGATAAGGAACCATATCGTGGCCGTTGACGAGCGCCGTTGTCCAAAATGATGCCAATACTTACATCAATCTCGAACGTTTTTTGTTCCTTTAAATACAAAGCTGCGATACGGTAGTTGATGCGCTTAACACATACGACTTCAGCTTCGTCCACTGTCTCCCCAACCCAACCCCTCAGAAGGCATAGCGGGGTGGAGAACACACATCACCTTGTAACAGCCCGGCTCAGTCTATAGAGCATGAGACTCGATTTCAGGGCGTGGTTGAGCCACACGTTGGGCTAGCGATCCAACAAGGCCACCGTTTGTCTTTTTCGCACCCCCTCTCCTCTGGCGACATCTAGGTGGCGCATGTTGTAACGGTCGCCCTAAAGTCTATGGGTCTCTGACGCACCAAATTCAACAAAATATTCTGAACTGAAATATGCCAAATGACCTTAAGTCCTTGATAAGTTAAAAGTAACCAGAGACGCAACGCGATTGCGCGGCAACAAACTTTAGAAAGATATGGCATCACTATGCATTTGATACAACAACATTCCAGATTAATTTATAAATTTCCCTCTCAAAAAAAAAAAAAAAAAAAAACAATCACATTTTGGCTCCATCGATATTCTCGCAAACCAGCGACATGGCAACTACGCATTTTTCACATAAAAGTCGAAATAAAATTTGGCAACCGCTTATCTGCCGCCCGCAAAAAAACTTTTCAACAAGATCCGTTCCGAGACCTTTTGTTTGCCTCCCGAGTAGAAAAATGCAAACCCAAAGAGAGGAGAACAGCAGCGACGGGCGAAAAAAAAATATAATAAACAAAAAAGTACAGCTCGCTTCGGCTCGGTTCCAACGGCGGGCAGTTTTTTGGGGGGAATGAGAGTCGCCAACGGGAGGACGTCGCTTGAAGAAAGTGAAAAATTATTTGAAAAATAGAAAAAGATCGAATGTGAAAAGCCGTTAACAAATTGAATTGGCTCGGATGCTACCGAGAGTTTTTTTTTGGGGAGTGAGGAAAGTGTGTCATGAAGTGAAGCATCAAGGGTGGATATTTTTAATAAGTCGGGACCTTTTTTTTTTGGAGATGTGAGATGGACTGCGAGGATCTGCCGTTTTTTCCGCTCCTTGCGTTAGTGATTTTGATTCGCGATTAGATGTTTAACCGAATTTTTTGATAGAATTTTTTTTGCTGTTTTATTAATGGTTCATATCGCTGCATTTGGCTGATCAGGGAAGTAAAAGTCGCGAGTTTTCCGTGCATTATGGCTAACTGGGAAATTAGGAAGTGAAGTGAATTCAATCGATGGTGGAGTAAAGAAATGAGCAGCATTGTGAACGGACATGCGGAGTAATTTGGGATAAAATACTATTTTTGAGGTATGAAATATTAAAGTTTTGATAAGAAGACAAAAGACAAAAAATCTAACGGAGAATCTTAGCGTTTCCTTTTTTTGGAAAAAAAAAATAAATAAGTAAATTTGTTTTAACGGGAAAAAGGAAAAAAATTAAATACATACAAATATAAATAACAGGAAAAAGAACAATAACAAAATTGTTGCAAAGTTCTTTTCACAAAAAATAGAGACATAATAATAATATCGCCGTGGGTTATACTGTGCCGCTGAAGTGTTGATATCTTGAATTATAAATAAGAAAATAGCAGAATATAACTACGAAGAAAGAAAATAAAAACATACAAATATAAATAAAGAGAAAAATAGCAATAACAAATTGTGGCAACTTAAAGTCAAACCATAATTAATAAAATAATAGAATAACAATTATCTAAATGAAGATATATACCTAACTGAATTAATAAATATGCACAATAATAGGATAACAATTAACTAAGTGAAGATATATGCTTAACTGAAGTAATAAATATGTACAATAATAGAATAATAATTGACTAAATGAAGATATATACCTAACTGAATTAATAAATATACACAATAATAGGATAACAATTAACTAAGTGAAGATATATGCTTAACTGAAGTAATAAATATGTATAATAATAGAATCATAATTAACTAAATGAAGATATATGCTTAACTGAAGTAATAAATATGTACAATAATAGAATAATAATTGACTAAATGAAGATATATATCTAATTGAAGTAACAATATATAAATAATAAAAATACTAAAAATTAAGGAATACCTAAATAGCTAAATGAAAGGGTTACCAGGCAGGTATAAAATAATGAATACTTAATGTAAACAAAAAGAAAGAAGAAAAAAAAATCTTTTTGGGGAGTTTTCTTGAGTTTGGCTTTTTGGTTTGATTTTTTTAGTGGAGCAGTGAAGCTCCTTGTTTTTCTCGAAAAATGAATCTTTGGTGATCAATCTCTTTTTGCAATCCTGATCTTGTGAGTAAATAATTGCCTTGTCGTAGCAGCTGAATCACTTAGTGTTTCGTTAATATAATTTAAGTGAGGGTTATTCATATATTTACTGCGGATGAAATGAAAATGTGGTAATTACTAAGAATAATATCGAGGTGATGTGCATGTGGCACTTCTGTGCATTTTCTCTATTTTTATTATTTGTGCTATGCAAAACAAATGGTGTTATAGATGATCTCAAAATAGAAATAGGGGCAAAAGAAGGTGAACCTATCTTGGTAACTGTCTACGTTCGCGAATAATTACTTACAGTACATGAAGAAGATAGAAAAAAATATGTTTTAGTATAGAATTTAGTATATGGATGTTTCCTTTACTTGATGGGAAAAATGACCTTGGGTTTACCCGGCAGCCGAGGCTGCTAGTTTTTTTTTGAGAATTTATCTTAGATTTTGTTTTCTTGGGCAAGGATTTTTGGGTGGATCAGACAACCCCTGGGATGAGTCGATAAGGCACAAACAGGGATTTGGGTTTTTTTTTTTGGTATTTTACTGAACCTATATTTGATTGATTTCTTAATATAAACCTGATTAATTAAATAACTTAGCTTTAAATAATATCATAACATATGATTGATCGACCGCTTAATATAAATTTAATTAAATAAATAACTTAGCTTCAAGCAATTTCATAACACATATTTAATTAATTACATAATATAACCTTAAATAAATCAATATAAAATTTAAACAAATAATTACCATGAATTAAACTGAAATAAATAATACAAATTTAACCCCATCTATAATATGAATTTAAACAAACCAATAACAAAAATGTCGGAGTAACAACCCCCCCCGGTACGTGTGGCCCCCAGATTAAGGATGCTTCATAAACAAAGGTAAGTGCCGCCCACGCATGATTTGTTTGTATTGTCTGCCATAAGGTAGCCCCTAGTGATGACCGGTGACAAGTGACCATCCTTTCTCTCTTTCCTTCCCCTTCTTATTAGCCCCTCTCGTTGGCCCTGGACGTCGTTCCACCTCCTCGTCGCCCCTTTAGTTTTGTTGTTGCATAGGCACGAGCGATTTAACAGTATAACTGTCACCCCCTCCGGCATCCAAGCACCGCGAACCCCACCCCATCTGGCGAGCTAGCTAGCGCACCGCTAGTCGTGCCTACAACCGGTGCATTGGATGCGTAAATTCGCGACACTTCCCCCGGCGGTCGAACCGTCCGAGCCACCTTTTTTTTGAGTCCCCTTCCCCAAGTTTTTTTTTGTAATGGTAGTCTTTTGGCCTTTATGGCAATTTCTCCTCCTTCGTGCCCCGGCACACCCACCTCCGACAGTTACAACTCTTACAAATAAGTAAATGCTTCTTGCATTCCACCCTTACTGGATGATGCTCATGAAGCTCTTCCATTTCGATCATTCTAAAAACATTAATGTAGCCCTAGGCTACTTTAAACAAAATTATTAAACATTTTAAAAGTTGCAAAATTTTGTTGTCATCCATGTTTTCAAAAAATAATCAATTATCAAATGAAATGCGTGAATTGTATTTTGGCACACTTTGTAATTTCGAAGTGTCCGTGGTGAAAGTAGCAAACATTGATTATAGAGTAAGTAGATATGGGCAAACATTTGTCCAGCTACGATACTAGATGGTGATAGTTGTACAGTTTTAAGTAGGAGGGCTGAGAATTTCTGTTGTAAATGTGGGGTACGCCAGTTGTGGGGTAGGAAAAGTCAAGGTACCACACTTTAAAATATTACAAACATTTATTTAACTCCGAAGCTAATACATAATTTACACACTCTACAACTATAACAAAGTTTATTAAATCGATTTTATAATTTACCGGGAATAGTTATTGAAATTGTATTGTTCGCCGTAATATATAAAAACTAATGCGCAGCCTTTTTGTAGAACGCCGGTTGCTATTCGAAACATGCGCGTCGTAATTCTTTTCGCGATTGTGAATTTTTGGGTGCGTTTTTACAGCGCACGTTGGTTGGGGTGCGTTTACGGTGTCACCACATTACTCCCCCTCTAGTGATTAGCGATACTTTAGTGGGATATGTACGCGACGTCCGGTCCTGGTAGTTTTCGCTTCCGGCTGAGGCTCCTCGATCTCCTCGTTCTGCGGCTCCTGTATCAGTGGTTCCTTCTCTTCGACGATAAACGCTGGTTTTAAGCGGTCCACGGAGACGCTGGTGATTAGCCCCTTCACTAATACCCTGAAATACTTGTCCTTCCTGCTGACCACTTTAAACGGTCCGTCGTACGGCGGCTGCAGTGGTGCTCTAACCCTGTCCACTCTTATGAAGACATGCGTACAGTCCTTTAGGTCGTTAAACACGAAAGTTTTTTTACTGCTATGATGATGAACTTCAGCGGGCGTCAATGACTTCATTCTACTCCGGAGGTCCTGAACGAATTCCGTCACGCTTGGATGTGTCCTGCTGGGCACTATGAATTCTCCGGAAATCCGTAGGGTAGATCCATAGAGAAGCTCTGCTGTCGTGGCCTTGAGATCCTCTTTGAATGTTGAGCGTAGGCCTAATAATACCAACGGTAAAGTGATCGTCCAGTCGTTTGAGAGATGACTCTTCAATGCTGATTTGAGCGTGCGATGCCATCTTTCCACTATGCCATTGGCCTGCGGGTGATAGGCCGTAGTTCGCAGGTGCTTGATTCCTAGTGCTTTGGTGAGCTCCCGAAATAGGCTTGACTCAAATTGTCTACCAAGATCCGTTGTTACTTTGAGTGGAACTCCGAACTTCGCAATCCAACCGCTAATGAAGGTCCTTGCCACCGTCTCTGCTGTAATATCTGGAATCGGTAACGCTTCCGGCCACCGGGAGAAGCGATCGACCATCGTTAGACAATACCTGTTCCCATTTGACGTCGGTAGCGGTCCAATCAGGTCAATATTGACATGTTCGAAACGGTTGTCTGGCTCGTCATAAGCTGCCAGAGATAAATTTACATGTCTCGTTACTTTCGCCCTTTGGCAGGGAATACAATTCCTGCAAAACCGGGCTGCATCTTGGTTCATCCCTGGCCAAATATAACGTTCGCTTAGTAGTCTTCTAGTTGCCCTTACTCCCGGATGCGCTAATCCATGAATTTTTTCAAGCACCTGATGTCGAAATCCAGTCGGAATCCATGGTCGAATTCGTTCTCCTGCCGTGTCGCAAATAATAAATTTCTCAGTCCCTGGAACTTCAATCTTCTTTAACAAGAGCGTTCCCGTAGTAAGATGACTCTGAAACTCTTTATCCGAGCTCTGTTCTTCTGCCACTTTGCTGAAATCGATATCCTGGTTGCTCACGACATTTAGTCTTGACAGGAAATCTGCAACGTTGTTCTCCTCACCTCTGATGTAGCGAATGTCCGTTGAATATTGTCCAATAAGGTCTAACTGCCGAGCCTGTCGGGGAGAAGCTTTTTCTAGCTTTTGGTTAAACGCATACGTTAAGGGTCGATGATCGGTTATGATGACCAGCTCTCTTCCGTCGACCAGATCTCGAAAATATTTGACCGCCTGGTATATAGCTGTAAGCTCACGATCGTAAGTACTGTATTTCCTTTGCGTCTCTGTCAATTTTTTAGAGTATCACCTGTTGCAGTACTGCCCCTACCGCTATATCTGATGCATCGGCTAGTAGGGCTAGTGGTGCGTTTGCCACGGGATGTGCCAGAAAACTAGCGTTGGCAAGATCCGTTTTACAGTTTTCGAAAGCCATTTCTGCCTCTGACGTCCACTCCAGTGGTGATTTGTCTCGTTTCTTGTTGCCTATTATGAGTCCTTGTAGAATTGCTTGATTGTTCATTGCATGCGGGATGAAACGGCGATAGAAGTTGATCATCGCTAAAAATCGCTTGAGCTCCTGTACTGTTATCGGTCGCTTGAAGTTTTCTATAATCTCTACCTTCTCCTTCACCGGTCGGATACCATGAGCGTTGATGGTGTGTCCCAGGAAGTTAATCTCCTCTTTACCTAACACGCATTTCGCTACATTTATCGCCAGTCCATGCTGTTGTAGTCTCCTGAAAACGGTTTCTAGCTGAACTTTATGTTCTTGCAGGCTACTTGATGCAATGCAAATATCATATATGTACGGAAATGCAAACTCCAGACCATGCAACACCTCGTGTATCAATCTCTGTAAGGTCTGCGAAGCATTCCGAAGACCGAACGTCATGAATTTAAATTCGTATAATCCGAAGGGTGTTGTGATCGCAGTCTTCGGTATGTCCTCCTCGTTGATCGGCACTTGATGATACGCTCGCTGTAAATCTAATTTTGAGAAGATAGTCTTGCCGTACAACATGTTTGCCAAATCCTGCATAAACGGGATCGGGTAACGGTCAGGTGTCGTCATTGCGTTCAGCGCTCTGAAATCACCACACGGGCGCCATTCACCATTCGGTTTCCGCACCATATGCAGCGGGCTCGCCCACGGACTCTTGGACGGCTGGCAAATGCCATTTTCCAACAGGTATTGAAATTCTTCTCTTGCCGCTTTCAATTTCTCCGTTGACAGTCTTCTGGGCCGGCTAAAACAAGGTGGGCCCCGTGTTTCGATATAATGCTTCACGTTACAACTTGGCTTAATCGATGACCTGTTGAAAACCGTTATATCCTTAAACCTTTTTACTATGTCAGAGAACGGATTCCCTGTGTCGAACGTTGTCAGTAAAGTTGAATTTATTGTCGTACCTATGCCTGATATCGTTAGCAATGTTGCCCTGTCTATCAATTTCTTTTGCTTTACATCCACCAGCAAATCATAATAATCCATTAAATCAATGCCGATTATGGGGATGTTTACATCGGCTATTATAAATTTCCATTTGTATGGCCTGCGTAGACCTAAGTTTAGGACTAAGTGCCTGTCACCGTAAGTCGCTATCGTCGTGCCGTTTGCCGCGTATAATGCAAATGTTGTTCGATTTTTCTTGTCGCTTTTAGTTGGTGGTAGGACAGAAATGTCAGCTCCGGTATCTACAAGAAATTTAGTTTTAGATGACAACTCGGTGATTAAAAGTCTTTGTATGCTGCGGCCAGTGGAGTTTCGCTCCGTGGTGGCCGAAAGCGACTGGCCTCTGTCTAGTTTTTTTGATTGAAGGAGCATAGTAGGCGACAACATTTGGCCTTTGTCGCGAACCTCCTGTGGTACCAGCAAATCGTGTTGTCTACTGTTGTATTTTCTTTGGTGGGAGTGTTTCTTGTCGTAAAGTCTCGACTCCGCGACCGCCTACGTTCTCGTTCGTTACTGCGAGACAAAAGTTGGTTCATTTGGCATGTCAGCTTTTCGACTAGTTGTTCCAGTTGCGAAGAAGATGACGTCGGCTTGGTTCCAATGGATGCGCAAGTAAAATCTCCCACTTCCATGATGCGATCCGCTAATTGTGCCAGTCCGTTTAGTTCTTCCTTTGATGCCTGAAGAATTGCTGAAACCTGGTTCGGAAGTCTTTGTAGCCATAAGGTCTTTAGGAAATCGTCGTTTATCTTTTTCCTCCTAAGTCTCTTAGTTCGTTTAAGAGTTGAGACGGGCGTTTGTCCCCTAAATCTACTTCCGACAGTAGCTTTTTAATTTTTTCCTGCTCTGTCTCCAAACCTTTCCAAAATTAGTTTTTTTAAATTCTCGTACTTGCCCGTAGGTGGGGGCGCAAGAACCGCGTCCGAAATTTGTGCTAACACCTGCGACTCTACTGCTGCCATGATCGTGTTAAATTTCGTTTCGTCCGTTGATATGTTGGCGTTTGCGAACTGCGCCTCGATTTGTGCGAACCAGATCGCTGGTCTCTCGTGCCAAAATGGAGGAACTCGCACTGCGACCCTTGTAACCTGGCCTTCCATCTCCACCTTGGAAGAAGCCGTTGCCTTTGTATCGAAATCCGTTTGCTTTTCAGTAGCCGCGTCTCCTTTCTCGTTTGGTACAAATGGCATGCTTAATAATTCCTTAAAAGAAACTCGTTAATAGAAAATTTATTTGCCGAATACTTAGAAAGTTTTTTCTCTTCGCTGCTACTTTTACAACCCTGGTTTGTAAAATTTGTATTTTCCACCTTCGTGCCACTAATAAAAATGTTCCTGTCGATCACCGGGTCCAGACTTCAGCCGTGGAGCTCCGTCGGTTGGTCACCAGTTGTGGGGTACGCCAGTTGTGGGGTAGGAAAAGTCAAGGTACCACACTTTAAAATATTACAAACATTTATTTAACTCCGAAGCTAATACATAATTTACACACTCTACAACTATAACAAAGTTTATTAAATCGATTTTATAATGCGGACTTTAACCGGGAATAGTTATTGAAATTGTATTTTTCGCCGTAATATATAAAAACTAATGCGCAGCCTTTTTGTAGAACGCCGGTTGCTATTCGAAACATGCGCGTCGTAATTCTTTTCGCGATTGTGAAATGTTTTTAGCTGTCTGACAGCTTGCTGAATTTTTGGGTGCGTTTTTACAGCGCACGTTGGTTGGGGTGCGTTTACGGTGTCACCACATAAACCTCTAAAATCAATGGGAATTGGTTTTCAACATTAAATAATTAATATTATTTCCTTATACGTGCATAATAATTATAAAATACAAAAAAAATTCAATTTTGTTAATTTTTAGTAAAACTTGGAAAAAGCCGGTTTGCGCCTGAATTTTAAAAAGCATGTTGGAAGAAAAGCCAGAAGTTTCGGATCTAAAAATAGATTCCTGTTTGTGTATTCCTTTTGTTTTGTTGTTTTGTTTTGTTGGAAAATACGATTTCTTGGTCGGTGGCTCAAATTTAACAATGAAGAAGATGATGAATGGAGATTCAAATGTAATTATTAAATTAAGCGTCGTTTTTTTTACCATGTTGAGAAAAATGAAATAGGTTTTTTTTAACAAAAATTCAAGCTTTTTTATTGATTTTATTATTGATTATAGAGAAAATTTTAGTGATTAGTTTGGGTAAATTTGAATATATTTGTTTACAATAATAAAAAAACAATAAAAAAATCAGAATTTTAGTTCAAAACCCTACTTCATATTTCTCAAGAGAAGTCGAATGAATGAAGGAATAACAGTTCCGATTTTGAAAGTTTTTTTAAATGTTTGTATTAAGGGTGATTGTTTACTTTATCGCCCCGCCCTCCGCTCTGGGCGCAACATCAAAATGGTCGGGCCCTACTCCGAGAAGGGGTACAAGTTGAGGTGGCAGAGTGTTTGAGGGCGCGCAATCCAGAGTCAAAGTCGTTACTAAAATGACTGCTTATTGAAACGCTATTTTTGAAAAAAATACTTATAAAAAAGTGATTTTTACAAAATTTCAACCCACAATAACTTTTTAACGGGTGACCGACGGCTAATTCCAAAAGGGAATGTGTTTAGGTTAACCCCTTATACAACCCCTGGGCGGTGGGGTGATAAAGTAAATAATTACCCAAAATTCTAAGAATTTTGGAATATACATCTACATATATATCCAGCGCCATTACCCATTCATTTAGTTATGGTAGTGATCAGATTTAGCAATTTAATCTCTGATCTTAAAAGAAGGTGCCGGAGGGTGTGTTCAAATAAAAGATGTTCCTTTCAATAATTCACTGATACTTTATTCTTTAATAATAATTTCCTATTTAATATTAAATTCAATATTAACTTTATTATAATTCAGTAATAAGTCCACTAATAATTATTCGAAATGTCCGAAATATCCTCTTTTTTAATTATTGTGAGATACCTTAAATTATTATTCTTTCGGAATCACGCCACCTGTATGTCAGCCGTTGACTTGCTTTCTGTGATTTTCCTTTGATTTCGCTGATGTCTTGCTGCTTGCTGCTTCGCTCTACCAGGAATTTCATGCAATCGCTGCGATATAATGTAAGCCAAAATTGTCCGTGTAATGGTTTGCTGTAAATTCGATTTTTCTTTATTAATGTTTACGAAGGTCCCACGACCTCTTTGATGGAGATGCTGACTCAAGCTCGTCAGTGGATCTCGAATGTGATGAGAAAAAACCTTCAACTCGGTTTTTTTTCTATTTGCTATGGGTACTGACTCAAACTCGTCAGTATGGTTATGATGAAGGGAATTCAACTCGATCCCTTTATTTAATGATTGAAGCCAGTTGTAATAAAATTCTCAAACTCGAATTTTATCTTATCTATGAACGATGGTGGAGATGCTGACTCAGGCTCGTCAGCGGATCTCGTATCGGATAAAGGAAAAAACCTTCAACTCTGGTTTTTCCTGTCTGCTATCTTGACTGACTCAAGCTCGTCAGTGTGGATATGATAAAGGAATTTCAACTCGATCCCTTTATTTAATGATTGAAATCACTTGGAATAAAATTCTCCAACTCGAATTTTATTGATATCTTCGAAGCTCAAAGCGCGCTTGAAGATCTAGAAGTGATCTGACTCGAACCTCGCCGTCTGTCCATATTTATCGAAGTCTTGAACAATAAAAATTGGTGGGGAACTTGGTTTAATGTACATAATTTTCGGTTCATGTAGTTACTTGAACAGCTGTTTATCTTCTTCCTTCCCACATCTGTCAAATGGAGTTGACTTCTTGTTGGTAAGTTTGTTTGCTTTTAATATTCTTGTCTAGTAACTAATTTTATTTATTTCAGGGATATTTAAGGTTGGTGGGATTTTCGGGAGGCGGAGTCTGGAGTTAGTGTTGTGAGGTATGTATTTTTTTTTGTGGAATTTGTTTATCATTTTCTTCATTTGTTATTGTTTTTAGATTGGCGATTTGCCGACGGCATTTCGACGATTTTCAGGATGATGATGTCGGTTCATAGTTTTTATGTATTTATGTGATGTTTAGGGCCGTAAATTTAGTGTAATTTAATATATTTTTATTAACACAATTTTATTTTTCAGAAATGCCTGATCTTCCCTTTGTGGATCTGAAGGACGTCGGTGTTGGATGTTTATAGTGTTTGTTTACTTCGGTGTTGATCTGTTTAAGGTTTTTAGTGATTAGATTTGTATCTACATATTTGGTGTCATATTTGGTTTTTTAATAAATAGTTAATCGTTACATTTGTGTGTTTAATTTTTTGGGATTTCGTCGGGGGTTACTTTTTAGGTTTGATTCTTTTCAGTTGTTCCGAGACGGAACATTCTCCCCCGCCTTGAAGCGCTTAGCTTCAAATTTTGAACTTGGTGAGAAAGCCTTCTGTTGATGCGTCTGTGACGACTTCCAGGTGAATGGCTTTGGTGACCATACAGATAAACAGCGAGATGTATCCCTTTTGTGTTCGTGCTCCACGTGTCTTGGACAGTCTTAAATTGAATGGACCGCAATAGTCGACTCCAGTGTGTGTGAACGGTCTAGCCGGGCGGATTCTGACTGAGGGGAGGTTGCCCATTAGTTGTGTTCTTCCTGCTGCTAGTTGTCTAAAACATTGCATACATTTATGATTGTGTTTTCTAACAGCGTTTCTTGCATGGATGATCCAGTATCTTTCTCGGAGTGTGTTTAGCATCAATTGAATTCCTCCATGCATTGTAGTTTGATGGGTATTGTCTACTATTAATGCGGTTAATGTTGCTTTCTCCGGTAAGATGATGGGGTGGCGTGTAGCGAATGGTATGTCTGCGTTCTGGATGCGTCCTCCTAATCTTAGGATTCCTTCCTGGTCGAGGAAAGGAGTTAATTTCAATAGCCTACTTTTACTGGATATGGATTGGTTGGCTTGCAGCTTCAGGATCTCGTCTCTAAATTCCATGTCTTGGGTGACCCTTATCCAATGTGTTAACGCCGTTTGAATCTCCTTAGCAGTTAAGTGTGTGGCTGGCGCTCTGTGGGATTTTGGTTTGAGTAGATTTAACCATCGACGACAATAGGCTGTGACTCGAAGTAGTTTGTTTAACGAAGAATAGTTGTTTAGCAGGTTGGAGATTTTGGAATTCGTTTTTACATGTAAATTGGTTACAGTTTTTCGCTGTCCCATTGTGGTGTCTGGGACTTCCTTACGTTTTGGCCATAGTTCCTTCGCTTGTTGAAGCCATGGTGGTCCTTCCCACCATAGGCTGTGCTGTTTCAGTTCTTCTGGAGTGGTTCCTCTAGTGGCACAATCCGCTGGATTTTCCTCCGTTCGGATGTGATTCCAGCTACCTTGGTCTAGTAATTGATGGATGTTTGAAACTCGATTAGCCACAAAAGTTTCCCAAGAGGAGGGATGTTTGCGTAGCCAAGCGAGTACGATGGTTGAATCAGTCCATGCTGTTGTTATGACCTGCTCCATTTTCATATCTTTCTTGATTTGGGCGAGTAATTTAGCTAGTAGGTGTGCACCGCATAACTCTAATTTTGGCAATGATACGGTTTTTATCGGTGCTACCTTACTTTTAGCTGCCAGTAGACGACAGTGGATCGTTCCTGTTCTGTCCTGTGTGCGGATATAGACGGCTGCGGCGTAAGCCTTGATGGATGCGTCGGAGAATCCATGAAGTTCGACAGTTTGGGTTGCATTGCTGGTTTGTATCCATCGAGGAATCTGGATGGTTTGGATTGTTTGGAGGTTTGAGCGGAATTTTCGCCACTGTTCTTCTATAGTAATAGGAACTGTCTCGTCCCAATCGATCTTTAGGAGCCACAGGTTTTGTATTAGAACCTTTGCACTGATGATAATTGGTGTTAGCCAACCGGGATCGAATAGTTTTGCAATCTCGGACAGTATTTTCCGTTTTGTATATGGTGTGTCGTCAAAATCCATGGTTACTTTGTATGAGAGCGAATCTGTTGATGGGTTCCATGATAGTCCAAGTGCCTTGACCTCTTCAGCGTTTACCGCGAGGGGAAACGTGATTTCTCGATCAGTCTCTGGAACGTTCTTTAATATGTCGTCATGGTTTTCTGCCCATTTCTTTAGTTCCAGTCCTCCTGAACGTAGTAGATTGATCAATTGCTCTTGTTTTTGAGTTGCTTCTTTGATAGTGTCTGCTCCAGTCATTAAATCATCGACGTAGAAGTCATTGAGTAGAGCCTCTGAGCCGATTGGATATTTCGTGGCTTCATCCTTTGCCAATTGGTGCATCGTTCTTATGGCTAGAAATGGTGCGCTTTTTGTGCCAAATGTTACGGTCCTTAATGCATAGTCTCGTATGGGTTCGGTAGGGGAGTCTCTCCAGACGATCCGCTGATAGTCTGCGTCCTCTGGATGTATTCGTATTTGGCGATACATTTTTTCGACGTCCGCCATGTATGCGATGCGGTACTTTCTCCATCGCATGAGGATGGTCATGAGAGAGTCCTGTATCACTGGTCCATTCAGTAATGCGCTGTTTAGTGATTTTCCGTTGGAGGTCGGGCGTGATGCGTCGAATACGACACGCAGCTTAGTGGTTGTGCTGCTTGGCTTGAGGACAGCATGATGAGGGAGATAGCAGCATCCATATGTCGTTGTGCCGTCCGATGATTGCCTCTGGAGTGCTGATTCTGGGGTATTGGTCGTTGTCATGTGGCCTAATGTTAGATACTCTCGGATGCATTTTCCATAATCGCATTTTAGGGCTGGGTCTTGCTGGAACCGTTTTTCCATTTGGATAAGCGTTCGGATGGCTATATTTCTGGATGATCCAAATTGGATGTGTTCTTGCTCCGTGTTGAATGGAAGTCGAACCTGATAACGTCCATCGTCACCTCTTGTCATGTTGTTGGCAAAATGGGTTTCGCACAGTGATTCTTCCTTTGTCCATTTCGGTCTTGATGGAAGTTCTTCCAACTCCCAGAATTTCCTCAGGTCACACTCGGGGGTTATCTGCGTGAAGAAAGTTTGTGCGCTCGTGTCCATTTGTGATGTTGGACTTGTGTTTCCAGTGATGATCCAGCCAAATATTGTGTTTTGGCCTGCTGGTGTTCCATCAGCGCCCTTTCTCAAACCCTCCATGATGATGTCAGTATATACGTCGGCTCCCAAGAGGATGTCTATATGGCCCGTCTTACGGAATGTTGGGTCTGCCAATTGGAGTCCTTCCAGGTGGGTCCAGTTCTTACTAGAGCATTCTTCGTTCGGTAAAGGATTACTGATTTTTGTAAGGACGAGAGCCTGTGCCTGGGTTTTTTTGCTTGGCTGAGTTCTTGATTGTAACTGTAGCGTTACCCTACTTGTCATTTCACCGGCTGGCAGGTTGCTGATTACCGAAATTGATGTTTGTGTGGATTCTCGCTTGAGTCGTAAATTCTGCACTACTGCTTCTCGCACAAATGATCTTTGTGACCCGGGGTCGATCAGCGCTCTGCAGACCTGTTGTTGTCCCGTCGGTGATACTACTGTAACCAGAGCTGTCGCTAGTAGTACTTGTTGGTTTTCATAGGGATCTGCGTGTGAGAAAAATGTGCTTGCCTGGGAGATAGGTGGTTCAACACTTGCCCTTGTTGGTTTTTCATCGTTGTTGCTGCCTTGCCTCTCTTGTTGCGCTCTGTGCAGGGATGTATGGTGTGTTCCTCCACATTGAAAACATCTAGTATTGCTAGGACATTGGGACACGCGGTGGTTCGTTCCTAAGCAATTGATGCATAGATCCTTGGACTTGGCTGTCTTATACCTCTCGTCTATGGTTTGTTGCAAGTACTTCGGACATTTTCTTATGATGTGTGGACCTTTACACAAGCTGCATGTGCTGTGGTTTGACACGTGAAATGTTTGTGCTCTTCTTTGTGTCTGTTCTCGTCGCTTGTGTTCATAATGATCAATCTTGCTGTTGGCTGGCTTGCTGATGGCTTCTAATGTTCTAAACCGGGTCTCCAAGAATTCGCGTAGTTCTGTCCACGTTGGTATTGATCGTTTTGATTTATGGCTTTGTGATTGTTCCCATAATACGTGTGTTTCGGCTGGTAGCTTCTGGACTAATATATGTATGAGAATAGGATCCCAGTTTTGAACAGAGATCTCCAGATTCTCTATGGCGGTGAGGCATTCATGTGTCCTTGTTTTTAGTTCCTTGATTCCTTGAGCAGACTCTCTAGTTAGCTTAGTTTGACTGAGTAGGATATCGAGCTGGGTTTTCAACAATGCTCGTTTGTTATCATAGTTTTCGACGAGAAGTTTCCATGCTGGTTCGTAATTGGCGTTGCTGATTGATGTGTTGCTGAGAAGTCGTAGTGCTTCTCCGGATAGATGGGCTTTGAGGTATTGGAGTTTTTGAGCTCCTGATAACGATGTCTTGTTGTGTATGAGGCTGGAGAATAGATCCAAAAATGATGGCCATGACGCGTAGTCCCCGGCAAATGTTGGAATTGAAATTCGCGGGAGCTTTACATCATTACTGTGGTGAGCTATTTGGCTGAGGTTGAACTCTGCTGAAGATTGCTCGGCTCTTGATGTCTGGTCTGCTGGTGGAAGAATGTTATGGTATTCTTCGTCGATCCTGGAGTATATATCAATGTATGCCGTTTCCGTGTCTATGTACCAGTCATCTTTGAAGTATGGTAGATCCTTTTCATCCTTCTTGGTTTTCAATGTTGTAATTTGCCGATGGTTGGTTTTGTATTCTGCCCAGTCGTCGTCGAGCGTCTTGAGCTTTTTTTTAAAATACTGTTCTGTTTTTCTGGATGGCCCATCCTTTAAATAATTTCGAAAGGATTTGTCGATTCTATCTCGGACTTCTTCTTGTTGTTTTATTAGGGCTTCCATCTTTATGTTAGGAGAAAGTTACCTTATTTGAATCACTATCCGGCTCGAAGGACCAAATGATCAGATTTAGCAATTTAATCTCTGATCTTAAAAGAAGGTGCCGGAGGGTGTGTTCAAATAAAAGATGTTCCTTTCAATAATTCACTGATACTTTATTCTTTAATAATAATTTCCTATTTAATATTAAATTCAATATTAACTTTATTATAATTCAGTAATAAATCCACTAATAATTATTCGAAATGTCCGAAATATCCTCTTTTTTAATTATTGTGAGATACCTTAAATTATTATTCTTTCGGAATCACGCCACCTGTATGTCAGCCGTTGACTTGCTTTCTGTGATTTTCCTTTGATTTCGCTGATGTCTTGCTGCTTGCTGCTTCGCTCTACCAGGAATTTCATGCAATCGCTGCGATATAATGTAAGCCAAAATTGTCCGTGTAATGGTTTGCTGTAAATTCGATTTTTCTTTATTAATGTTTACGAAGGTCCCACGACCTCTTTGATGGAGATGCTGACTCAAGCTCGTCAGTGGATCTCGAATGTGATGAGAAAAAACCTTCAACTCGGTTTTTTTTCTATTTGCTATGGGTACTGACTCAAACTCGTCAGTATGGTTATGATGAAGGGAATTCAACTCGATCCCTTTATTTAATGATTGAAGCCAGTTGTAATAAAATTCTCAAACTCGAATTTTATCTTATCTATGAACGATGGTGGAGATGCTGACTCAGGCTCGTCAGCGGATCTCGTATCGGATAAAGGAAAAAACCTTCAACTCTGGTTTTTCCTGTCTGCTATCTTGACTGACTCAAGCTCGTCAGTGTGGATATGATAAAGGAATTTCAACTCGATCCCTTTATTTAATGATTGAAATCACTTGGAATAAAATTCTCCAACTCGAATTTTATTGATATCTTCGAAGCTCAAAGCGCGCTTGAAGATCTAGAAGTGATCTGACTCGAACCTCGCCGTCTGTCCATATTTATCGAAGTCTTGAACAATAAAAATTGGTGGGGAACTTGGTTTAATGTACATAATTTTCGGTTCATGTAGTTACTTGAACAGCTGTTTATCTTCTTCCTTCCCACATCTGTCAAATGGAGTTGACTTCTTGTTGGTAAGTTTGTTTGCTTTTAATATTCTTGTCTAGTAACTAATTTTATTTATTTCAGGGATATTTAAGGTTGGTGGGATTTTCGGGAGGCGGAGTCTGGAGTTAGTGTTGTGAGGTATGTATTTTTTTTTGTGGAATTTGTTTATCATTTTCTTCATTTGTTATTGTTTTTAGATTGGCGATTTGCCGACGGCATTTCGACGATTTTCAGGATGATGATGTCGGTTCATAGTTTTTATGTATTTATGTGATGTTTAGGGCCGTAAATTTAGTGTAATTTAATATATTTTTATTAACACAATTTTATTTTTCAGAAATGCCTGATCTTCCCTTTGTGGATCTGAAGGACGTCGGTGTTGGATGTTTATAGTGTTTGTTTACTTCGGTGTTGATCTGTTTAAGGTTTTTAGTGATTAGATTTGTATCTACATATTTGGTGTCATATTTGGTTTTTTAATAAATAGTTAATCGTTACATTTGTGTGTTTAATTTTTTGGGATTTCGTCGGGGGTTACTTTTTAGGTTTGATTCTTTTCAGTTGTTCCGAGACGGAACAGGTAGCTTCAATAAAGCCACCCCCTTGCTTACTTTCGATAGCATCAAATTTTCAAATTTAATGAAAACAATCCAAGAATTGGAAATAAAAGGGAGTATGGTGTTACAGAAAAATCTCCAAAAATAAATGAAAGATTTTAATATTTAATATTTATTCGTAATATTCAATATTCATCATACTGGGTAGTTGGTCATGTGAGCCCTATGACCCACACACTACAAACTTTGTTCGCGTGAACCGTGAAACAAAGGAAAGACGCTGCCAAGCCGCTGGAAAAAGTGGACACAAACATTCCGTCGACATTGTCCGCACAGGCATTCCGTCGGCCGTTTCATTCAAACTTCAAAGAACGACCGACAAAAGCCTCTTTCATGTGGACCTACCATTAAACAACATAAGTCCATAACGTCGTTTAAGTTCTAACACCACGCAAGTCAATTTTTGGCGGTTTTGACATTTTGATGCATTTTGATAGAGAATCGAAAGACGCATTGTTTCAGCCAATCAGAAACAAGCAAAATCCAAAATAAGTGTAGTTTGTACACAATTTATAAAATGGTTTTGTAATGGTGTCCATGTAAAATTACGCAGTTTTTTCACTCTCCTGTAAATTTGCTATTTTTGACTTACGTGGTGTTAGAACATATGTATATCTACAATATTTTCATTCATTTTTAATGTATTTTTTTGATTCAAAGGTAAATTTTTTTTAAATGCTTGCGTTTTTCTTAAAAGTTGTAACTTGCAAATTACTGAGTTTATTGAGTAGATAGACAGGAGGCCTCTTCAAAACTACGCACATTTTTGTTTGTTGCAGAGACTCTAGAGTAGAGTTATGCGTGCAACTGAAAAGCAGAAAATTGTTGCAGCCTCTAATTCGACGCCTTCTGTAAAACTGAAAAATTAACTTACATCTCAGCTCTTAGGAACTGGTTTGAGAGCTTTGTTTCTGGTCGTTCAAACAAGATTGTACTGGATGGCGTCGAATCCAACCCTCATTCCATCTCGGCTGGCCTTCCCCAAGGGTCGATTCTCTCACCTGCTTTCTTTCTAATATTCTTTAATGATCTGCTCTCAATCCCGTCCAACCCACTTCATAGTTTTGCCGATGGCGGTACTCTGCGCTACTCCTACGCCTTCGACAATAAAAAACAAGCACGGGCCAGACCTTATTTCCTGGACCGTGAACTCATGTCCAACTCTATTAAAAGGACATTGAAGTCATTCTTGATGGGGGCCGCTAGAATCTTGTCAAATCCAACGCAACCAAATCAAAGTACCGTCATCAGGTGCACTGGCTACAATTTACAAGTCCTACATTCCACCCCGCTTTGAATATAACTCGTCCCAAAACTACTTTGGGTGGAGAAGGTGCAAGACCGCACCTTTCTCCTCCATAGATCCTTTAAGCCACCTTAGGAATGCAGCAGCCCTCATTAAGTTTTACCGCCATTACCAAAGCGAGATCCTCTCACCTCCGGCTCACTGCAGACCCCCTGTTCGCGCCATTATGGTTTAGAAGTTCGTTTATAAAGAGAATAGATATATGTAAATATAAATAACAACTCGATTGTGGAACTGCCTTCCACAGTCTGTGTTGCTGAACCCAGCAGAGTTCAAACGCAAGATTCATCGACATCTACTCACGCACCCTCCAGACCTCTAACCTATTCCCTTCTCTTCTATCCATCAGATCAAACTTAGTACTAGACATTACACCATGACTTGAACGACATGACGGACTAGTGTTACAAAGAGAGATTCTTTAGCTTGACCATGCCACATAAAAAAATCAAAAATAAAAATTATTTTATATATCTCAATCCTAATATGTACAATTATCCCTAAAAATCTCAAGTTTCTACGAATTAAAATACCTGAGAAAAAAAATTCAAAAATAAAAACTATTTTATACCTGTGACACACTATACTTTCATTATGATGGTAACTTTCATTATGATGGTCAAGGAAATGATGGGGTGACTTTCATTTGCATCTGGCATATCAAGTGAGGATAAAAAGCTGCGTGTTTTTTACTTTAATTTTAAGCTGTTTTAATTTGCAATAATTAAAAAAATATTTTTTGAAGTAGTAAAGAAAATATCCTTGCAAATTGTTGCTTAACCAACGTGAAATCAAATTATTTTATTTTAAAATGTAGTTTCCAATTTTCCAACCAACCGAAATTACAGTCCAAAAAATACTTTCATTTTTGACTTTCGTTATGGTGGGTTTTTGCCACGATAATGAAGGTATATGTGTCACAGCCACAGGTATTATATATCTCAATCCTAATATGTACAATTATCCTTAAAAATCTCAAGTTTCTACGAATCTAAAAATTTGTCACACTTTTCGCTAAAAAAAATTAAATAATCCCTTAAAAGCCATTTCATTTTTCTCAACATAATAAAAAACGCTTGATGCCAAATTTCCGATTAAAGTTGTCTCGTCCATTCATTTCATACCCTCATTGTCAAATTTCACCCATCGGCCACGAAATCAAAAACAAAACAATAGGAATAATCGCATAGCCCCCTTTGACACGACCGAACAGACAAAACTAACGAACAAACTAGGGTTTATGGGGAAGAGGGTGAGAGATGACGATGGAAAACCGGCCCCTCTCTCACCCTCTTTCCTATAAACCCCAGTTTGTTCGTTCGTTTTGTCTGTTCGGTGTCCGGTCGTGTAAAAGGGGGCATAGGAATCTATTTTTAGATCCCGAGCCAGCATAATCAATGGCAGCTTCTTAAATGCGCGAAGGGCTTTTCCATAAACAAGAAAAAGTTTATTTCGGAAACTAACCATATAGAGGAGAACAAAACCCTGCGATGCCAGCGCACGAAGCTCGTAGCGCCGTAGCTGGATGTTAATTTCACTCGCGTTTGTCCATTACTGTGTTTCCATGCAGAGTTTATCCTGAGTTTACTCAGATTAAGTGCCCATGGAAACGGGGATTGAGTAAAGTGTCGTTAAATCCAAGTAAACTCAACGAAGCCAGTCCGATTAAGCCGGGTTTTGCATATGTGTGTGTTTCAGTATCCTTTACTACACATATACCAACGGCGGGGCAATGTAAAATTAATGATCTGTCACTTTAACCCAGAACCGTCATGGAAACAGCATCGAGTGATCTTGACAGAAAAAGCTTTCTGTTTACTTAACGAAAACTCTACCCTGGCTCATGGAAACACAGTACATTACCGAGTTTTCATGAGAGTTGAGTTGAGTTGTGGTTGACTTGAAATGACACTTCAACTCAACGATTTACTCTATGGGTTTCCATATCTGCCTTCCGTCTTCCTCTATCTTTTTCCATAAATTAATTTTGTTATAGATTTTTCTTTAAAAGTATTTATTAAATATAAAGAGGCGCGACATTTTCAGTTTTTGTACCTATGCTAGTGTGCCGTTTTTAGTTGCACGCGTGAACTCAATTCAACCTATACTTAGTTTCCATGAGAGTTCAACCAGAGTAGAACCCGAGTTATATGTCATGGAAACAGAATGAGTTAATAGTTTTCGTTAAAGATTTTCAATTCTGCTCAACTCAACGAAAATAGGTAGGTTGAATTTAGTTCACGCATGCAACTAAAAACGACACACTAGCAAAGGTACAAAAACTGAAAATGTCGCGCCTCTTTATATTTAATAAATACTTTTAAAGAAAAATCTATAACAAAATTAATTTATGGAAAAGGATGGAGGAAGACGGAAGGCAGAGATGGAAACGCATAGAGTTAATCGTTGAGTGGAAGTGTCATTTCAACTCAACTCGACTCCCATGGAAACTCGGTACTACCTATTTTCGTTGAGTTGAGCAGAGTTGAAAATCTTTAACGAAAACTCTTAACTCATGCTGTTTCCATTACTTAGTTTCCATGGGAGTCGAGTTGAGTTGTGGTTGAGTTGAAATGACACTTCAACTCAACGATTAACTCTATGCGTTTCCATTTCTGCCTTCCGTCTTCCTCCATCTTGTTCCATCAATTAATTTTATTATAGATTTTCCTTTAAAAGTATTTATTAATTATAAAGTGCGCGACATTTTCACCTTTTGTACCTTTGCCAGTGTGCCGTTTTTAGTTGTGCGCGTGAACTCAATTCAACCTATCTATTTTCGTTGAGTTGAGCAGAGTTGAAACTCTTTAGCGAAAACTCTTAACTGTGTCTGTTTCCATGACGTTTAACTCAGGTTCAACTCTCATGGAAACTTAGTACATGACGTATAACTCGGGTTCAACTCTGGTTGAACTCTCATGGAAACTCAGTACATATCTACTTAGTATATAATCAATGTAACAAATTCGAAATTGTAACTTGGCACTCACCCTAATTTTATTTTCGACGGTTTGCGTCTATGGAAATGAGTAAATTATTTTAACTCATTTCAGTTTTTATTAATAAAGGATAGCCGTTCAATAAATTTGAACAAGCTAACAAGTAAATAACAATAAATTATGGAAAAAAGGAAATATGCAAAAAGACGTAACTTAAAATAACCAGTTTATTGCTTACTAAACGGAGATGGGTCAAACAAATGTTTTGAGAAATATATTATGCAAACATAAACTATTCCATCACTTCTACACTAGAGGACAGCTATGATTTTTTGATTCAGCAATGATTCTTAAATTCCAAATTTTGAAATATGTAGGTATGTACTTAAGTATAAATTTTTGACTTTTGAACAGGAGTAAAATGTAGATATTTCGAAAACGATTCCAAATGATACCTAAAAAGTGCAAACCCAAAAATTGTTAGTGGAATGCTTTTTCCAAGTACCTCTTGTGATGTCACGGTATACAGAAACAAGGTAATGTAATGGAGTTGTGTTGTTGTTTCTACATTAGTGCTGACGTCACTCGGCACGAAATTTCTACGATATTCGAACCTGTCAGTCTCTGTTACATTACCTTGTTTCTGTATACCGTGTTGTGATGTAATCTTTCAAATATTTGAAAAAATCGCCGACGTCAGGCATCGAATCCACGACCCCTTGACGTATAGCGTTATTCTATCTGTGACTTGGGTAAATGAAGTCGAGGAAATTAGTGTACCTAACTGCAATTGTTTATTAAATATATACGACCGAGCGGTCGAGCACGAGGACTGGGAATCTATCATAATCAACATGATAAGGTGAACACTACCACACCAATTTTGTTTTAATTATTTAAAGTTAAGTTTAATTATTAAAGTTGAAAACGGAAATACGACCTTTTGAACAGATGCTCCTAACATATTTTATACATCGCTCATTACTAGTATATAGTAATGTAGGTGGTGCTACTATTGGTAAGAGAGAAGATAAAGTACCACTAGCACTTATTCTTATTGAAGTTATACTTCTTTAGGCGCGTTTTTAAAAATCTTATGAGAGTGAATTTTTAGGAATATGCGAGACGCAACAGAGAATATATGCGAAGGGGTATGGAGGGCAAGCATTTCAACTCCCATTCTTTAGCTGATGTCTGTTCACGATGTCGATGGGTGAGGGGGTTTTTATCCTGAGGCTATGGAGGGAAATTTCTTGTACATCAGGTAAGCGAAGGTTTGGGTTTTTGTAGGCATGAAGATTCGTAGACGATTTTACTGTGCACGACATTGCTGGGTGAGGGGTTCTTTCGCGAGGCTATGGAGGGAAATCCGATCCGTGTTCTATTCTTCACCTAAGCGCGAGTTTCTAGTGCTAGTTTTACACCAGCCGACTTTTTCAGAAGATTTTTCTTGGTTGTTTGTCGGCCCGTGTGAAACTCTCCAAAGCTATATGGCAACTGTTCGACATTGCACTCTATACAAGAAAATAGATTGTCGACAGTACAAAGGGCTTTCCCTGAGCTCTAGTCTTCCACATAAAAAAAAAATAAGCGATAATTATTTACTGTTTTACTAATGATTTTGAATGGTTAAAACTTAATATAATTACTCAATCAGAAATTAGTTTGAATATATAATACAAAATATTTACTGTTATTATTTGGGAAAATAAGACAATGAACAAGATATTAATGGTTTTATTTAGCTTGACCTCGTATATTTGTTTGGGTCAAATCTTGCGACAGCTTTTTCAACTGCTTCTGCTAAACCGATTCTTATGAAACTTTGCACACACATTGAGCTAACGTGGCAGCGCAATCTGACAATTTTGTAAAAAAATCAAGATGGCGGTTCCAAGATGGCGGACGAATTTTTCAATTGTGTTCCGATTACATTGAAAATCGGTTTCGGCGGGGTTTTAGGGCCACAAATGACGATTCTTTGGTCAAAATTAGAAAATTAAAAATGGCGGCGCCAATATGGTGGATGAATTTTGCAAATGTGTTCTGAATCCATTGAAAATCTGTATCGGGAGGTTTTTAGGACCACAAATGACGATTCTGTAGTCAAATTTGAAAATTCAAAATGGCGGATGAATTTTGCAAATGTGTTCCGAATCCATTGAAAATCGGTATCGGGGAGTTTTTAAGGTCACAAATGACCAATCTGTGGACAAAATTTAAAAAAAATCAAAATGGCGGCGCCAATATGGCGGTACGATTTTGGCAATTACGATTCGATTTCACTGAAAATTGCTATTTGGGGGTGTTTTAACGTCGGAAATAATAAATTTGTATGCATAACAAATCACTTCACCAGAATTTTGTAAAAAGTATAATCCAAAAATGACAGAATTAAGACTAAAAAGAATATAATAAAAATGGGTAAAAAAACTTTTAAGTTAAATGGTTTTATTTTAAATCTGCTGTACCAAAAACTAGAAAATAATTAGAACACCATCATGTCGTTTGCCAAGGGGCATTTTGTGTCGCTGCGTCAGCGAATTAAGTAATATTCTGGGACTTTTAACAGACTAAAATAAAAGCATGGGGGGCATAAAAACCTGTATAACCTCTGTAAATAAGAACAACTTGTCTAGAAAAATGTGTTTCCAAGTCCACCAAAACAAAAAGGTTCAAAGGCACTTCGTATCATATTTCAGTTACCTAAAGCCGCTCAATTGAATTGAGTAGCTATTAGAAGAAGAATCTAGGGAATTGAACATAATTTAGAAGTGACGTTTATTTCAGTAGTGGAAAGGAGGTGGAGTAAATCTACCCAACGTCGATGGACCCACAGGCTCATAACAAATGTGGAGGGAAGGGTCACGGGAGAGCATGGAGAGATGAGTTACGACCTCGCACAGTTCTTGAGTGGACATGTGTGTTCCAGAGCCTACCTCCATCGGTTCGGACAGAAATGTGATAGAAGACACAGAGCATGTCCTATTGGAATGCCCGATATTAGCAGAGCAAACTGCTGCTCTGCAAGCGACAGCTCAGGCACGACTCAGAGTAGAAAACATCATGGTGACATCGGGTGTTGTAAAGAATAAAGTGGAGGAGACGCTAAATATGCTCCATCAGAAGGTAAGGCGCAAAGAAATCAAAAGGAAGAGAGTAAGGCTTAGAAATATCGGTAGTATTAGCAGGTAGATAAAAGCTGATCCAGCTGGCGAAGCATTGCTGAAAAGAACCGACAGGCTGGAGCGTGTCGGCATCATGATGCTCCCACCTGCCAACGCACGCAAATAATAAAAAAAATCCAATAAATTATTTGCATGCAAATTAAACATTAGTCTTAAATCACGCCAAAGAAGTATAACTTCTGATGCGCGTACATAAGTACACACACCCACTTTTTTTTTTACTAATTATTCAATTTAAAGAAAGACAAAGATCGCCAAAGATGTTTCACATCTTGCACGTGCACTCAGTACACGCGAACTCTTTTCTTTATTTCCATTTTATTCTCTCTCACAGATCCTTCACACGTTTCGCGAGACGAAATTGTTCCTAAAGATTAATTCACATTTCCGACGTTTTTCTGCCGCGCCCACTGACATATAGATATGGACTGCTAAACAAGCAAAATCCAATACAAAAAAGTGGCACCAAAAACTATCGTTGTCTCGTTCCCCTTCAAAATCCTATGAACTTTAATCGGTTTTAAAATAAAAAACAGTTCAGTGCATGTCAGCGATATAAACATAATTAGAAAAAACTAGACAGCTATAGAGTTTTTTCTTCTTTCTCTATTTTCTTTATTTTTAAAAGTTCGTTAAACAGAGGGAAAAAACCCTCACATATTTAAAAAAAATACATTTATTTAACGAAAAAACTGCTACTAAATAAAAAATATAGCGCGTGTAACCAGTGCACGTGAAAGACGTGAAACATCTTTGGCGATCTTTATCTTTCTTTAAATTAAATAATTAGTAAGAATAAAGGCCATTTTACATACCAAACGCAAAGGGAAACGCAGCTCTGGAGCTCTTTTATCGCACAGCAATTTTGCGTTTGGGATGTAAAAAAGCCGTAAATTTTTTACACACCGATTTGTGTTGAAAATGTACCATTGCCGTTGATGACCTTCGACCATGATGTCTGACCGCATTTGAAATATATTTTTGGTGGGCTTGGAAACACGTTTTTCTAGACAAGTCGATTTTATTAAATAATACAGTCGTTATACAGATTTTTATGCTCTCCATGTTTTTATTTTAGTTTGTTAAAAGTCTCAGACAATTACTTAATCCGCTGACGCGACGCAGCGACTTAAAGTGCCCCTTGGCATACGACATGAGAAAACAGCACGACTACTATTATACGATTTCTTACCAGACGTCAGAATCTCAAGAAGGCCCATGTTTGTGTTCTAATTATTTTCTAGTTTTTGGTACAGCTTATGATTTCAAATAAAACCATTTAACTTAAAAGTTTTTTTTACCTATTTTTATTTTATAGTTTTTAGTTTGGGTTTTGGCTCGTATCATCATGCAAACTTCTCATCCTTTCCAACTCTTTCATTGCATCTTTGTTGCACGGTTTCTTACCTGTTAATTTCTCACAATCAAGCTCCTCAATACATAGCCCTTCCAAAGTTCTTACGCGACTCAATGCTACATACCATATTGCCAGCGGCATTTTGAATTTTCTAATTTTGACAACAAATACATTATTTCCGACCTTAAACACACCCAAATATCGATTTTCAGTGAAATCGAATTGTTATTACCAAAATCGTACCGCCATTTTGAATTTTCAAATTTTGATCACACATTCGTCATCTGTCACCTTAAAACCCTCCCATACCGATTTTCAATGGATTCAGAACACATCTGCAAAATTCATCCGCCATATTGCCGCCGCCATTTTGAATTTTCGAATTTTGAAAACAGATTCGTCATTTGTGATCTTAAAAACTCCCCGATACGGATTTTCAACATATTCAGAGCACATTTGCAAAATTCATCCGCCATTTTAAATTTTCAAATTTTGACCACAGAATCGTAATTTATGGCCCTAAAAACCCCCGGATACCGATTTTCAATGGATTTAGAACATATTTGCAAAATTCATCCGCTATATTGGCGCGGCCATTTTGAATTTTCAATATTTTGACAACAGAATCGTCATTTGTGGCCCTAAAAACAACCCGATACTGATTTTCAATGGAATCGCAACACAATTGGAAAATTCGTCCGCCATCTTGGAACCGCCATCTTGATTTTTTACAAAAATGTCAGATTGCATTGTCACGGGAACTCAATGTGTGTGCAAAGTTTCATAAGAATCGGTTAAGTAGAAGCAGTTGAAAAAGCTGTCGCAAGTTTTGAACCGAACAAACAAACAAACAAATAAAACCATTAAATATAAATAATAAAATTCAAACGCAGAGATCAAGAATTGAACACGCGACTTTTTGGAATATCAACGTCGTAAGGCAACCACTCAACCATTTGTTCCACTCTGCCTATTTCTGGCTCGTCATGTCTGGCTCGCGGCATATAAACACTTTTCTTTGGTGCTACTATTTTTTTTTAAAATCTCCGTCTTATTCTGTCTTGCTCAATACAGATCTTCCGTTTCCCGAATGAAAATTGGATTGGACGAAGCGTTCCCTATAAAGCGTTCCCTATAAAGCGTTCCCTATAAAGCGTTCCCACAAAATGTTCCCGACCTTGAAGAATTACTCTCAACGCGCGCAAAAGATGTTTCACATCAAAAATAATGATGGAAAATTATTTCTATCAATTATAACATATGTACATCTTATTACTTATTTTCTTCTAAATTCGAAAAAAAAATTGTTGTTTACATAGAAAAGGTCTTCTTCTTCTGGAGAAAAAAGGTGCCATTGAAAGTTGTCAATTAGCAGTCCATATCTATATGTCAGTGGCCGCGCCGCTCTTTTTTAAGATTTCAGCCAATCAAAAACAATTTCGGTCACGTCATTTTGTTTCTGATTGGCTGACATAGTAAGAAATCTATGCCTCCACAATGTACACAACCACGGACAACTAATTAGAAACACTTTCATAAAAATTGCATTTATACATTTTTTATGTTTTTATGTAGCAATCCTGTTAGGAATTCATTATAATATTGTTACCATTATACATATATTTAAAAAAATTGTTAGAGGAGGTGATGGGAATTCTTTAATTTGATTCTTACATAAAAACTGTATAAATGCAATTTTTATTAAATTTTTTCTAATTAGTTGTCCGCGGCAGTATATTTATAATTTGCAATCCCACCTCGCCTAATTTTAAGTTACAAATTTTGCTACCGTAAAAGAAGTAAGAAATGTCTCTCCAGTACAAAATTTCTCTTCCTCGAAAAATGTAAGAATTGTCTCTCAAGTACAAAAATTCACTCCCTCGAAAAATGTAAGAATTGTCTCTCCAGTACAAAACTTCACTTCCTCGAAAAATGTAAGAATTGTCTCTTCAGTACAAAACTTTACTCCCTCGAAAAATGTAAGAATTGTCACTCCAGTACAAAATTTCACTCCCTCGAAAAATGTAAGAAATGTCTCTCCATCCAGTTCGTGTTTACAATCTCACCTCGCCGCAGTTCAAATTGGACATTTTACTGTCGCAAAAGAAGTAAAAAAATGTCTCTCCAGTTCGTGTTTACAATCTCACCTCGCCGCAGTTCAAATTGGATATTTTACTGCCGCAAAAGAAGGAAGAAATGTCTCTCCACTACGTAATTTACAATCACACCTTATCCAACCAACCAATACACGCTCATATACCAGTAGGACATTATTTTTGAACGGGGACATTTAAAGAAACTGAAGCCTCAGTACAATTTACATCGTGTAAGGGACAAATGTACTGCCTCGTCTAAGTCCGGCTCAACACTAGGAGCAACATGTAGTGTATTTACTTTTGATAGTTGGTGCGATAGCGACAGCATTGTAATGAAGCCTAAAAAATCAGCGTTAAATAGCTTTTTCCATAAGATTTTTTGTCTGGAGGACTAGAGTTAGCTTTGTACTAACGACAGCGCTATATCTAGGAGAGTGTAATTTAGAACAACACAATCTACTCGGAAAGGCGCCGCCATAACTACCCAGTAGGGAATGGAAGCCTTCCAGAGTCGATTCTGTACACTTTCCTTCGAATGCGTAATGTCTACTTTCTAGATTGAATCATCCCTTCGATTAACATTGCGATGTCCTAGGGTCGAAGGTATAACGACCACCTTTTGCAATACAATTCATTCCAATTTGAAGGTATAAGAGCTATTTTTTGCCTTATCATACATTCCAATATGAAGGCTTCGAATTTCTACCAAGATATCCTGCAATCCGATTTCGTGAATTCGTAAATTCCCTACTGGGTACCGTCAAAACCCATACCACAAACGGCAGCGTACACCCATAGAAATATAAACTAACACGGAACGGCTGTGTCATGTAAAAACCCTGTACGTGAGCGACCACACTAAAGGTAGCTTGTTTAAAAGGACAGCAATAATGTGCAAGTGGGACACAAATTGCCAAACTGTCAGGGGTAGCTTCTTGAGTGAATCGTGGCGTGCGAAGTCAACATCCCGGCGGCATAGATTTTATGCCAGGAACTTGAAACGGCCCGCTTTTAAAACAGGCCTCTTATTATTTCTACATATTTTGGCCTGGGGCCTTATCATGAAATGCGATACGAAAGTGAAGTTGTGCGAAAATCGAAAAAAGCCATCATGCAATGCGAATTCGAATCGGTTTGATACGATTGGTATCGGAAATTTATCCGATAGCTGTGCAGCTATCGCATTTGACTTTTTTACATGGAAACATTAGAAGTTAAAAAATTAAAACTAGAGTTAGAGGAGAAGAAATTGGGGAATTGCTCTTCAGTAATAAAGAATCCCAAGGAGGACAACAAAATATTAATTAATAACTGAATATTTTTATTTATGCTGTAAACTTTTAACTTGTTATTCCTAGAAATTGACTTTATTATAATGCTTATGAATGACAATTTTTATTTATGTTATGAACTACAAATTTTGAATTATTTTAAATAAAAAAAAATACATAAAAAAAATATATGTATTTTTGCTTTAAAATCTGTATAATCTTATACTTTATTAACGCACTTAAAAAATGTCAAATATTGGCATGAAGTTGTCTGCTTTCCCAGTATTGGAAAGAATTCCTAAGTTAAGTAGGGCAGCACTCTCTCAGAAATTCAAATTCGTAGCACACGGATCCGATGATCGGTAGATGCATTCGTATCGCAATTTAGTTTCGGTTCGTATTTACTTTCGTATCGCATTTCATGATAAGGCCCTTGGACTGCCTGACCAATACTAGCCCAGTGAACTCAAACAGATCAGGAATTGTGGTACGCTCAATCTGGTTTCAACGAAGGTGCATTAATTATTAGTTTTTTGATTCGCTCTCGACATGCTGTATGCGACAACGACCATTGAAATATTACATTTTTCTTTAACATCTCCCTTATAGGTGCCGACATTGCCGCTAATTCAGGAATACTACTCTGCATATAATTCAACATACCCAGTAACTTTTGCACATCTTTTTTGGATTTTGGTTGGCCTATTTCCTCTATTGACTTAATTCTGTTCTTATCAAATGTAATTCCTTCTGGTGAGATCACATGTCCTAAAAATGTAACTTCATTAAGTTTGTATTTAAATTTTTCTTTATTGAATTTTATATTTAATAATTGTGCTCGTTGCATAATTTCTTTTAAAATGTTATTATGTTCTTCCATCGTTTCTGTTGCTATAAGTATGTCATCAATATATATAATAATATTATTTATACCTTCAAAATTCCTTTCGTTGTATTTTTGAAACATTTCTGGTGCAATCGTTAAGCCAAAAGGTAATCTTGTAAATCTATACCGTACCGAAAGGTGTGTTAAAACAGCACAATTTACTGGATTCATCTGCTAACATAATTTGAAAAAATCCATCCTTCAAGTCTAATACGCTGAAATACTTCTTATTTGTTAATTTAGGAGATATTTCTTCAAAAGTTGGTATCGGATGATTTATTGGTTTGATGCACTTATTAATTTCCTGTGGATCCAAGCATAAACGAAGTGATTTGTTAGCTTTTTCCACTATCACAAGGTTATATATCCAATCTACCGGCTCGTCAACTTTTTTAATTATATTCGCTTTTTCTAGTTTATTTAATTCACGCTTCAATGGTTTATGTAGAGTTACCGGTATTCTTCTGGGCGGTTTAATTCCGGGAAAGGAATTTTCTTTTAATTCAATTCTACAATCTCGTAAAAAACAACCAATTCCTTCAAAATTGTTTTTCCAAATATTTAATACGTAATCTCTATCTTTGATTTCTAGCATATTTACACGCTTAATCAGATTAAATTTCATGCATCCTACCATTCCTAAGATAGGAGTAGAATTACAATTTACTATCATAAATTTCTGTCGACAAATTTTATTACTGAATGCACACTCTAAATAAGTTTCACCCAATAATTGTAGGTCATTATCACCATAACCAAATAATTTTGAACTTGGTTTTTTTACGCACTGCATTCTTAATTCTTTTAAATATGTGAACTGGTAGTACATTAGCTTCTGATCCACTGTCTAATTTAAATCGAACACTTGTATTTTCAACTCTAATATTCTCATACCATAACTTATGTGTTTTACTTAATTCCTTGTCATTAATTGCAATAAAAATCTTCCTCTTCTGTTATAATTTTTTTTAAATATCATATCAATTTTTCTTGGATTACATACTTGTGCAAAGTGATTTTGTTTCCCGCACTTTTTACAGTTTTTTCCAAATGCTGGACATCGTCCCGTTGCGTGATTAAATCCACAGTACCGACAATTAATTTTTTTGTTATCCGATCTCTGCCTCGATTGATTACACCGGTCAACACAAATTTTGAGTCTGAGTTCTGCGTATCTGATATGTATTTCTCTCACATTACTAATTTAAGAAAAAATAGCTTTACCTGAAAAAGTTTGCTTTTGTAGATGACAGAATGAAAGTCTTGATGAAAACGTTCACCTTGTTCTTGTGAACAAAAACCAATGTTTTCTTTAAGAACTTTCTGCAACACATGTTATTAAAGTTAACAAACGTAGTTGAAATAAGCTGTTTGTAATTCCAATCGACAGCTCTATTGTTTTCGAGAAAAACATGAACCAATGCTTTGAATTTCGTGAGTGTTGAGTAGCTGTCAACATTCATTGCTGGCCTTTATTTTCTTTATTTGTGGTCCGACTAAAATTCATACCAGCTTTTACTTTGGCTTCCGATAAACTAGGATAGAAATTCTTTAAATTTTGAAAAGCATCAGAATCTTGACGGAAAGCTTTAACAAATTGCTTCCAGTTGTATAGATATGTCGGTTCTGACGCAGTGAAATTATCGGTTGTAGTCCAGAATATCAAAGCTAGTGCCGATATCTCTAGAGTATTAAAGCTCATCGAAAGCTTTTAAGTCCACCCAAAACTCACCACAAAGGTTGTTGTCCAAGCTTCAAGCCAAGAACAAACCAAAACCCAAGCTTCAAGCTAAGCCCACATTCACACCCGAGGCTAAAACCGATGGCTTTACTGTGCCAGAAACGACATAGCCATACTAACAGCACTCGTAGTTGTCGAGTCTTACATCGTCCTTCCTCATATAAGGAGCTTAACAATACTTAGTTATTTGCTCATTTCAACAATACATTTAAAGATACTTAGTTATTTGCTCATACAAAAGCTTAAATAATGTATTGATCATTGTAAACGGTACAAAAGCAAAGTTTTTCAAGAGTCAACGATGGTTTTAGTTATTTTTTGGTACAAAGGCTTAGAAAATCATCATTAAAATATACTCAAAAAAAAATTTGTTTTTGTTGACCTGTGTTATTCATTGCTTTATTATTGTTATTCATACCCTTGGAGTTATGCATTGTTTCATTTCGGTATTTTCTGTTATTCGTTGTTTCTTTATTCTGATAAAAAATTTCTGTTTTTCGACTGATTATTTTTTCTGTTAACCACATGTATTTCTTCCGATGTACTTTTACCTGGCATTCCTCTCTGTAGACTTGCTTGCTGCATGCGCGATACTTCATCTGATCGTGCTATTTCTATGGCTTTTTCTAAGGTTAATTTTTCCGATTCTAATAATCTTGTTTGCAATTTTTTATCCCGAACACCTAGCACAATTCTATCCCCGATCATTCTATCCTCTATTCCTGTATAGTTGCATGTTTTCACCAACTTTTTTATATCCATTAGAAAAGAATCAAAAGATTCTTCTTCCTTTTGATTTCTTGTCCAAAAAACAAAACTCTCATAAACTTCATTAGTTTTTGGTGAACAGAAGTCTTTGAAAGCACCAACAACCTTGTCATAATTCTCTTTATCTGTATCAGTTAGTCCAAAAGTATTGTATACTTCTACAGCCTCTGGTCCAACAGCATTCAAAAATACCGCAACTTGAACTTCTGATTCTTTCTTTTTTAATTCCACTGCCGTAGCGAAAATTTGAAAATTTTGAAAGAATGTTCGCCAATTTTCTGCTAGATTTCCATTTAAATTTAATTCATTTACTTTTTTTATATATTCCATACTTTCATTCACATATATAATTTCATACTTTCTAGGCCTACCGGGCTTTCTATTTTTTCGTCTTATATCTTCTAACCGTTTATGATCCTTATACTTCATATGTTTTTCTATTCACTATCCCCAGTTTCATGATTATTATTTTTCCACTAATATTAACTAAATATCGCGTTTACCGGACTGCGCCATGTTAAATCAAAGACTTCTTTTATTAAGATCTAATACTTTATTCTTGTTGTGCTTTACACCATATCGAATCCCAGACTGATCGTATGCCAATCATCTCATGACAGCCAGTCTGTTATCGATGTGGTCCATTCTTATTGGTTGATAATATTAATATATAACACAGCCATTCCGTGTTTAGTTTACATTTCTATGTGTACCCCTAATAAAATATTTCGGGCTTGATTTATATGTTGTTTATAAAGAAGGCATGAAGGAGAAATCAACTTTCTACACCCAATATAGCCTCAAATATGACCATTTAAAAATTGGTCTAAACAACGAGTTGTACAAACCAGCGCTTTCCGTATATCGTAAAATATTGAAAAAGAAAACAGTCGCAAGATACGTTCTACGTATTTTTATATGCGAATTAAAATTATGAAATAAAACAATCAGATTTTAACTTTGAGAATAGTTTTTTAAACTTAAATACGGCGAAATGACAATAAATAAAATTTAAAAAATAATAGAAATTTTTTTTTAACAATAAAACATCTTTAACAACAATATATTTTAATAAGAAATAAAAATTATTCGACTAAACTTTAAACAAAGTAAAATTTGTGAAAGTCACTCAGAGGAGATTCTCGAGCTGTTGAGTACACGTAAAAATTAAAATAAAAATGAATATAAATGGCAACCAATGTGCTTAACTATACTTGAAATGAGGTAAATTGCTGATGATACAGCAACAAATAAAGTAAGCCAACCCAGAAATGAGAATTGTGTTCCATGAGGGCGAATATGCTCTTGAAGTCCCAGCCACCCACCATTGTCAGCTAACCAATAAACGAGATCATCTTCAATTATTTCTGACATTCCTTCAATAAGATATTGTAAAAAATCATAGTGACCCTGTCGAACACAGTCTATGGCAAAACCACCGCAAACGGCGAATATTGATATTATTTTGCACCATGTGATGCTTGTCTTGAATAGTTCTTTGGCAACTATGTTGAGAAGCATAGGTGCCATATCACCATCAACAAGTTCACCAAATGGAGCACTAGATAATTGGCGAGATATATTGGAATATATGCGTGGATGCATGCGTTCTAATTCCTCTCCTACCTAAAAATATAACCAAATATATTCTATTGATTTTATATTCTTTGCTATTTGTTACAACTTACACAATTTAATGCAGGAAATACTTCGTATTCGATACTAGATGAAGGTTCTGACATTGCACGAAGCCTTTGCACTGCTTTTTTGTTCAAAACACCTGCTCGCCGAAGGCGCGCTCTTATATATTGTCCACAGAGACATTTTCCCTAAAAATATATTTTTGTATGTTAAGAGCCTTATATGAAAATAATTAATGAATCTGAAATCGATTCAATGATTCCAAATATTTATAATTTGTTTGCAAACTAACTGAAACAAAAGATGTATCGGTTATAAAAGATAAGTGAATATAAATTTTAAAGATACTGATGGGGCCACGAAATATTCTTTTTGTTATTTTTATCTTAACTTTCACCTTTTCCTGTGAGTAATGTCCAGACAATTATTTTTATGTTACGGCCTTTACTTTTGAAGGTATAAGCGGGTTTGATATTAAAATTGGCTTTATTTGGTAATTTTTAATTCTTTTTCACCTAAGCTTATGTTATGTCGAGCCGACGGTATTTATCTCATTCTGCTGCACCTGGGCTGCGACTTAATCACTCCCTCACTCTTCAAAATATTCAGGACTTCCTTCGCACATGGTTATATCCCATCTGTCTGAACTTTCTGCGACAGGATTGACCCTCCTATGATAACTCGCAAATAGGGATTACAATCCGGTCCGGCGGATCCGGCAATCCGACGGATCCGGTACCGTTTGGCTACCTACCGGATCCGGCAATTTCCGAAAAAGCGCAGCGCGAGTAGTTGTTTTCGTGCAAAATAATGGGAAACTCGTACGCGCGCTGGCTCTAGCAATTCAATGCCTGCATTGTTCAAGAAAAGCATCTACCCACATAAAATCGACACGAGAGTGATAAAGAAACAATTGAAATTATTTGCGAGGAAGAAATAACAAAAAATAAAACAAAAAGTATTGTACATCTTCAGATATGAGATATTTGTTTTCAAAGTGCGGATATCCACTGCCAAATTCACATAACACGATAAGATCTGTAGTTTCACAATTTGCCGATACTGTAAAAGCTGAGATGTGATAATTGAACTTGAGCATCTCAAGAAACATAGTCAAAATATTGCTTGTTTGAGCACGCTGTCAGTTTGGTAAAAGATCGCTTCACGAGCTTTGATATTGACTTGGATACTGAATTGGTATAAAAACTGACGTGCAAATGGGTTAAAGTTGGTAAACTTGTGCCGAACTGCCAACAACTGTGCTTCTCATACGTATAGGAGTCAGAGGAAAGTACTTGTCTCTTATGTACGACTACTTGATGACGGATAAACCAACCAGTGTCGAAGTTTGTAACCTACCTATGAATAAAAAAAAAAGTTGATTTTCTAATACATATACTAAATTAAATGTTTTATTCGTCAATTTGGAATAATATAATTTTTAACTACTTTCGCTTAGGTCATAATGAGAAAATTCATGTTGATTAGATAAACGTATTAAAAAAGTAATAATCCGTTAATACGGCCGGATCCGCCCGGATTGCAAATCGTGCCGGATTGCAATCCCTACTCGCAAACTAATAATCTTTCAAGGTGTGGCGGAGCCTGGGAGGAAAAGGATGTCCACAGGGAGGAATATTATCTCACTTCTGTGGTGCCTTGTTGTAGATGAACTCCTAGTGATACTAAATCGCAAAAACTTTTTCGCCAAAGGTTACACAGACGATTTTGTCATCATGTCGCATGTGAAACAGAAGGTATCTTTAACTTTAACTTTAACTTTAACAGTTTATTCAATAATACATGAAATTTACAAAGTTTACAATGGTATTACATACTAGCCAAAAGGCGACCGTAAGACTGTAAGAAAATACTTAAGTCTAAGTTCATTTGTAGGTACAATGTTTCAGAACTACATAATACAATTTGTGGGAATGAACGGAGCCAGGTGAATAGGCTGGCTGCGAGAGTCTTACTAGTACATATCACATAATAAAAGGTGGCGAACAGGGCAACGCGCATGCCCAGTCCAAAGTACAAGATTGTTTTGCATAGAGAATTTGAACAAGGCAAAGCCACCCCAGTAGACAGACAAAGCGCGTTTAGCGGGTTAAGGGGGTGGCCCTGTCAGGACAACCATCTTTTAATGAGATATTATTTAATTAATAAATTGAAGGGCACTTAAGGATCCTATAGTTGGGGTTTGTGTATATTAATTCTACTACATTTCCAGTAGATCAGTATTATAGGTAATTGATAGAGGGTTTACTTAAGCTAAGTAGAGCTAAAACTTATACTTAAAACTAACTCTAGTCAGTACCTTTTATTATTAGTTATTACTGTCACAGCCCGTAGTTAATTCAGTGGGACTATCATATCCTATCCTCTACTGTGGGAGGAATCGCGGCCAACATAAAATCCCGTGGGGGCATAAGCAAAGTCCAGGGGACTTAGGTAGTGCGAGGGCAGAGAACGGGGGTTATCGGTCCAACATTTCCTGATTAATGGGTTCTCATGACACTCCAGTCTAAGTGCACGGGATTTCCATTTCTCTTGAAGATAAGAGAGGAGGGGTAGGAGGTTAGCTCTATCATATAGCTCGCGGTTCGAGTAGAGTTTATTGCGAGATTTAAATTTAATCGAGAGACATTGCCTAAGGATCCTTCTTTCGAGCTTTTCGAGGTTACGAGCCCAGGTGGTGGAGATAGTATGCCAGCATGGAAATCCATAGCTGATAACAGGCCTAATGAGCTGTTTATAAAGCAAAAGCTTAGATCTCTGATTGAGCTTGCTGCTGAATTTTAGTACAGGGTTTAGACGTCCAAGAATACTCTTAACCTTGGAAATTACAATCTTGGCATGTTGGTTAAATTTAAGAAGGTGGTTAAAGTTAATACCTAGATATTTGAGTTTTCTCTTTACATTTATAACAGTATTGTTAAGATTAAATTGAAGGGTGCCACATATTCTGGTTTGGCCTCTACGACCTTTACCCCATGCATTTCGAAAGGCAATAAATTGTGTTTTACTTGCGTTCAGTGATAGACCCCAGGTTGCATAAAAGCGATTTATGAATCCTAAATGCTTGCAAAGCCATTCCATGCTCTTTAGTGGATTAGGGTTAGTGGCAAAAATAAGAGTGTCATCGGCATACAGGATGACTCTTGAGCTAATGCCAGGAATTGTATGGGGGAGATCGTGGAGATATAGATTGAAAAGTTTTGGGCCCAGAATAGAACCTTGGGGAACTCCAGAGTGGACTGAGACCGGGGCAGAAGATAGCTCTGCAATTTGGACTGAAAGGAACCTGTTGGATAGAAAGCTTGAGAGAATTTTGAGAATATAAGAAGGGAAGTTCAATGTGGAAAGCTTATAAAGGAGGCCGGTGTGCCAAACGGAATCGAAGGCAGCTCTAATGTCAAGGGAGCAGACAACAGTAGGGTGCTTCAACCTAAGGCCTTGATTTATCTGATTGTGGAGTACAAGAAGAGCATGCTCAGTGGAATGAGCAGCCTTGAAGCCGAACTGCTCATGCGGGATAATGTTATGCAACTGGCAATGATGGTCCAGGTCAAGGGCGATTTTCCGTTCAAGGAGTTTCCCCAAGTTCGAGAGACAGGAAATAGGACGGAAATCGGCAGGTGAATTACGTTGGTCTCCTTTAGGAATTGGTATTAATTTGGAGAATTTCCAGGCTGTAGGAAAGTAGCTATTGTTTAGGCAGTTATTTAGTAAGGTGGAGAGAGGGATGGCTATATAGGGGCCGATCTTTTTTAGAATGAAGTTAGAGATGTTGTCGCTTCCAGCAGACCTTTTACCGTTCAGGGAGAGGATCATACATTCGAGAGAGCTAGGTTTGAAGAAGGGATAGGATAGACTCTCGCTGCAGGCAGGAGTTTCGCCAAAATTAAATAGAGAACCAGTGGTATCAAGCTGGAGGGCTTCAACCGAGCGGGTAACTAACTCACAATTGGCTGAGTTATAACCAGGTTGCCTTGGCTGAAACAGATCCCTATAGTAGTCAGCAAAAAGGTATCATGTCAAGCAGTAGGCACATGATTTGATTTCCATTAACCAGGAGATGAACATTGCCGGGACTGGCAGAACCGATTTTTACAAGCAGAACTGTAGGTTTTTCACAACAAACCAAATACTTAGGAATGACGCTAGATGCCAAGCTCAACTGACTACTCTGATAGCAGGACACGCAGTTCCCATGAACTGGATATACACCACCATCATAAGAGCGATGGTAACTTACGGGGATTTGGTGTGGCAACACAGAACGGCGCTTAAAAGTTCCATAACAACATTAAGCAAAACTCAAAGACTGGTTTGTCTTTCCATCACCGGGCCTATCCGGACTTCGCAGAAGGCAGCGCTCAAGCTCACTCTTCTCCACTCAATTTGGTATCACTCCACCTTGCGGTAGAGGAATCCGCCAAAAAAGCAGCGCTGCGGCTGAAAACTAATAGCTACCTGGGCGATCGCCTTGAGCGACAATATAAAATAGTCAACATTGTAGAAGAGATACCGCCAAGCAGGAATACTATGCCCTTCGATGAAATCGTAGCTGATTTGCTAAAGGCAGGAGGACCGCTCAAGAACATTACACGAACACATACGCAACTTCTTGGAGAAAGAAGTTATACCAGATGCCTGGAAAATCCGATTATATGTCCAATCTACAGGAAAGGAGATAAATTAACATGTAAAACCTACAGAGGCATTTCACTCCTCAGCACCAGTTACAAAACCTTCTTGTGAAACAAAAATTAGAACTTAGAGCGGTGTGATGATTTTTCGCCATCTATTACACCTTGGAGACAACTGTTATTTGTAACGACTTTAGAACTTGACGTTTGTAATGATTTATGTACTAAAACTAAACTATTGGCGCCATCTACTAGATTGGAATGTGAACAAACGGAAATTAAAAGGCAAAGCTTTTAGAAGCTTCGGGAAAAAAATAATATTCGTGTGCCAATGTTCTAGAGTCTAGACAATGGTAGAAGAATCTGGTACGTGGATAAAGGAGGAGTTTGGATATATAAATGCAGCGGTAGCGGCATTTAGGAGCAGTTTTGATTTGGAAAGCGATTAAAGAGTTCTAAAGTGAAAAGTGGCCTAAAGCGAAAAGTGGTTTGAATAGTGAATTAAAAAGCGATAAATTAATTTAATAGTGTGAGATATTAAATTAATAGTGATAAATAGTGAACTTTAAGAATTGTGTTTTAGTTTTTAATAAATAAATTTTGTGTGAAGATTTAAAAAGTGTATTCCTTAATTAATCCTACGAATCTGTTAAGCAGTAAAAACGTAACAGCGGAAAGCTTTATAGGAGAAATCAAACCTAGTTTTAGAACAAGCAGATCAATATCGGACCAGTTGTTGACCTTAAAGCAAATTCTGCGAACGAATGTAAATATAGCAGATATTTGTCGACTTTCAACAGGCATATGACTCTATAAAAAGAGAAAGGCTGTACAAGATTTTATCAGAATTAAGGAGTATCCACACGTATCAGGGCCGTGCCCGGGACGTCACAGCTCCGTGTTCCGTCAGGGTGCTTACATTTTATATGAACTCGTTCACACATGTCCGTGTCCGGGCCGGAGTAAAAATCTAACTTCCTGGGCACGGCCCTGATATGTGTGGATACTCCTTTAAAAGTCCATTCAAAGTGGGTACGTCTGATCAAATGCGCACCGAATAACTCACTACGAAAGTCTTCTTCTTCTTCGTTGACTACTCTACGAGTAGCAGGGTCTCGTTGTTCGACAAGACCCTGCTGTAACAGTCAAGTCAAAGCGACAAGCCATCAGTCAGACTGCTGAACTTTTTCACAATCTAATAAAAATTACCCCTTAAAAGATAGAGATGGCATCAAAACCAAAGAATTCCAACAACTTTTAAAAATATCCTTGGTCCATATAACCCAACTCGGCATAGACCCGGTAGAATAATTAAAACTCATCATCCCATTTTGTGAGATTTCTAGAGAAGAAAAATAATAAAGCTACAATAAATTATAAGTAATTATTATTAATCAGAAAAGCCATCAATTGAGTGGAATGGAGGTACCATAGTGAAGGCCCCAAAAACTATTGCAATAACTTAAAGGATATAACCACAATAAGGTTTCTGGTTATAAAGTTTGAAAAAAATAATGTAAAAAAGAATCGCGGCACCTAAGCTGCGATCGATTGGGCTATTTTTTTTCTAGTACATCACCAATGGAACACGATTTTTGACAACTACCATTAAAATATAAACTTAAAGTAATTGTTTATTTTCACCGAGAGGATCAATGTGTATTTTAAGAGGTTGTTTTGAAATAAAAGTGGTATAATATAATACATATATATTTTATACAATAAAATATGGAAACGAATTTATGTATTTTGTATATTTTCTTTATAAAATATCTTTTAAAATATATAAACTTTACCTTCAAAAAGGAAAAGCCATCTATTGTTGAGTAGTTAAAGCTTTGAAAAACCTGGTGGAAATTTTATGCGTAACTGACCAAAAAAAAGAGCAAGGTTAGTTGCGAGTAGCTAGAAGCAGTTTTGAGTACTTTATAGCCTTATGACACTGGCTTTTTCGTAGGCTGAAAATGCTGCCTTGGCTAGGCTGAAAATGACGAAATCTGTTATACTGTGTGACAGAGATAGCATGTGAGAGTAAGAACGATTGTCTGATTATTATAACAGATAGTTGTGAGTAAATACAGAAGGAATCCGCAAATTCGCAACCCCCTCACGTTGTAATAAGAAAAATATGTCTTCCCGCCTTGAAATTACTATTGGGACATTCAAAAATCACCGTCAACACCTCAACATTTTTTTTGGAACGATTTTACTCCGGAACACCAATTCTAAACATTTACCCCTTTCACTTCAAATATATCTATTGTCACTTCAATTATATATATTGTCACTTCAATATTATATTTATTGCCACTTCTTATATATTTATAATCGCTTCAATTTATTGTTATTCCCTCACTGTTATAAAAAGTCGAGTGATGCAGCAAACTGTTATAAAAAGCATAGAAAAAAGAACATGAATTTCATTCTTTTCCTATCCTTTTTATAACAGTTGTCTAGACTTTTTATAACACTTAAAATCCAGCCAAGAGAAGTTACTAAGTCACTAGTTAAGTCACTCTTACATATGGGAAAATTTCCTTTAAATTTTTTCTTTCAGGTTTCAGCCTAGCCAAGGCAGCATTTTCAGGCTACGATGAAGCCAGTGTCATAAGGCTATTACCAGTCCCAATGGATTGGGCGATTTTTTATACAATAAAATATGGAACGAATTTATGTATTTTGAATATTTTCTTTGTAAAACATCTTTTTAAATACATAAACTTAAACTTCAAAAAGGAAAAGCCATCTATTATTGAGTAGTTAAAACTCTGAGAAACCTGATGGAAATTTAATGCGCAACTGCCCAAAAACAAGAGTTGCGAGTAGCAGCAGTTTTGAGTCCCAACGAATCGCAGCTAATTGGTGCCTTGTGAAAAGACCAATATGGCTTCCGTTCAAGAAATTTTCTAGTCGATTATATCTATACACTTAGGCAGATGCCACACCTAACTAGTGATGTGGTGATGTGTTGATGTTGATGTACTGATTTTGATATTGCAGCAAAATCACATCACCAGTTAATGCCACATCTAAGATGGCGATCAAATGAAAATGTTTGGTCAAAATGAAAATGGAAAACGGAGAACTTTCGTTGTTGTTATTACGAAAGAGGAAAATGAAAAGAAAAAATCGAAAATTTTGGATTCATCTTTTTATACGGGCTTTTATTCCCTTGTGCTTTTGGCTTATAAGCAGACGCCAATGCAATATTTATTAATGTTGACGTTGGTGAAGTTGGAAAAAATATTGATGGAGAATGTATATTCCAAAATTCAACTTTAAATCAATGCTTGCAACGTGGAAGTTAACATATTCTGTGTTCAGCGCCACTACCAAATGACAATGAAGCTTTCCCTTACTACTTTTCAGGAGATGAAGCATTTCAATTGCAAGAAAATTTCTTAATGCCATTTCCACAAAGACATCTGACAAATGAGTCCTATAGTTCCAAAACGTGTCTTTTCCACTTTCTTTACTCTTTCAGCAATAAGGAAAAACAGATTTTCATATTTCATATTTATATTGGATAAGACACAGTTTGGAAAAATACCCAGTTTTGTTTTATTGAAACGGGCTGGAGAAGATTTTTTTTAACACCCTGATATATAGAAAAGTTGAGGAAGTGGTCATAGATTGTAGCACTGTAAAAAATTTAGGATATATGAAACTCTAATTTGTCGGAAAGAGCAATCTATACACTATATAATAAAAGCTGCATGCGTTTTATATATTCCACCAAGCTGTGTTCCGGACGACTATAACAATATAGCCGCTTCCTCAATGACAGAAAGATCAATAAATTAGCGAATTATTTTCTAAAGGAAGAGAATGCACTATCACGGCAGTGGAATTATTGCGTAAAGCCATAAAAATATTTTAAAAACAGGAAACGTTTTTAAAATATTTTATCATTAATATTTACAATCCTTGTGTTTTAAACTACATATGTACAGTACATACATATATTATGAAAGAAAACTTAATAAAATATGTGAACGAATATATACCATCTTTTCCTGTCTCGTGCGAAACTATTTTCCATGATTTTTCTAATTTATCCATTTTACTATATTCTTCCGATGGCGTATCCCACAAGCATCTTTGATTTTCTACACTTTTTACTAGTTTTAAAATAAAATATTTGTTTTACTTCATTACAAATATTAAAAATCAACTGATTTTTTCAAAATTATTTCTAACATTTAGATAATTTGCTGATTATCAACTGGTGACTAAAATGTCACCACATCACATCGCCTACAGTGTGGCATGACTAATTACAAAACCAGTGCTGGAGCCGTATTTGGTTTTTCGAGTCGATGCATCGACTCGACAAAAAAAGCTTCTCGGCTATCGACGAAAAGTCAAATATTTTTTAAAATTATTTTTCTAGCTGAAGGCGGTGGCCCAATCACGACTTTATTCGCGTTTACGGGCGTCAAAGCGTTGACGCGCTTTGACGTCGATATTTGATTGTGTGTAATTCAAATCGAGCTGTCCCATTCACGACTTTGCGGCGTCAGCGGCGTAAAGCGACGGCAAAAGTCGACCAACTTTCAACTTTTCGCGCGTTGGCAGGCGTTGAAAATTGCTAAACTGTCAAACTGTCGAAATTAAAACTTTATAAAGACAAAAATCCATACATGAATTTAAATCAAGCAACCTTTTTGACGTCTTGACGCTATGAATGAACTTTCAACGGACGTCAACGCGCATGAAGCCCCTGCCGCGTATAACGCGCCGTCGGCATAGGGCCATCGCCTTGACTGCCGCGACGGCCTATTATAATTGTGCCGTCGTTAAACGCAGCTACTGCCGTCCCTTTACCGACGCTTCATGTCGTCGACGCACGCAGTCGCTCTCACTGTAATTGAACAGTAAATAAATAAAAAAAATCTTCACCCTTATGAGAGGCTATGAGAACTTTAAATGCCGAGTATTGCTGAACACTTACTTCGAGCGAGCTGAGGGCGGAAGAACTTCAAAGGACAGTGACGTAAGCACTGTGGAAGCAGAATCAGTACTTGCCAGATAACGATGTATCAAGCATGCTAAAACTTCCCAGTAGGACTTTTGGCACCGCTGAAATTTCAATCAATTACTTCTTTGATGAAAATCAGGAGTTAATACAAAGTAATGCATTTTATTCCTTGTACATTTTATTCCTTGTAAAAAAAAGAAAGGCCTTACCAGGGCGGACATTGCAATGTAAATGTAATGCAGTTGGTATTTCGTGCGGTAAGGTCTAGAGCTTGTGAATTGTGATTACCAAATCGTTTCCATAGCCATTACAAGTCCTACTGGGTTAAAACGAAACTACACGAGTTCAATATGAATGGATCACTTTTAGAATTGATCATAAAGAAAAATCAAAGAAGCTCTAGTTTGGAGCCTGCAAGGCCACAGAAAACGAGTAATGGTAGAATATGGTTCAGAAGTATCCTTAAAGAGATAGGCAGACAGAAGTTCTTAGTGGTCCTAGTTCAGAAGGTGGAGAAAAACGTGAGTTTAGTTGAGATTTTCCTTCGTCTCCGATAACGATATTTTTCGCACCTTACTGCCGGAATAACTGTTAATACGTTCCATAGGGTGACTTCACAGTTGTATATCATTAAAATACGAAGAAACTATTTATGTACAATCGTCATTTACTACGTATACATGAGTTGAATAGTTGAATTGAGGTTGAGTTGAATTTCCGACAATCGACAAAATTCGACAAAAATTACAAACAAAACACAGAGATGCTGCTGTCAACTAAATTCAACCACTCAATTACTGAACTTTCGTCTATATACATAATTTCAACTCAACCCAGGTAGCAGAACTGAGTCGAGTTCAGTCGACCCTATCTCAACTCGACTCGCATCTACATGCATTTGAACTTGGATTCAACTCATCATGTATACGTGGTAATTATCAAAAACACTTTCTTTATTAATCAATTGGGAAGTCAAATGATGTTAAGAAAACTTTACAATTGAATGAATTAAGACTTTATAAATTATTTTTAACCTGTTTAGACTACTTGGCGATAAAATATTTGTTATTTACCTTACTACATCAATTATGACTTATAATAAATAAAAAAACCTCATTTTTTATAGCTAACCAAAAGATAAAAGCAGAAACATTGTGAAACCATTGAAATTCCATTTTAGGCTACGCTACTGAAAACATTGAGCAGAGCAGGTTTGAAAAGATTTTAAGGTTGTACTACCAAGCTCTTTATCCATTTTACGGCCATCTAAAATATGAGTAACATTATTATATAATTTTCTTTTTTCTTGTGTATTTTTTGTGATTTTATATGTGTTACCTAGCTATAATTTATTCAAGTAGTAAATTTCAGTTTACTATTATATTTGTATGATGTCATTAATAAAAGGTTGGATTCAATTAAGGCTATTCTTTGCCTACAGTCGCTAAAACTCTAGTATTCATTAAGACTTGAAATGGACTTCTAAAAATTACTCTGGAAAATTAAATATTTGTTTTTGATTGCAGATTCTATGTTATTATTTCAGTGCTGCATGGAAAATAGAAATCCAGAAGTACCGAAAACTTGTTTGAAAATAGCAAACTATTAAATATTACATATAGTCATATATATAAAAATACATATAAAAATAACTGTTTCATCCAACCTGTTGCTTTCTATCCCGTCAACAAACTTGTATTCTTGTTGTCAAAGTGAAAATGTCACCAATCGCTAGGAAGAACCCGCGAATTTCTGTACGAGTTTCACACTTGCTGGAGCTTAAACAAGTTACAAATTCACTCCAATCAACACTTTAAAAAATAATACAAAATTATTTATGTAATATAACACTTTATAAACAAGTAAAAGTTCACTGCCATATAAGGGGATTTTTGCACAAACGTAACCTCAACACAACTTGTTTTTAAAATAACACCCTCTGCCAAAGATTTTTGCGTTGATTTTTGTAGCTGTTTACCTGTTTCACTAATTCCCTTTTGTATTCTATAAAATTTGGATTTTTCCGATTCTTCCATCCTGAATTGTTTTTGTATAAATTTGTCTCGTCGTCCAGCGGCATACAAGCGAATTTACCATGCGCACAAACTCCTTTTCCAGTTCCAGCTGATTAAAATGCGCTCGTATATAAACATGTGTACGTGTACCCATCCCAGTAACGGCGTTGCATTTTCATTTTAAGAAAAAAAAATATTCCAGTTCCAGTGTAGCCTGTTATGCAGTTACGAAAGAGTAAATTTTTCGGAATTAATTAATAGTTGTGCTGGATTTTATGGAAATTTCTTAATTATTCGTTAGTTAGACCATCATGGAGAACATGAAGTTAGGTCAAATGTTTTTTTGGTAATGTGGAGTTTTACATACTTTTGAAATTTAAGAAAATATTTGTTTTACATAAAGCAAAGACTCCTACAGGTAGGTTTGCTTTGTTGATATTAGGTCTGTTTATTAGTTTTCAGAACAGGACAGAGCAGAACAGAATAGAACAGCAAGCAATTAACGTCAAACACTTGAGAAAAACTTAGAACAGAAAATCTAAGACGGTGATTGCACTGTTCGTTCCTACGTTCGTTCCTCATGAGCTTTTAGATGAACGGGGAAGTGAAGATGACGCCCATGGAGAATATACAAGGAGACAAAACTCTTATGGGGAAAATGACAGGAAATGTAGAAGAAACTGAACTAGAAGTTCATTTTTGGCCACAGATGTCACCTTTGTCCGATTACCCCACATGAATTTAATAAAAAATCATTGGAAACATCAAAAATTGATTAATTACGAATAATCGCATTGATATAAAATCGAATTTAGAAGCTGGTAAACAGCTGTAAGCTGCTAAACGTAAAATATATTAGTAATAAATGAACTTTACCATGAACCGGATAAATATAATCGGCCATGTTTTTCGGGGTACATTTGACTGCAGCGCCATCAATAATCAAACGAAAATTGACAACACGGAGTTTCGTCTCCTTGTATAGCCTCCATGAGAATTGATTTTGATTTTTATCAAATTCATGTGGGGTACATCGGACAAAGGTGACATCTGTGGCCAAAAATGAACTAGAAGTTTAGTTTCTTCTACCCATCCATTTCCTGTCATTTTCCCCATAAGAGTTTTGTCTCCTTGTATATTTTCCATGCCCGTGGTAAAACTGCAGAAACCTGCAGAAACATGTTCCTGTACTTTCTGTACTTCATCCCCACCTCTCAATAAGCAACTTGCAGTAAGTGACAGAATGCAGAAAGTACGGGAACAAACCTAATATAAGATATAATTTACTGTGTTTCCATGGGCCAGGGTATAGTTTTCGTTAAGTAAACAGAAAGCTTTTTCTCTCAAGATCACTCGATGCTGTTTCCATGACGGTTCTGGGTTAAAGTGACAGATAATTAATTTTACATTGCCTCGCCGTTGGTATATGTGTAGTAAAGGATACTGAAACACACACATATGCAAAACCCGGCTCAATCGGACTGGCTTCGTTGAGTTTACTTGGATTTAACGACACTTTACTCAATCCCCGTTTCCATGGGCGCTTAATCTGAGTAAACTCAGGATAAACTCTGCCTGTAAACACAGTAATTAAGGGGTAAATGTTTAATATTGGGGCTCCGGAGTAAAATCGCTCCAAAAAAATTTTGAGGTGTTGACGGTAATTTTTTAATGTTCTAATAGTAATTTCAATGCCGGGGAGACATATTTTTCTTATTCCAACGGGCGAGGGTTGCGAATTGGGGGAGTCTATGATTTGCCTGGTGCCGCAGTTTAACCATGGGTTTTGATGAAACACCCCAAAATAAGACGAAAGTGTAAAATAAATTTTTATGATATCTCGCTTAGTTTTCGGGATATCGATATTTGAAATTTGAAGTTGTTGAACTGTTTTTAAAAATATCTAAAAATTGAAGCCATTTTCCTCTGGAGCCCCAATTCCAAAAATTTACCTTAAATATAATTGAAGTGACAGTAAATATAACTGAAGTGACGATAAATAGATTTATAACAGTGAGGTGATGTGTGAATAACACTAAATTTAAGTGACAATAAATATAATTGAAGTGTCATTAAATATATTAGTAAATATAATAAGAATGGATAGAAGGATAGGAATTTTAACTTTAACTTAATTTTAATCACAATAAATTTAAATATTTCAAATATTTCTCAACGGATTTCTTCTGTATTCACTCACAACTATCTGCTATAATAATCAGACAATCGTTCTTGCTCTCACATGCTATCTCTGTCACAGTATAACAGATTTCGTCATCTTCAGCCTAGCCAAGGCAGCATTTTCGGCCTACGAAAAAGGTGTCATAAGACTATTATAGCTACTCCAAAAATAATTTGAATTATGGATCATTCAAAATGTTTTCTCGTATAAACGGTATAATTCGAATTATGGCTTAAACTGAAATTTTTCGGCTTAAGCTAAAGTTATAAGAATGTAAATTACTGTGTTTCCATGCCGAGTTTATCCTGACTTTACTCAGATTAAACGCCCATGGAAACGGGGATTGAGTAAAGTGTCGTTAAATCCAAGTAAACTCAACGAAGCCAGTCCGATTAAAGCCTGAACCAGATATGACGTGCCGGACCGTAAGAAAACTGAACGAATTTGAGCTCAGTTACGGCACTTTGACAGATAGCCCTAAATGAAAGTGTAAAGTGACCAGTGACACCACAGTGAAAAGTGAAAATGCAGAGAATAAATAAAGAGTTAAGTGATTTAATTGATTTATTTAAGTTGTGGACAGAGTATAAAAAACTTAGAAGTGTTCACCAAAAAAAGAATCGCGAAATCAACAAAATGAGGAACAGCCAAGAAATTGGACTCAGCACAGTTTTTTATTCACACAAGAATGAATAAAAAAACTTTGAATTTTTATTGTCCATACTATATGTCATAGTTTCTTGGTTATAATGATGGAGGCTATACAAGGAGACAAAACTCCGTGTTGTCAATTTTCGTTTGATTATTGGTGGCGCTGCAGTCAAATGTACCCCAAAAAACATGGCCGATTGTATTTATCCGGTTCATGGAAAATTTCGTTTATTACTAATATATTTTACGTTTAGCAGCTTACAGCTGTTTACCAGCTCCTAAATTCGATTTTATATCAATGCGATTATTCATAATTAATCAATTTTTGATGTTTCCAATGAATTTTTAACAAATTCATGTGGGGTACATCGGACAAAGGTGACATCTGTGGCCAAAAATGAACTAGAAGTTTAGTTTCTTCTACCCATCCATTTACTGTCATTTTCCCCATAAGAGTTTTGTCTCCTTGTATATTCTCCATGCGTATTCTATTCATAAGCTATGCGCGAGCTTCTATGGGCCAGTTTTACACGAGCTGACTTTTTCAGATGATTTTTCTTGGTTGTTTGTTGGCCCGTGTGAAACTTGCCAAGATAATAATAAAGCTATATGACAACTGTACGATAATTTATTTACTGTTTTACTAATGATTTTGAATGGTTAAAACTTAATATAATTACTCAACCAGAAATTAATTTGAATATATAATACAAAATATTTACTGTTATTATTTGGGAAAATATAACAATGAACAAGATATTAATGGTTTGTTTTATTAAGCTTGACCTCGTATATTTGTTTGGTTCAAATCTTGCGACAGCTTTTTCAACTGCTTCTACTAAACCGATTCTTATGAAACTTTGCACAGACCATGGAGGCTATACAAGGAGACAAAACTCCGTGTTGTCAATTTTCGTTTGATTATTGGTGGCGCTGCAGTCAAATGTACCCCAAAAAACATGGCCGATTGTATTTATCCGGCTCATGGTAAAGTTCGTTTATTACTAATATATTTTACGTTTAGCAGCTTACAGCTGTTTACCAGCTTCTAAATTCGATTTTATATCAATGCGATTATTCGTAATTAATCAATTTTTGATGTTTCCAATGAATTTTTATCAAATTCATGCGGGGTACATCGGACAAAGGTGACATCTGTGGCCAAAAATGAACTAGAAGTTTAGTTTCTTCTACCCATCCATTTCCTGTCATTTTCCCTATAAGAGTTTTGTCTCCTTGTATATTCTCCATGGCACAGACATTAGGCCGCCATCCACGGTCACACAAGTATGAGACATACGGCGAACATCGAAATTATTTCATTGTGTGCATGTGTAAAGATACACATTTTCGAAGTTGGCCACCGTATGAAAAAAATATTCGTCTGGTTTAATATTTCCTTCATACCTGCTTCAATGTATGTGGAAATTTTTGTGAATGTAATATAAAACATATAAAACACGGTTAGTTTTGATTTTTTGAGTTACGAGAAATATTTGTTTCATAAAAAATCATTTAATTTTCGCTGTTGATGGCTTAAAATTGACAAAATTTCTAAGTGTGTGTAAATAATTGTTCTTTTTCGAAAGAAGTTCGTCACACATGTGTGACCGTGGATGGCGGCCTATTGGGCGCGTTTAGGCCCGAGTTATTTTAACTCTGTTAAATTAGCGCTGTTAACTTAGCACCGTTTCTAGCATGCCATTTGACAATTCTCATTTTAAAGCTAATAACAGACAAAAATAATAACATAACATTTTACAAATAATAAAAAACTAAAAAATGATTAATAATAATAAATTCTTCATTCTGTATTGAAATATTTCTAAATTATTTGCTTACAACAAAAAATTACAAGCAAACGTCAATTCATTAACGTCAATTCATTTTGGCTGTGCTAAATTTTAGCTAAGCCAAAAAGCAGAAATAAGTTAGCTAACAGCGCTAAAAAAAATTGCTGTTTATGCCGTTGTTAACTTGCCTAGCTCAGTTAAATTAACTTCGGCCTAAACGCGCCCATTGAGCTAACGTGACAGTGCAACCTGAAAATTTTGTAAAGAAATCAAGATGGCGGTTCCAACATGGCGGACGAATTTTTCAATTGTGTTCCGACTCCATTGAAAATCGGTATCGGGGGTCTTAGGGTCACAAATGACGATTCTGTGGTCAAAATTTAAAAATTAAAAATGGCGGCGCCAATATGGCAGATGAATTTTGCAAATGTGTTCTAAATCCATTGAAAATCGGTATCGGGAGGTTTTTAGGGCCACAAATGACGATTCTGTAGTCAAAATTTGTAAATTCAAAATAGCGGATGAATTTTGCAAATGTGTTCCGAATCCAGTGAAAACCGGTATCGGGATGTTTGTAGGGCCACAAATGACGATTCTGTAGTCAAAATTTGTAAATTCAAAATGGCGGATGAATTTGGCAAATGTGTTCCCAATCCAGTGAAAATCGGTATCGGGGAGTTTTTAAGGTCACAAATGACGAATCTGTGGGCAAAATTTTAAAAGGTCGGAATTTGCGGGTGTTTAAGGTCGGAAATAATAAATTTGTTGTCAAAATTAGAAAATTCAAAAAGGCGCTGGAAATATGGTATGCATAACAAATCACTTCACCAGAATTTTGTAAAAAGTAAAATCCATAAATGACTGAATTAAGACTAAAAAGAATATAATAAAAATAGGTAAAACAACTTTTAAGTTAAATGGTTTTATTTTAAATCTGCTGTACCAAAAACTAGAAAATAATTAGAACATGGACCTTCTGGAATAGTAGCAGTGCTGTCTTCTCATGTCGTTTGCCAAGGGGCACTTTGTGTCGCTGCGTCAGAGAATTAAGTAATATTCTGGGACTTTTAACAGACTAAAATAAAAACATGTATAACCTGTATAAATAAGAACAACTTGTCTAGAAAAATGTGTTTCCAAGTCCACCAAAAAAAATAGTTCAAATGCTCTTCGTATCATATTTCAGCTACCAAAAGCCGCTCAATTCAATTGAGTAACTATTAGAAGAAGAAGCTAGGGAAGTGAACATTATTTAGAAGTGACGTTTATTGCAGTAGTCGAAAGGAGGTGGAGTAAATCTACTCAAGGTCGATGGACCCACAGGCTCAACAAATGTGGATGGATGGGTCACGGGAGAGCATGGAGAGAAAAACTACGACCTCGCACAGTTCTTGAGTGGACATGTGTGTTCATCGGTTGGGACAAGATGTCTTGGCTGTCCCCGGCATTCCTAAACGTGATAGAAGACACAGAGCATGTTCTATTGAAATGCCCGATATTAGCCGAGCAAACTGCTGCGCTGCAAGCAACAGCTCAGGCACGACTAGGAGTAGAGAACATCATAGACTAGATGGTGACATCGGGTGTTGTAAGCAATAAAGTGGAGGAGACGCTAAATATGCTCCATCAGAAGGTAAGGCGCAAAGAAACCAAAAGGAAGAGATCCAGCTAGCGAAGCATGGCCGCGTTTATGTGCAGTGACCGAACCGGTCCAAAGTACTAAAAAAGGTCCAAGAAAACCCCGCATAAACGAGCACGGGACCGAAAATGCGGGCTTTTTTTGGACCATTTTTGGTACTTTGGACCGGTTCGGTACCGGTTTGGTCCCTGCACATAAATGGGGTCATTGCTGAAAAGGCCTCTCTCTGCCGGACAATGGCTTGACTAGTAGGTGATTTTAGTTAGGATTAGAATCTTGTATAACCGAGAGGCTGCAGCGTGACGGCATCATGATGCTTCCACCTGCCAACGCACGCAAATAATAAAAAATCCAATAAATTATTTGCATGCAAATTAAAAATTAGTCTTAAATCACGCCAAAGAAGTATAACTTCCAATGCGCGTACATAAGTACACACACCCACTTTTTTTCAGGACAGTTTTGGACAAGAGTTTTTTGTTGTTGTTTTTTCTTTGTTTTGACAGATGTGTATATGAAATTATGGGTGCCTTCCATTTAGACACAGAAAGACAATTGTGTCCGACACAGCGTGTCGCTTTGTGTCATTCTGTGTAGTGTTGAGTAGGACACGATTATAAAATGAGTTTGTAAGAGATGCCTTTTTTCTTTTGAGCCAGTACAACGTCATACTTCAAATGAGGCGAGGTGCTATTGTAATGCCAAAATTACAAAAACAAGCAGATTAAAAAAAAGAAACAAAATAAATACCAATGAAGTGCATTTTTACAAGTTTAATTCTGATATTCATTAAACTGCCTTAGAGTAAGTAAGAAATCTATGCCTCCACAATGTACAGCCACGGACAACTAATTAGAAGAAGTTTCATAAAAATTGCATTTATACATTTTTTATGTTTTTATTTAGCAATCACTAGTCGGGCCCCTGCACAATTGTGCAGAGTATATATTATTTTAATTATCCCAAAGCCCGCAGTGGTAATTCCTCAAACCGTAACTTCCTGTTCTGGATCATTTCGAACTTGAATTTTACAATCGCTTGAGCACGGTTCAAAAAGGAAGAGTTCTCTCCTGGTTTATTTTTTTAATTACATTAAAACTTCTTTATAAACCAAGTTCTCAGTGACAATTCCTTGAGGGGTACCTTCCTGTTTTAGACCACTTGAAACATCAATTTTACAATCGCTGTATACAACTGACCGTACGTAAAACATGGTTCCGGAAGAAAAAGACCAACATTTTCGAATGTTTGACCTTGTGACTTATTTATTGTGATTCCATACGCTAGGCGCAGAGGAAATTGATGACGCTTGAAATTAAATGGAAGAGCAGGGTCGTTTGATGTATCCAAGGAAATTCGTGGGATAAAGTGAATCTTGCATCTTTCAGATCCTGAAAGACACTCGGATTGGAATTCATTCGCGCGAAAGTCCCGAATAGCTAATCTGGTTCCATTACACAAACCATTTTTAATGGAAAGTTTCGTAGTAACAAAACTATGCAACCTTTTTTTAAATTTAACTTATGTGGGTTCAAAGTATTAAGAAATTCTACTGGAAAGTTTACTCGTGCTTGGTTAAAAAAACTATCGTCATCTATTACCAAGGAATCGATTGAATAGTATGACACTTCTTCCGCGTTCATTCTAGCAAGAACAGATTCATTTATTACACGGTCGTGATCATTTTTGGGACATAAAACTGTTCTTTTACAAATACTAAGGACATCTTGCGTTGTGAAAGTTTCACCAAACCCACCAGTAACAATATTTTTCGAGATCCAATTTAGAGGGAATTAAAATACGATGCTGATTATTTTTAATTCCTTCTGGACATTCAACAGTAGAATTGCCAACTTTGAGAACCCAACTTGAAAAATCTTAATCAACTAAAGCTCTCATAATCTAGAACTTAAACCTGAACGATATGAACATTCCTTGCACAAATCATCTAAGCTGAATTTTTGCGGTATAAAATTATTACAATAACCTTGAAAGGGTGGTGCTACACACGAGACTAATTCGGACGGGTGAAACCGCTTTTATGGGAGAGAAACGAAGTGAAGAAAGGCGAAAATAGCCCATTTCCCCTTTCTTCACTTCGTTTCTCTCCCATAGAAGCGGTTTCACCCGTCCGAATTAGTCTCGTGTGTAGCACCCCGCAATGGCAGCCTTGAAAAATGCTTTAGGTTGCCTACGAACAGAACCGGTAGAATTTGTAGCATTTTGGCTTTCATTTTCATTCATCACTTTCAATTCATTAGTTTGTCTTGATGCCCTCTTTTTAGCGATTTCTTCGCGATGTTGTTCGTAATAATTTCTTGTGCTTCTCTTCATTTCAAAAATTCAAATAACCACAATAAGTCACTTTTGCACAATTTTTTGCACTTTTCTTGATTATCCCTTATGATGTTTAGAAAAGATTCGACGATTTTCATATATTTCATTCAAGAGCAAGTAAACAAACTCTTTCAAGCTTTTCGAAAGGCAAAAACCATGGTACAAGTTCTTCATATAAAATGCAAGGAATTATGTTTCCGAGGCTGCATTTATTTATTAGAGCAAACATTTAAATGTTCTTGCCAATAAACAAAACCATTGTAAAACCAAAATAAAGAAGATTGTAAATTGAAATTATTGGTAGAATATATTCTTACCCGGAGTACCATCGCATACCATGCAAAATTGCAATGAAATCGGAGCAGTAGTTTTCACGTGAAAATTTAAAAACAATTTATTTCCTAATAAAATTTACGTTGAGAGTATATGAGAGAATATGAGTGAACTTTCAAAGCTTTCCATAAGTATAGATGATATAAATGCTATTTTCATTTTTTCAATATGGAAAAAAGCTCCTGAAGGGTACTGAAAAAAGCTTTCCTTGTATAATTATAATATAGATGTTTGGAATTCATTATGATATTGTTATTGATCTCCTTCAATCATTATATTATTTAAAAAAAAGAGGAGGTGGTGGGAATTCGTTAATTTGATTCCTACATAAAAACTGTATAAATGCAATTTCTATGAAACTGTTTCTAATTAGTTGCCCGTGGCCATATATTTATATTTTGCAATCCCACCTCGTCTAATTTCAGGTTGGAAATTCTGCTACCGCAAAAGAAGTAAGAAATATCTCTCCAGCACAAAATTCCACTCCCTCAAAAAATGTAAGAATTGTCTCTTCAGGACAAATATGGAAGTTACATGACATACTCAACAGGAACTGAGTACAATTTTCGGTTCGGTTTGAGTCATGTAACTAGCAACCGACCGCAAAAATTGTGCCGAACGTGTTCTGAGTGGGCTCACAAGTTTTTGCGGTCGGAATGTCATGTAACTAGCGACTGAAAAACTGAGATTGCTTTAACAAGGCGAAAAACTTTTTTTGTTGGAGTATTATAATTTCATTAAAATACATAAAAACATTTTCCATTTTCACGAATAATTTCACTGACGAACTGACAATAATAAAACCAAAATTAAAACTAAAAACTTAAGTTCGGTATGTCATATAACACTCGACCGAAACTGCAAGCTCAGATCGAGTTAAGTTCGGTTTACTTTCGGTTTGTCATGTAACTTCCATAAAAACCTCACTCCCTCGAAAAATGTAAGATTATCTCTTCAGGACAAAACCTCACTCCCTCGAAAAATGTAAGATTATCTCTTCAGGAAAAAACCTCACTCCCTCGAAAAATGTAAGATTATCTCTTCAGGAAAAAACCTCACTCCCTCGAGAAATGTAAGAATTTTCTCTGCGGCCAAGAGGTTGTTATATGCATGCAGTACCAACTAGAATACACTGACAATATATTGAGAATACATTGCATGCTATATAGTATATAAGCCAGTTAGTACAGTTAGGGAACAGTCTTATAAGAATATAGTCAGTTGTAGTTAGCCATCCAGAGTGAACAGACTTATTATTGAAATAAAGAGCTTAAGTATAAAAGAATAATTTATTTTATTAAATTATGTGTATCCATATAATATAACATGGTGTCAGAAGTAAAGTTTAAAAGTTATCGTCGTGAATTAAAGCAGATATAATAAAAAAAAATGAGTTAAAAAAACTTTTAAAAGAAATAACTTTTATATAAATAAAATGCACTAAAAAGTACAAAATAATTGTTTCTTTCTCAGTGATATACACACGAAAAGTTTCATTGCGAAATAAGAAATGCTAGAACTCAGACTAAATCTTAAACTTGAATGTATTAACAATATTTTAAAATTATAGTATCTCGTTTGACTTTAAATGTTTGAACTCTTATCAATGTATTGTGTAAATTTACAGTTTTTCAAGTGCATTAATAAAAGTTTGGGCATGAGCTGCAGTTAGACAATTGTGATTATAGTTATGGATGCCCAAACTTTTATTAATGCACTTGAAAAGCTGTAAATTTACACAATACATTGATAAGAGTTCAAACATTTAAAGTCAAACGAGATACTATAATTTTAAAATATTGTTAATACATTCAAGTTTAAGATTTAGTCTGAGTTCTAGCATTTCTTATTTCGCAATGAAACTTTTCGTGTGTATATCACTGAGAAAGAAACAATTATTTTGTACTTTTTAGTGCATTTTATTTATATAAAAGTTATTTCTTTTAAAAGTTTTTTTAACTCATTTTTTTATTTTTTACTTTTTAGTCACAACTATATTTTATTTTGTACATTTTAGTCACAACTGTAAATAACAAGAAATTTTTTAATTGATCCATATTAAAAAGCAGCAGGTAATTTTCTCATGCGCTCCATTTCTTCAAGAGCATCAGTATTGCATGGTTTTTTGCCTGTTAATTGTACTGGATTTATATTTTCAATTTTTAATCCGTCTAAAGATCTAAATCTACTCAGCATTACATATGCTTGACCTTTAGCAAAGAGGCCTGAGAGATCAGCGACTCCTAAATCTTATGTGCCACCTTGCATTTTATGAGATGTGGTAGCATAGCATAACACAATTGGCAACATGCGACGTTCTGCTCTGCCAAAACTTCCTAATGCAGGAAATTCTTTTGTTATCGGTTTAATTAAATGATTCCCGATCCCTCCTTCAAACTCAATTTTAGCTGAAGGGATTTCTCTTGCATCAAGTAGCGCTCTTCTAAAATATGGCCAATTTATTTCCTTTATATTGCCGATAGCTCCATTCACTAAACCTTTTGACACGTCAACATTAGAACGAAGCATGACTTTAGCACCACCAAAAATTGTAATTTCCTTTTCAAGGGCAGCAGTCTTATTAATATCTTTGGAAATCATTTTATTTAATTTGTCTGGTGCAATTGTCTCACGCGAATCAATAATACGATCTTGTGCTTGAACTGTAATTATTTTAACACCTTTAGCTTTAAAATGTTCAACTACACCTGTATTATGCGATTCAATTTTTGCTCTAGTTGCATAAATTCTTAAAGCATTTTCTTTCGAAAATTTTCCCGTGACATGTTCGCAGGAAATCTTCCTTCCAAGCTAAGCCATTTCCCGAACAAAATCACCTTTTGCCCTAACTAAAACCCAAAAGACAAATTTTTGAACAGAACCACAATTTGCTCTAACTAAAACCCCAAAAGTGCTTTAGCTTTAAAATGTTCAACTACACCTGTATTATGCGCTTGAACTTTTGCTCTAGTTGCATAAATTCTTAAAGCATTTTCTTTCGAAAATTTTCCCGTGAAGTCATCAGTGACATGTTCGAAGAGAATCTTCATATGCTCTGGTAGTAATTCTCCAATTCTTTGGCCTTCCGCACACTTGTCCATAACATCAAAACCAAAACCGGTTTTATAGGCAAGGGGTCGCAGGGAAGACAACTTTTCTTCCATAATTTTCCATCATTTGTTCACCCAAACATTTTCTGGTTTCACCGTTCATTACACTAACACAAGCATATTTTCGTTCTCAGTAAAGCTGCTTCGCTGTGCTTGCACCCCACACTACTACACAGGCATTACAATCGTTACACGAAAATGATGGAGAAAAGTGAGTTCCGAGTGTATTTTTGAACTCATATTAAAACCGGTTTGAAATTATGGACAAGTGTGCGAAGGGCCTTAGTGCATTGATAGAGCTCACTCAAGGCCCTCGTAAGTACAGGCCTGGAAGCAGCCAGGCCAACTAATACTAACATAGCTGAAAACAGGCCAAAAATATTCTGACAGTTGTGGAATTAACATGGCCGAAGCCATACGAAGAAATTTTTTAAGTTTGTTTTTGCACTAAAAAGTGGTAAAATATTGTATATTATCACTTTTTGGTGCACATGGATTATCAGTGATTAGTCCTTTAGTGATTTAATAAAAAAAATTAAAATGAAGTGAGTGGTTAAGTGTATTTTAAGAGTGTTCATTGATTAGGTGGCCATTTTTGTTTACATTCGCGGTGGTTTTTTCGTGTTAATTTAGGGAAAAAATGTTGAATTTGTGTAGTAATATAATAAAAAGTGCTTTTTAAGTGATTAAAGATTATTATAGAATAGTTATTAAAACATAAGTACAGAAAAATGTGAAGCAAAAGTGAAAAAGTTATTGTTATTCATGTTGTGTGGTAGTACTTGCACTTATGTTTTTAATAACTCTTCTATAATAATTTTTAACTACTTTAAATTCACTTTTAATTCCATTACTACACAAATTCAACACTTTTTCCCTAAATTAACACGAAAAAACCACCGCGATTGTAAACAAAAATGGTCACCTAATCAGTTAACACTCCTAGAATACACTTAACCACTAATTTTTTTTTTAATTTATGGACTCAGATCACTAAATAACATATCACTGATAATCCGTGTGCACTTAAAAGTGATAAAATACAATATTTTACCCCTTTTTATTCCAAAACTAAAGTTAAAAAATTGCTTCGTACGGCTTCGGCCATGTTAATTCCACAACTGTCAGACGATTTTGGCCCCGCACAGCCACAACCAAAAAGTCTGCTTCCAGGCCTGTACTTACGAGGGCCTTGGCTCACTATGAAAAACACTGTAATACAAGTAAATTTCAGTTGCGACAGTTGTAGTAAACTAACAACTATCGGATAAATTCATTCACGTTTACTAGCCTACTAATTTCACAGTGACGTCACAGACGACCCGCACGTTCAAATTTAGTCAAAGGTCTGTAAGTTGAGTAAAAGTTATTAAAAAACGCAAAACGTGCTCAAAATCTACAAATAGATATGGCAACGGGATCATCGTCGGAGGATAAAACAAAGGCTTCAGTCTCACTACAAACAGCGCAACCTACGCAACATTATTTTTCAATGCAGCCAATAAATCTAAAATGTTCCAATTTGGCTAAAACGTGGCAGTCCTGACTAACACAATTCAAAATATACATACGGGCCTCTGAGCTAGAGGAAAAGGATGATAAAAGAAAGGTAGCACTACTACTTCATCACATGGGCCCTGAAGCTTTAGAAATTTTCATTTCTCTTAATGAGGACGTGGATAAAGTCAAATTTGATGCTCTGGTAAAGAAGTTCACGAATTTTTTCCAGCCCAAAGTCAACATACCTATGGAAAGACACAAATTCTTCAGTAGAACTCAGAAACAAGAAGAAACTATAGAAGAATATGTCGTCGGTACAATAGTAAACTAGTCTATCTGAAAATTCCTTAATTTTGGGGAGACGCAAAACAAAATATAATTAATGACTGAAAATCAGGCTTTTTTCAGTAAATATTCAAATAAATCAGTTGTATTAGTCTTGGACTATGGTCTTTTGGATCACACTTTAAATAATCACAATATAAATCAAAATAAAATGAAAATTTCTCTAGTTAAGTAAAAAATTCCAAAATGTCAGATAGGTTAGTTTACCATTGGACCGACGATGTAACGGCTTTAAAAAATCTTAGTTTTTCATGCGATTTTGGGAACATACGAGAAGAACTGGTAAGAGATATTTTTATATGTGGCCTTCATAACAATTTTAATCACATAAAAGAAAAATTATTAAGTGAAACAAATCTGAAATTAGAAAAGGCAATAGAAATTTCCAGAGCTATGGAATTATCAAAAGAACAGGTCAAACAGTTATACCAACATAATCACAATCAAACTAATACTTTTGTCGGCACAATTCGTACAAATTTACAATACAAACAAAAATATAGCCAACAACGTTCATCGTCAAAATTTAACGGGAAACAATTTACACATAATAATAATTACTCTTTTGGTCGCCGTGGTGAAGATCAATTACAACTACAACCAAAGGCAAAACAACAGAAATTGTGTTCGAGATGTGGTCAAGTGCACAGATATCGATGTCCAGCTGATGGAGTGACGTGTACAAAATGCAGAAAACGCAACCATTTTGCCAAAATGTGTAAATCAGCAGCAGTAGTCAAACGAATTGAAGCAGAAGCAAGTGACTCATCTCTTTTTATTGGAATACTTCAGTGCAACAAAATCAAAAATAAAGTGGATTCTCAGTGGAACATAAAAATAAATATTCAAGGATTTAATATTATATGCCAAATTGATACGGGCGCAGAAACTAATTTAATGTCATTGGTGCAGTACAAACAATCCAAAATGGATGTCAATCTCATCAAACCGAGTACAACAAAAGTCATGACATTTAGCGGAGAAATTTTGCCAATCATAGGGGAGAGTACCATCTTATGTCAACATAATTATAGAAACTATTACATAAAATTCCATATAGTTAATTTAAACTGTAAATGTATATTAGGATTGAAGACTAGTGAAGAAATGAATTTGATAAGAAGGGTAGAAGAAATTACGGTCAGGACCGATCAGGGTAAGACTCATTTAAATAACAATAGTACTGAGCAGGGTAAGAATAACTTAAATAATATAATTTTCAAAAATTATAGAGATATATTTCAGGGTCTCGGATGTCTCAAAAGAAAGTGCAAATTAAGCATTAGATCTGAAGTGGTTCCTGTCATCGATAGGTTAAGAAAAATACCATATCAATTAAAAGGTGAATTAAAAAATGAATTGAAAAGATTGGAAAAATTGAAAGTAATTGAGAGTCGAAGAGCCTACGGATTGGGTGAGTTCCATTATATTAGTAAAGAAACGAAATGGCAGGTTACGTCTTTGTCTTGACCCCCGAAACTTAAATAAAGCTATTCAGCGCTCTCATTTCCCTATACCTACAATAGAAGAAGTCAAAGCACAGCTGTCAGGTGCAAAATGTTTTACTTCTTTTGATGCTAACAATGGATTTTGGATGATACCCTTAGATGAAGAATCATCCAAATTATGTACATTTATAACACCATATGGGCGATATAAATTTTTACGACTGCCTTTCGGCATTAGTTCAGCACCGGAATTATTTCTTTCTGAAATGGTTAAAATATTTAGTGATATACCCGGTTTAATCATTTATATAGATGACCTATTGATTTACGGTTCTACTAAAGAGGAACATGATGAGAGAGTTAAATTGGTTTTAGACAGGGCAAGATCTATGGGTGTTAAGCTCAATTTAGAAAAAACAAAATATTGTCTCAGAAATAGCTTTTTTAGGGCATTTATTCAGTCAAACAGGAGTTAGACCTGATCCATCCAAAGTTGAGGCCATATGCAAAATGCCTCGTCCTACCTCGGTCTCTGATCTCCAACGATTCTTAGGAATGATCAATTATTTAGGTTCTTATATAAAAAATTTATCTGCTAAAACTGAAAATTTAAGAAAATTACTTCATAAAAATACAGAATGGCATTGGGAACAGTACCACGAAATTGAATTCACAAATCTAAAAAAAATTATAACTACTGGACCTGTACTAATGTATTTTAATCCTGTTAAGCCTATTAAATTATCTACTGGTGCGTCTAAAAGCGCCATCGGTGCTGTCATTTCACATGGAACAAATCCTATTGCATACGCGTCAGCCACTTTAACCAGTTGTCAACAAAATTATGCTCAGATAGAGAAGGAATTGTTAGCTGTACTCTTTGGCTGTACACGTTTTCACCAGTATATTTATGGTCAACAGATATTGGTAGAAACTGATCATAAGCCGTTAATTCCACTTTTTAACAAGTCTTTACACGATATACCAGCTAGACTTCAAAGAATCATGCTTCGTCTTCAAGCTTATGATCTTATAGTCACTTATAAACCTGGTAAAGAGATGTTCGTTGCCGACACCCTGTCACGTGCAGCTTTAATAGATAATTGTCTTCCAGAAATTGATGAGGATATTGCTTTGCATTGCAATACAGTAAAGACAGCTTAAAGCATTTCAGACACGAAATTAAACGAAATCCGCGAATTACTATCAATGATGCTGTCCTTTGTCAGTTGAAAAGGTATGTGAGAGAAGGGTGGCCAGAACATCTACACGCAGTAAATCTTATAGCTAGACCATACTTCAATATCAAAAATGATATCCATGTCATTGATGATCTTATCTTTAAAGGACAAAGTCTTGTTATTCCAAAAATCTTAAGAAAAAATATCCTGTCACAAATACATGAAGGTCACATGGGAATAGAACGTTGTAAAAACCTAGCTAGAAATTTAGTCTATTGGCCAAACATGAATAACGATATTGCTAATGTCGTCAACAATTGCGAAGTCTGTCTGCGTTACAGGGTCAGTAATGTTAAGGAACCCTTACACCCACATGAAATTAAAAGTCTACCATGGTACAAACTCGGAATTGACCTGTTTGAGTTTAATAAGAAAATTTATCTACTAGTCGTTGATTACTTTTCAAAATACATAGAAATAGCCGAATTATATAAAAAATACAATAGCGACACTGTCATTACCAAACTCAAATCTATTTTCGCAAGGCATGGTATTCCTCGTATGATAATATCAGACAACGGACCGCCTTTCAATTCTGAATCCTTTAAAAATTTCGCAAAAGAGTGGCAAATTGAACATACTACTACTAGTCCTTACTTACCTCATGCAAACGGGTTAGCAGAACGGTCTGTCGGTATCATAAAGAAATTACTTAACAAGTCTTATGAGAGTAAAACTGATCCCTATATCGCTCTTCTACAGTATAGAACTACACCAAAAGGAAATGTAGATTCACCGTCGCAATTACTGATGTCCCGGAGATTAAGGACAAAACTTCCCGCACTTGAAAAATTATTTCAACCAGCGATTACCGACTACAAAAGGCATGAAAACTTAATGAAATTAAAAATGAATGATATTCAAAAAAATTATAATCGACACGCTAAACCGCTTAGACCCTTAGAGGAAGGTGATAATGTCTTATTCAAGAAAACGCCAACATCCATCTGGACTCCTGGAGTAATAGCCAAGACGTGCTCGCAGCCAAGGTCATATCTAATAACAAATAATGATGGAACTACCTATAGACGTAATAGGCAACATATAGTCAAATGTCCTTCAAATAATATGAAGAAGGAAGAATCAGATGATAAAAAGAAAGAAAGTATAGACATAAAAAGTAGACCAGTCGATGACATGAACAACAACAGAGAGAACACTCCTTCCACTCCTTCTGAGACAACAGAGACACCTACTAATTATCAAACTCGTTATGGTAGGAAAATTGTAGAACCAAAAAGATTTAACCCAATGGAATTTGATTAAATAATATTTAATGCTCACAGATAGATAAAAATGGAAAATTATGAACTTATATTTGTTAATCGTATTTATGAATTTACTTTAAAAAAAAAAATAAATAAATAAATAAATATTATTATGTACTTACATTTGAAAACTTATGAACTGAGATTTGTTAATTGTAATGATGAATTTATATTAAAAAAAAAAAAAAGAAAGATGTTATATGCATGCAGTACCAACTAGAATACACTGACAATATATTGAGAATACATTGCATGCTATATAGTATATAAGCCAGTTAGTACAGTTAGGGAACAGTCTTATAAGAATATAGTCAGTTGTAGTTAGCCATCCAGAGTGAACAGACTTATTATTGAAATAAAGAGCTTAAGTATAAAAGAATAATTTATTTTATTAAATTATGTGTATACATATAATATAACAGAGGTTAGAGTGCTTTTTGCTAAGCACCCACGTTTCGGATGCATATGTGAGGACCGGCGAGACCATCGTCTTATATAGTAAAAGTTTAGACGTTATGGTTAGATGCTTGAATTTGAAGAGCCTTGACAGGCTATAGTAGGCCTTGTTGGCTTTTGGCAGTCGTGCGCGTATTTCAGGTTCCATGCTATTGTCGGCTGCTACTATTGACCCAAGGTAGGTAAATGATTTTACCACATCAAACTCGTGTTCCTCTACCTTGATTGTGGGACCAATGATAGGTGTTCTTGCAGACGAGGCCACCATGTACTTTGTTTTGCTTTCGTTGATGTGTAGTCCCAGATTTCCTGCCGCGCGCTCAATCTGGCTTCTTGTACAGCTGTTGATATTCTTCCAATGATGTCAATGTCGTCTGAGTAAGCCAGTAATTGGGTGGACTTGTGGAGGATTGTGCCCCTTGATATCACGCCCGAATCTCGGATCACTTTCTCCAACGCCAGGTTGAAAAGGAGGCAGGCCCGACCGTCCCCTTGTCGGAGTCCATTATAGATGTTGATTGGTCTTAACAGTGTTCCGGATACCTTTACTTGGCTTGTCACATTGGTCATGGTCAACCTACATAGTCTTGTCAGCTTATTGGGAATGCCGAATTCTCCCATGGCTTTGTAGAGTTCTACTCTGGCTATGCTATCATAGGCGGCTTTAAAGTCTATGAAGAGGTGTTGGATTGAGTTTTGAAACTCGAGACATTTTTCCATAGCCTGCCTCAAAGTGAAAATCTGATCGGTTGTTGATTTGCCTGGGCTGAAGCCACACTGGTATTGGCCTACCATGTTTCTAGCGTATGGGGCCATCCTGTTTTGTAGGATGGCGGAGAATATCTTATACGCGGTACTCAACAACGTTATACCACGATAATTGCTGCACGTTGTGATATATCCTTTTTTATGTACCGGGCAGAGGATGCCTTTTCTCCAGTCTTCTGGCAACGCTTCCTGCTCCCATGCTTGCACAATTAATTTATGAATCGCTTGGTGTAATGTAGGCCCTCCATATTTAACCAGCTCCGCAGGGATATCGTCTGCACCCGAGGCCTTGTTGTTTTTGAGCCGGGTGATGGCACTGCTAACTTCTGCTAAGCTTGGTGGGGAGAGCGTAGCATTATCGTCAGATATTGGTGGAGCCTCCAAATCCTCAGTTAGCTCGCCATTTAGTAATTCATGAAAGTGCTCTTCCCATCGCTCCAAGATGCCTTGAAGATCGGTGATCAGATTCCCTTCTTTGTCCTTGCAGTATGTGCAACGAGGTGTGAATTGCGTCATACCGCATACTCTTCGGTAGAACTCCCGCGCCTGGTGCGGCCGCTGCTCTCTGTACTGTTCTAGTTCACAAACGAGATTTTTCTCCCAGGCTTCCTTTTTTCGTTTGTGAATTCTCTTTTCTTCTTTTCTGAGCTCTTTATATTTCTCTTCGCGTGCTCGTGTTCTCTGAGACTGCTGCATTGCTCGATACGCAGCGTTCTTACGTTCAGTTGCCAGCTTGCATTCGTTTACTATCCCACCTCGCCGCAATTCGAATTGGAACTTTTACTGCCGCAAAAGAAGTGAGAAAATGTGTTTTCCGTTCGTGTTTACAATCCCACCTCGCCGCAGTTTAAATTGGATATTTTACTGCCGCAAAAGAAGGAAAAAATGTCTCTCAACTAAGACCTGATCTACACGACAAGTTTTTTGATCGAGAGGGACTGCCATCACGGGTAGACCACTCACAGCAGACGCTTTCTTGATTTTCTTTTCTCCCTTTTTCGTCATGCAAACAAACAAACACACACACACAAACACCACGCTGTAAAAACACAATTCGTCATTTTTGACGCACGTTAAAAACTTCATCGTATAAACCTACAGCGGTGGGCACGCGCGTACCACAAAAGAGAATTCTTGACAAGGCAGAGCAAAAAACGTGTCGTGTAAATCAGGTCTAAGTAATTTACAATCTCACACCTCGCTTCATTTATCTCGATACACGCTCATATACCAGTAGGACATTATTTTTGAACCGGGACATTTGAAAAAACTGAGGCCTCAGTACAATTTACATCGTGTAAGGGACAAATGTACTGCCTCGTGTAAGTCCGGCTCAACACTAGTTCTGTGTAAGCCCAAATGGAACACATAAGTTCATGAAAAATCCGCCACGGCGCACTTTCCTCGTTTTTATTTTTGTTTGACAAATAAATCGTAAATTTTATGTTGATAATTTCCATGGAGGCTATACAAGGAGATAAAACTCCGTGTTGTCAATTTTCGTTTGATTATTGGTGGCGTTGCAGTCAAATGTACCCCAAAAAACATGGCCGATTGTATTTATCCGGTTCATGGCAAGGTTCGTTTATTACTAATATATTTTGCGTTTACCAGCTCACAGCTGTTTACCAGCTTCTAAATTTAATTTATATCAATGCGATTATTCGTAATTAATCAAGTTTTGATGTTTCCAATGAATTTTTATTAATTTCATGTGGGGCACATCGGACAAAGGTGACATCTGTGGCCAAATATGAACTAGAAGTTTAGTTTCTTCTAGCCATCCATTTCCTGTCATTTTCCCATAAGAGTTGTTCCTCCTTGTATATTCTCCATGATAATTTCTTTAAATTAATTACCCGACATCTTATAAATGCTGGGAATCTTAAAAATGAAACAATATTGTTGTAATTATACGATCACATTTCAATTGGTAGCATTGTCTTAGTTGTACCCGGCTGTGTCTAGCTGTGTCGTTGATGGAACACTTCTGTGTCGGACACAGTGTAACACTGTGTCTCTCTGTGGCTAAGTGGAAGGCACCCTATGAGAACAGAAAATGTAGAACAAAAAGTACAAAAAAGCGTTCATTAGATTTTCTGTTCTAAGTTGCTCTAAAGTGTTTGTCGTTTAATTGCTTGCTGTTCTATTCTGTTCTGCTTTGTCCTGTTCTGAAAACTAATAAACAAACCTTTAATGAAAACCAAACTCTCGGACAAAAAATAACAAGTTTTAAAACTAAAGAACGCCAAAGCCTGTACTTTTCTGTTCTAGGATGATTTAGATAGTTATAGGACTGACTAATAAACAAACCTATTATTCTCTCTGATGTATGCAATGATTATAAACGGAGTTATCTGGAGCTGCCATGAGATGAAAATAAAAACCATAATCCATGTGAATTTTGTTATAATATTTTGTTTGTTTGATCCCAAATTTGCTACCTTTAATGAGAAATTAATTTGAGCAGTACCACAGAGAACTTAGTAGCCAAGAAGAGGAAACCCAGGGGCACAAGGTATTAAAGCCAGCCTTCGACGAGTTAAAGAAAGGTCAGAAACGGTCCTGGGATTATGACTACTACAACAGCAAATTACATAATTGCATGGCATGTACTGAGTTTCCATGCAGTTTGCTCAGTAGTGCCCGTATCGATTTAGAGTTTAGAGCTTAGAGAAACTCTAAATGTAAAGTGTTTCCCTAAGTTAGAGTAGTTGGTATTCTGTAAGCAATTTAGAGCGAAGTACTAGATCTTCGTGGGAATTTATTACTTTTTTATGAAAACACATTCTTTAAAGATCTCTAAAGTGTCAGTTGACGTGGTTTGAAAAATATATTAGTGAAAATGTTTTCCAATTTAATAAAATTATGAATAGTGAAAACAGGCGCGTTTCATTTTCATTGGAGTACGTACTCCGGAGTAGTTCAGCGCACATTCAGCTGTGGCAGCATCTACTCCGATGTGCGCCCAACTACGCTGGCGTACGTACTCCAATGAAAATGAAACGCGCCTAATATAATTATTATTTTTGAATTGAGAAGGAGAATAAATAAGAAGAAAGAATAATCTTTTGGATTCCCTAAAAAATTAGGAAAGAAAAAAAAGCAATTTTTCGAATACTAAAAAACGAACATTGAAATATATCAATGTCATATTATTAAATAAAATGTTTGTACTTACATTTCTAATAATTTACCACTCTACACAGGTTCTAAGTAACAGTTATAACCTATTTTTAACTATTTCCCGCCTTTTTATTTTTCTGACATGGGTGTACAGAATTACCACTTTAATTCTGACAAAATAAAAGGTGCCGGAAAGGTGTTATTCAATAAACTTTCGAATAATTCAATTTTAATTTATTTCTGACTGATAATTTGTTTCCTTAATATCTAATTCAGTATAATTCAACGTGAAATCCAATAATATATTAATTTTTGAACTGCCGAAAATATTTGCCTTTAAATTACGAACTACCTTGATTTATTATTGTTTGGATAAACGCCACCTGTACGTCGGAGTTTGAACTTGATTTATGTGATCTTGCCCTGCTTCTGTTGTGTTTTGCTGCTGCACTGCGTCGCTCTCGGTGGAATTTCCTGCTAACGCTGTGATAAGAGGTTTCGATTGTCAGTGACCACGAGGCGGACGACATTAAGCTGAGTTTAATTATTATATTATTTCATTAAAATTAAAAAAGTGTTTAACAAGTTTATTTCAATTGTGCACTGACATAGTGCCAATATATTTAAACATTAAAAAAAATAAAACGAGTGATTGTTTTAATTTCCCACTTTACGAATGTAAAGGGAATTCAATTTTTATAAAAGTGAAAGAAAACACGAGGATCCTATCCCCGGGGGCCTCAGGGGCTCCCGAGGGTGCTAAGGAAATCAACAGAAGGAATAAAATTTTTAAAGGCCATACTTCTGCCTCAACGAGTTTGAATGTTGAGAGGTTAATTATAGAATCTCCAAAGGCAGGAGAAAATAACGGCGAAAATATAACGGAAACACCACACTTGCAAGAGGCGGCCAACACATGTGTTGGTGAATCCAGCGAGGCATCATTGAAGAGAAATTTAGGTTCGTGTACTTCTATTGATGACAGCGATGACAACACGATGCAACAAGAAGATATTACTGAAGATACCGGTTGGGTTAAAATCAATAAGAAAAAACTTAAATATTCAGGTGATGATAATTTAAAAAAAAATAAATCTTTAAATATTAAAAATACTAATAGATTTAAGTTATTAAAAGATAATGTTACTGGGATCGATAACCCCACTTTAAATTTAAAAGTAAATGATAATGTAGGCAATAGGAATATATCATCCAATAGGAATGTTAAATCCCCCTACGATAGAGCAGACAGGTTCCAACCCCCTATTTTAGTAAAAAGTCGAGACTTAAAACTATGTTCTAAATTCCTGAAATCCAAGAATATAGAATTTTACTTTTCTAAAAGCCGTAACGATATTACTAAAATATTTGTTAAAGGAACAGAGGCAAAAAAATGCCTGATGAATGAACTCAAGGTAAAGAAAGTCCAGGGCTACACATACTCCGGGTCGGATGAAAAACCAGTTAACTTAATCATAAAAAATATCTGCAGTAGTTATAGCTTAGAAGAAATTAGGGAAGAATTAAAGTCGTATTTTCCAGATATAATAATTAACAAAATAGCAAGGTTTGAAACGCGAAAATCGGAAGAAAATGAAGTAGTACTCGATATGATTCTTCTACAAATAGCCCCTAAACAAGATTATAAGGAATTGTTGAAGCTTAAATCTCTAGCTGATCAGAGAATTCATATTGAAAGACTACTGGGCAAAGGCCCTCTGCAATGTTTCAGATGCCAAGCTTTTGGCCATAGGGCAGCAAATTGCTTAAATGATTATAGGTGCGTTAAATGTCGTAACAATCACGAACCAGGGTTGTGTCAAACTAATAAAGAAAACGGTATTGCCCCGAAATGCGTTAACTGCGGGCTAGAGCATACAGCTAGTTATAGAGGATGTCCTAATTATAGGAAATATCTAGATAACCAAATTAAAAGAAGGGAAAACTCTAAAGTAATAATACCAAACAAATCTTACGAATTTTTTAATAAGGGTAGTCAATCCTTTGCAGATGTTCTAAGGGGAAATCGTGTCTCGGACAACCAAGATACGACTAATAAAATAACTATAAATACAAATACTACGAACTCCGAGTTTGGTACTATCCTAGAAAAATTAAACGCTATTATGAATGAAATAAAAGAATTGGTTAAGTGTGTAATTTCTTGTGTTTCGCGCAATGGATAAGACATTGCGTATATTAGAACTTAATGTTCGATCCATCAGATCACATAAAAGAAGAATGGAGTTAGGGACACTAATTTCTGATTTAAATTTTCCTGACATTTTACTGTTATCGGAAACGAGATTAAAAAAACCCATAAAGTCAATCTAGGGGATTATAAGATTATAAATAATGAAGAGGGTGTAGGAATAGCCATTATAATTAAAGAAAACATAACAATAAATATAATTAACATGGATCTCGGAGTGCCTACCGTTCTTGTCAGAATTCATTATGTCGCCAACGGCTATAATAAATCCTTAATTATAGGTAGCATATATATTCCTTCTAACACTAAATCGGCGGATATGAAGCAGATCATGGATAATATCAATATGTTAACACAATTACATGGCGACATTATAATTGGAGGAGATTGGAACGGTAGACACCCCAAATGGGGCGATAAAAAAAAAATAACAATATTGGTAAAGCGATTAATGATTGGTTTATGGGAAACGGCGTATCCAATTTGACGATTGTACATGCGGGTGGATGCACATACCCAGAAGGGGATTCAGCTATTGACTTTTCATCACCTCCATCCCTAAAAATCATAACCTATCTTCTAATAATTTTAAATGCAAAACTGTTGCTACCTTCTCGGACCATTACGGTGTCCTATTTCATCTGAATTTTGGTATTGACCAATTCATGATTAAGCAAACTAAAAAAATCTTTTCATATGAGAACGCTAACTGGCCTAGATGGAAGAGAGACTTCATCGCACTACTTAATAATAACATGCCCTCTGCAGTGGACATCCTAATGAACGACGAAATTGATCAATGGATCACCAAATTTGATGAAATTATTAAGATTACTAATAATGATTATATAATTAGAAACTTAAAACCTTATGCGCCTAAAATACCACCTGATATTACATCCCTTTTAAAAGTAAAACATTCCTGGAGTAAAGACCTGAGATTAATCTATCACAGATTTTTAAATAGAAGTAAACCTGAATATAAGGCACTTTCGTCAAGAATAAAATGTCTCAACAAAATCATTTCAGATAAAATCAGAATATATAACAATAAGCTATTTCAAGAAAAAGTGAAGAAAATCAAACCGGGACCTCAAGCTTTTAAAAATATCTACAACATTATCGGGAATAAAAAATTCAAGACCAATACTATAATCTGTCTAGATGGAGCAATATTGAATGATGACAACCTAATTGTGGAAGCCTTTGGTGATACTTACGCGTCAGTTTATAAGGAAAAAAAGCCGAACTATTGCCCCGAACTTCTAACGGAAGTAGTCTCGGTGGTAAATGATTTTAAAACAAGGAACAGCCTTAGGGAGGGCCAATTCTATCAGGTCCAAAGAACATTTACAAACGTAAATAAAGTCAAAGGTCTCATCAAAACCACCAACAGGAAAAAATCTTCAGGTAATGACGAAATATCTAATTTTCTAATTAAAAAATTTCCAGACGAGGCCGTATCATTTCTAACCATTATTTTCAACAACTGTATTAATAATGGGTATTTTCCGAATACGTGGAAGGTCGCGAAGCTTATTCCTATTCCCAAAAAAGGTAATTCTAGGGAGATTAAATACCACAGGCCAATACAAATGCTCTCTAATATAGGAAAGTTATTTGAAAGAATCATCGCCTGTGAACTTGACTATATATTAGAATCGAATAGTCTAATTCCAGACTATCAATTTGGGTTTAGAAGCCAACATGGCACATTACACGCACTAGTGAAAATTCACAGTGATATTTCCGAAAACCCGAGTCTCAAAAGAACAACGATCGCCTGCGCGTTGGATATTGAAAAAGCTTTTGACCACGTCTAGACTAAAAGCCTAATTTATAAACTGTTAAGCTACGATATACCTCATATATGGGTCAGAATTCTTACAAGCTTCCTCGAAGACAGGAAATTAAGGGTCAAGTATAATGAAGCATGGTCCGATGAGATAAATGTTATATCAGGGGTAGCCCAAGGATCACTATTAGGTCCTAAACTATTTAACCTCTTCCTTGCAGACTTTCCCCATGTTCATCAAAACAATCCTAATGAGACCAGCTCAAAATCGATACTTTACGCTGATGATACCTTTATTTATGCAAGTGACCCTATTCCCGATAATGCATGTGCGAAAGTGCAAGATCATTTAAACGTTATTGACTCATACTACCAAAGCTGGGGTATCAAAATTAACCCCAATAAATCAGAGATGATATGCTTTAGAAACGCCTCTGGTAAAGGGATAGCGAACATTGCCAAAAAAAGTAAATTAGTAAAGCTGTTCCTAAACGGAGTTGCCATCCCACTTAAAAATGAAATCATTTATCTTGGATTACATTTCAACAATCTTTTCAAACCAAACCCTCAAGGTAGACACTCGCTTAAAAAAGCCGTTAAGGCATCCAAAGCACTTATGCCATTACTGAGAAATGAATTCTTAAAACTTAACTCCAAACTACTCATTTATAAACAACTCATTAAACCTATATTAAGCTACGGCTTCCCAATCTGGTTTTATATTTCGGCCACCATTGGCAAAGAAATCGAACTCTTCGAAAGGAAAATATTAAGAGCATGCACAAACCTTTATTTTAAAGCACCAAACAAAAGATACTCTAATAACTCTATTTACGGAAGAGCAAAGATGAAACCGTTCCTGCTCTACGTAACTGAGCTTAGTCTTAAAGCTATGAGTAAGTTAGAATCCCACCCTAACCGTCTCCTAAATGAAATCTTCTTTAGGGACTCCATGGTCTCGATTGATAGTAAATATTACCCCTCCCCTGCGAGTATGTGCAACCCTGATTCAAAACAGCTCCTTGAACTTATTAGCGAGAGAATCCCTCTCCCCAAATATTATGACGGACTTTTCCTTACAAACCAAAATAGAAGATAAAAATAATGACTCTCGTGTATTCTTTAATTCGGGTGGAAAGCGACCGTACGGAGGTTTCTCATTCCTATATATCTTATACTATCTCATAAATACTCTGTTAATAACTATTGTAAATATTTTAAAGCCAAGATAAATTGAACAAATCGTACAATTGATTAACGTCTAAGTTTATTAATACAATATTTGGACGTTGATTAATTGTGTGACTTAATAAATGTACGAAGGCCACTTGGACGAATCTAAGACTTACGAAATTCGTCCAATTTGTCTTCCAATTACCAAATTTCTCTCTTATCAACTAGTTTTAAGTTGAATTGTTAAGATTTAAGGCAGTCAGGTCAAAATGAATAAAGTAAATAATTGAAGACCGCTTGGATAATTTCATAACCTGTTAAATTCATCTAACCTGTCTTCAACTTTAAAACTCTCCCCTTAGCTTTAAGTATATGAATTGTATATGTTTCTAGTTGTAAGTTCTTAGTTTTAGCCCAATGTGAGGACCACTACTGTATTTAAACACAACGGTCGCAATTGTGTAGAATTAAACTTGTATTGTATAAAGCTTGGCAGGTTCTTAAATATTTATAGGCAAATGGACAATACATATACAGTCCATCAAATACTTTAGTCTAATAACTAGAAAATATCTTATGTAAATGTGAATTTAAGTCGAATAAATGAATTGAATTGAATAACGCTGTGATAAGTGATACACGCAAATTCGCCCGTAAAATGGTTGTGCTGAGAAAATTGATTTGAGTTAATGTTTATGAAGGTCCAACGACCTCTATTACTGTGTTTCCATGAGCCAGGGTAGAGTTTTCGTTAAGTAAACAGAAAGCTTTTTCTCTCAAGATCACTCGATGCTGTTTCCATGACGGTTCTGGGTTAAAGTGACAGATACTTAATTTTACATTGCGTCGCCGTTGGTATATGTGCAGTAAACGATACTGAAACACACACATATGCAAAACCTGGCTTAATCGGACTGGCTTCGTTGAGTTTACTTGGATTTAACGACACTTTACTCAATCCCCGTTTCCATGGGCGCTTAATCTGAGTAAACTCAGGATAAACTCTGCATGGAAACACAGTATATGATTTATAGATGCTGATTCAAGCTCATCAGCGGATAAACAATTTTGTGGAACTTGTTTTTAAATTTTCCTGATTGTTTTTGTTTTTCAGATTCTTCATTTTGCCGACGGGATTTCAACCATCTTCTGTCTTCTGTGTCAACTTATGTGTAAGGATATGTTTAGATGTTTAAAAAGGAAGTATTTTTATATATTTTTTATGATTTATAATTCATACATTTGGTTTTCAGAAAATATTATGATGTGCCTGGAATACCTTCACTCCGTTGAGGATTTTGGTGTAGTGAATTTTGTGTTTTAGTGTTATTATTATTATTTCTTTGTGGTGTTCAAATAGTGAATTTGAATTTTCTCGTGCGTTTTATTTATATTTATTTGTTAAATATATATTTGTGTTTTATTTATATTTATTTGTTAAATAAAGAGTGGATTGTCGACGGACATTGGTGTTTTTATTATTGTTTCTGTTGCAGGGTGATTGATTATCTTTTCAGGTTTTAGGTTCGTCTGAGGACGCAACATTCTCCCCCGCCTTGGAGCGCTAAGCTTCAAATTAAAAAAATTGCGTTAGGAGGTATCGGAGATTCCGTTGTTGTTAATTGTGTTGTGACTTCTAATCAGATGTGAAAAAACTTTGTCTGACTTAACTCGAACTTTCCTTATCGTTTGGTTTGGATTTTTGTTTAGATGGTTCCATTCGTGGTAGTTGGTTTGCGTATGTTGGTTGTGGTTTGTTATCTTACCGCGGTGATGGCGCTGCAGTATTCGTTGCTCTTCGAACTTTTTTCTGAACTAAGTTCTTTTGGTTGTGTGTAGAGAATCGTGTATCGACTTCTGCACCGATATTTTAAATCTTACGTTTAACGGTCTTCAGCTTTGTACGTTGTTAAATTAGTAGAATATTCTTTCCTTTTAGGTTGAAGACTGCCTTTGATTTCGGTTCGTGACCGTAGTAATTGTTCTGCGAAATTACTGTTCGTTTTGTAGTTAGTTGTTAGAAGTAGTCCTAGACAATAAATAAATTTTCGTAGTGGGTTGAGCCTCTGCATCTAGTATAGTTTAATGCCATTTGGGCAGTTGTTGACTTGATTTGACATTCAGTGGTCCATTAGGTGGTTTCCAAGGTCTGTTAAAGATGTTGGACAATCTGATGTCGATATAGACTGAAAAATTTATTATAGCTAGTTTAACGCAGCTTTACTCTATGTTATGAGTATGATGACTTCTTCCTATGTGGGTATTATGTCTCCTATGGTTTGTCTTAGGTAAGATTTGCAGATTTCACTCCATTTTCCTATGGTGCTCCAAATTGAGGCGAGATTAGTGGAATGAAATGCCAGTTAACCTTTAGCTCTTCATGACTTCGACTACTTGTTTCATCGTTAGACTTTGTATATTGTTATCTGTTATATGTACATGTCGGAGCATAATTCTCGCCTTGAGATGAATATGCGACATGCTGGGAAGAAGCCTCGCTGGCTGTATTAGTGAAGACTTCGAGCTTCATTATTTTGGTTACTTTGTAGACGGTTGGCTTGATTTAGCCTTCTTTGATTCTGGTTTCGTGTGTTTGAATAACTTGATTTGAAAGAACCACAATGTTTGACTCCAATGTTAGTGAATGGATTTGCTGGGTGGCCCTTAAATGCTGGGAGATTGGCTATCGCTTGGGTTCGTCCTGCTGATATCTGCTTGAAACACTGCAAACATTTATGGTTGTGCGATCTGACTGCGTTATTTGCGTGAGGAATCCAATACTTCTGTCGGAGTATGCGTGGCATCAGTTGAGTGCCGCTGTGCTGTGTGGGGTGGTGAGCATTATCAATTATTAGCTTTGTGAATGGATCCTTTTGCGTTGGAAAGATGTGATGACATTCGGGGACTACTATAATGGCATTCTGGACACGACTTCTTGATTTTATGATTCCCTTTTGGTTGAGGAATGGATTTGGGTTGAACTGCTTACCTTTTCTGGGTAACCTTTGTTTCGTTTGTCGTGAATGACTTTCGTTTTGAAATCTACGTTCTTGGGTAATTTTGATCCGATGAGTCAGGGCTTTTTGGACGTCGTTGGATGCTAGGTGCGTTGATTGTGCTCTGAGAAGTTTTGGCTTGTGATGCTGTCGCCGTCGCTGTTGATAGGCTATGACTCGTGGTAGCTTTGTTAACGATGAGACATTCGCAATAGATCATGGATTGGAAGATCAATTAGTGACGTCCTCTCGTTGTTTTACTGTGGTGATCTTGACTTTCTTATGCTTAGGCCATGGTTGCTTTGTATGCTTAATGTATTTCGTATTCAGAACTGAATTCTTTACGAGCTGCTTCTTCGTTTGGGTTGACCGTCTGGTATCTATCTGCTTCGGTGCGCCTGATTGGACTTGGTATTTGGTAGATGGATGTCGAGCTAGATGTCGCCTATCGTTACGCTTGCGGTGGCGTGTTGGTTGTACTGTGTCTCTTAGTCCTTGTAGGTTTTAAGGGAAGTTCTTCTACCTCCTCCAACGTCTCTTCATTGGTGTCAGAGCTTACTTGGTTGAAAAAGGTGTCTATGGTATTTCCTTGTGTTGCTGGAGCTGTTTGTCCAAAAATGATCCATCCAAACGCTGTATTTTGTCCTACTGGAGTTCCATCATTGCCTTTTCTTAGCCCGTCCATGAGAACGCTGGAAATTATGTCGGCTACCAAGAGGATGTCAATGGGTCCTGGTTTGTAGAACGTCGGATCTGCTAATTGGGGTCCTTTCAGATGAGGCCAATCCCTGATAGAGCATTCGCTGCTTGGTAGTGGGTTTGTGATTTCGGTTACTACGAGCGCCTGTGCTTGAATGATCTTGGATGGTTGTCCCTGTTGTGGCCCAGTGCCCCACTGACCTAAAAAACAAACAAAAACAAAGAATTAGTAAATACATTGAAAAAAAGTAACAAAAAACAAATAAACTTACCATGTTCACCTCCATCCAACCAAAACCCCATCCATATTATACATTCTTATAATTTCAAGTAAATATACCTAAAAAGAAATAAAATTAATCAAAAATCAAATATACTTACCAAAATATTCCTGACGTTTACGCGTATAACAAAAATAAACGTCACTACGTATAACAAATACGCAATCAGCTGTGGAGTACAGCGGTTGCGCATATCACTTTAAAAAAATAATAAAGAAGAAGATAGGGAGAAATTATCACAGTAGGAGAACAAATTCTCTTACCGAAATTTTCCCCCCTCAACTCCCAGACAATTTGAAAAAGGAGGCAGGATTATAAAACCGGTGACGAGCCAAGGAACCGGGCCTTTTGCGCTCAGGAATATTATCGAGCAACATCTTCGGAACATTACCAAGATAAAAAAGGTCAGTTTATTAGCAGTTGGAATATTTTCACTGCTATTAGGGAATTAGATAGTTGATTGGCATTTTGATCATCAACTGGTGTGTTAGTTTAGCACTTGTGATTGTTGCATAATTTTTGGTGACGGTTTTTTGTACCTCACAAACTGCAATCGGAAGTATTCCATTGCCGCAGGGTTTTAGATAGTTGGTCGGGTTACGCCACCAACTTGTTGATAGGGTAGAATTTTTTTCGGTGTTATTAATTACAGGAATCAACGTAATCTGGTCTATTATCCAAATTTATACATTGCGGGATTAATAGACAGGAGGTTGAGGCGCAGAATTTCAGCGCACCAAAGGTGAGACCTTCAAGGTGCTACAAGTTCTGGCAATAACGGAAACTACTCATCAAGCAACCCGGATATGCAATCGGTCCGCTATTAAAAGAGAGGAATACAAACAATTCTTTTGTATTTCTAGCAAAAGGACAAACCAGACTATACTAGAGGCTGGATAAGTTCGAGATACCAGCATAGTTAAATTATTATTGAAAGAAGCACAGAATTCATTTCGTTAGAATTGTGTTTTCTAAATATTTTTGTTGAAGTAAACTTAGTTTAAGTAGAATTAATTAGAATTATAAACAAATAGGAGAAATATATCTATACCAAACTGTACATAATAGTCTTCTAACTATTTGAACCTGCACTATCCGGATTTACAGCTTAAATAAAATAATATTACGACGTTCGCATCTTAAAATTAGTTATTACACAATTTTAAGAAGGGCGGCGCCGTAACATTTGGTCCTTCGAGCCGGATAGTGCAGCCGTACAGATATATTTTCTTTAATGCGTTTATAATATTTTAATTAAATTCATACTGCAGTGCTAAAACTTCAAATTAAGTCAACACACACCCTAAAATAATCATGAAGCGTACACTTCAGCAACAGAATGGTTATAAGTCACAATTGGAAAAAACACTTGCCAATTATATGACTATACCAGCACCCAGGCGAACACCTGGCTACATTACAGGAAAGATAGAGACTATCAAAAACCTTGCAAAAAAGTTCGATGAGAATCATTCCGAACTTATTTCGGTTGACATAAGCAGCATTGATGACCCAAAGATTAAAACGGCTGTAGAATTATATCAGACGGGAGATCAATTTATGGAATTCGAACGAATTTATTCGGAATTTCTTGGAGACCTACGGGATGCATTGACTACCTCCATTTCTCAACCGACAACATCAAATGTTCAGACCACTACTACTGGAGAATCATTAGGATCATCAAGGGCATTAGTGAAATTGCCAACGTTAGAGATCCCAAAGTTCGATGGCCAGTATACATCGTGGAGGACATTTCATGATCAGTTCCAATCACTGATCCATCATGAAGATCGCCTATCGCCGATCGAAAAACTACATTATTTAAAGAGCAGCCTAACAGGAGAAGCCCGACGAGATTTGGATTCTTTTGATATGACGGCTGAAAATTATAGTGCAGCATGGGAAATGTTGTGCAAGCGATACAACAAGCGAAGACTGCTCGTTTATGCACAACTAAAGTTGTTATTTAAGCAAGATACAATAAAGTCAGAAGCTCATAAGGAAATTAGAAGATTATTGGATGAATTGCAACGCATTAGGCATGCACTACGAGTGCTAAAAGTCAGCACTACAGATTGGGATCCAATTTTTGTTTATGTTACGGCACAAAAGTTGCCGGACAAGACCCGCAATTTGTGGGAACAAGCAGTTGCGAAATCGGATGAGCTACCATCGTTGGAACAATTGACGAAATTTTTGGAGGAAAGATACAGAAGCCTGGAAGCAGTAAAGGATTCCACTGGCAGCATACCCACCAAGGATAACCGCAATTCCGGAAGAATTAGGCACAGAATCTCCAATTATCATACTCGCCAACAAGATAATAATTTTAATGAAGAAAGTCAACATGGGGATGGAAGGAGAGGACAACGACTTCAGTGCCCGATGTGCCATAAGGATCACTTCTTGTCGCAGTGTAATACATTTAAAGAATTAAGCAGCCCCTCGAGAATAGAGTGGATTGCAAGGAAACGGCTATGCTTCAATTGCTTCAAGACGCATCATAGCAAACAGTGTGCAAGCCACAACAGATGTCCCATGTGTCAGGGAAAACATCATTTATTGTTACACAGATCAACAGGAAGGAAGCCGGAAGTCAATGAAACACAGACAACCAAGGCGGCACAAGTTGATGAGCCAACAGTCACCAACTGCAATTATCATGGTAACTCGACACAGTCAATGTTAGCAACCGCTTTAGTCAAGGTGAAAGATCGGTACGGAAATTGCCTGCCATTACGTGCACTGATTGACCCAGGATCTGAGAGTTCCTTCATTACGGAAGCAGCATGCCAGTCGTTGCGACCTGAGGTCAGCTCTACATCACTAATAATAAACGGATTATTATCAGCGCAAGTCGGTACTTCAAATAAATTAACACGACTCACATTGACATCCATGTTCAATAATAAGTTTGAATGCGATATGCACGCCTATGTTATAAAGAACATAACCAACACATTTCCTCCCAGGCGAACCAATCATGGAGATTGGTCTTTTATCTCAGGGCTAAAATTGGCGGATCCTAAGTTCATGGAACAGGGGCGCATTGACCTGCTATTAGGAGTTAACATGTATGCACAAATACTCAGCAACGGGCTACGCAAGGGACCGAAAGGATCAATAGCAGCGCTGAATACACGGTTGGGATGGATCCTGTTCGGAAAGGTGCCATCACCTCCAGTGCCCAGAGAACATACCAGCTTCACAGCATTTACAACCCAGAAGAACACTTTAGCGGAACTGCATGACCAAGTGAAACAATTTTGGGAGCAAGAGGAATTACCGCCTAAGAGAGTTCTAACAAGGGATGAAGAGCGGTGTGAACGGTTATACGACGAAAATACGAAGCGTCAGCCAAACGGAAAATACATGGTCCGCATACCCTTCCAAGAGGATAGCTTGCCAATTTTAGGAGATTCCAGGGGACAAGCATTATCAAGATTCAAGCATTTAGAAAACAAATTAGAGCAACAACCTGAGCTAAGAGATCGATACCATCAATGTTTGCAGGAGTATCTAGATCTTGGCCACATGAAGCCTGCTGAAGAAGGCAAACTTCAACGATACTACATGCCGCATCATGCCGTGATAAAAGATAGCACGACGACAAAGGTACGTGTAGTGTTCGACGCTTCAGCATCCACTTCAAATGGGAAGAGCTTAAACCAACAAATGTTGACAGGTCCAACATTACAACCAAAATTATTTTCAACTCTGCTTAATTGGAGAAAATATCGGTTTGCTATGACGGCTGATATTGAAAAAATGTACCGGATGATTCTAATCCATCCAAGCGATCGGCAATATCAGACCATATTATGGAGAACAAACCGAGCTGACCAGGTAAAGGCGTACGAGTTACAAACCGTGACCTTTGGTACAACGTCGGCGCCGTACTTGGCTATTAAAACGTTACAACGGCTAGCGAACGATGAAAGGGAAAGATATCCCAAAGCAGCAGACGTCGCATTTACAGATTTTTACGTCGATGACGTACTAACAGGTGCAGACACGGTAACAGATGCGGCAAAGTTACAAAAGGAATTAATTCAATTAATGAATTGTGGTGGATTTCATTTGAGAAAATGGGCGGCGAACCACCAAAGACTGCTACAATGTGTGCCACCTGAAGACCGCGAATTACAATTGCCTCTTCAAGTCAAAGAGGACAATATGATAAAGGCATTAGGGATTTACTGGCATCCCATGGAGGACTACTTTTCTTATGCAATAAGACCAGAAGAATTTAAGAAGCCAGCAACTACAAAGAGACAAATATTGTCTGAAATAGCAAAATTATTCGATCCACTAGGGTGGATAGCGCCATGCGTCATAGTAGCCAAGCTGATCATGCAAAAATTGTGGATATCTGGGTATGATTGGGATGCCCCAATAGATACCGAAATTCAGCAGGAATGGATCCAGTTTAGGAATCAGCTACCCAGCATCCAAGACGTAAGGATACCAAGGTGGGTCAAGATTAAAGGGGGAGCGCAAGAGAGCCAGCTAATAGGCTTCTGTGACGCGTCAATAAAAGCATACGCAGCGGTAGTGTATGTGCGAAACACCGATCAGGAAGGGAACGCCACTACGACATTGCTCTTAGCCAAAACGCGAGTAGCTCCGATAAAATCCATGTCACTTCCGAGGTTGGAGTTATGCGGGGCCGTTCTGTTAAGTCGCTTGATTAACCAAGCGAAGGAAGATATGAGGCTTGAAGGAATACAGTGCATGTGCTGGACAGATTCAAAGGTAGTGCTCGCATGGCTGAAAGGACTGCCAAGAAAATGGAAGACATTCGTCGCTAACCGTACAGTAGAGATTCATGAAAATACTCCAAACACTGTATGGCAATATGTGCCGACCAAGGAAAACCCCGCAGACATAGCTTCGAGGGGAGTAATGCCAGCTAAGCTGAATGAGAGTACCGATTGGTGGCAAGGGCCCAGCTGGCTACAGGAGCCAGAAAGCAAGTGGCCGAAGGAAATTTCCAATGACTTCAAGACAGACCTAGAAGCCAAAATCACAACCAAGGCCTTGATTACAATAACGCCAGAGGAAGTCGACTGGTGGATGAAGTTTTCGTCATACACCAAGACTCTACGAGTTATGGTCTACTGTTGCCGATTCATACATAATAGTCGACATAAGCATCAACGACGAACCGCACAATTTTTGGCAGAAGAAATGGAACAGGCAAGAGCAAGGCTTGTGCGTTTAGCACAGCAGACAATGTTTGCGGAAGAATACAACCAGTTGGAGAGCGCAAAGACTCTCAACAAGCAGAGCCAATTGTTGAAATTAAACCCATTCTTAGGAAAGGATGGCACACTGAGGGTTGGTGGCAGATTGCATAACTCCAATTTGCCATACGATCAAAGACATCCAATGATCCTGCAACGGCGACACCATTTGACCAACATCCTCATTGATTATCACCATAAGATTACGTTACACGGCGGAAGTCATCTCGTGCTGACAAATATACGAAATCAATTCTGGATCATTAATGGATTAACAGCCGTTAAGGAACGTCTATATCAATGCACAAGGTGCAGAAGACATCGGGCGTCAGCCATACCGCAACTAATGGGCGAATTACCCAGTGCAAGAGTAAACAGAGCCAACCCCTTTGAGAACGTCGGCATAGACTTCGCTGGACCGTGCGAATTGAAAATGTCTAAGCATAAGGGTGCAAAGGTGTATAAGGGTTATTTTTGCATATTTGTGTGCATGGCAACCAAAGCGATACATATTGAGGTCGCCTCAGATATGTCGACTGAGGCATTCATCGCAGCCCTTCGACGGTTTATCGGACGAAGAGGTTACTGCCGTAATATATATTCAGACAACGGCACGAACTTTGTAGGTGCGAACAGACAATTAAAGGATCAAATGAGAAAGGCGATAGGAAGCGCGGCAACTACAGCCGCAACAGAACTAATAAACGATGGGATCCAGTGGCACTTCAATCCTCCAGCGGCTCCGCACTTTGGAGGAATCTGGGAAGCTGGCATCAAGCGGATAAAGTATCATTTAAACAGAGCAAAGGGCGATAGAATACTTACATTCGAAGAACTAAGCACGCTGCTAATACAAATAGAATCCTGTTTAAACTCCCGACCATTATGTGTCCTATCTGCAGACCCATCCAATTTAGAAATACTCACCCCTGGACACTTCCTAATTGGAAGAAACATGAAGGCTGTTCCAGAACCAGAAGCAACAAATATTACATATACGGACAGGTGGAAACTAGTGCAACAGATCCTTCAACGCTTCTGGAAGCAATGGTCCAACGAGTATTTAGTCCAATTACAACACAGGGTAAAGTGGCAGTCAAAACAACCCAACATCAAGATTGGACAAGTAGTTATTATCATGGATAAAAATCGACCACCGAATACATGGCCACTCGGGGTGGTTCAAGAAACCCATCCAGGAAGCGATGGGCAAGTGAGGGTAGTCACAATAAAAACAAGTACTACCACATCCAAAAGGCCAATTACTAAAATTTGTCCTTTGTTAGCATGAAACTTCATGTAAGTGTTGTCCGTGTATATTCGTGTCATATTAATACATAAAAATTCATAACTAACCTATCATATTTTTCAAAACAAGACAAAACCAAACAAAATGACGGACAACCACAACAATTTTGACGACGAATTAGACGATTATTTAGATATCTGGCCATTAACCGATGAGCAACTAGAAGACATGCTTGGAGACGATCCCATTAAAGACGACTGGGTCTTGGAGACCCCACCAGAGTTCCCATTATCTAGTAGTGGTATAGACCCTACTTCAGGAAAAAACTTAAAACTCAACAATAAGCCACCGGACACATCATCCGTGGCACAACCTGAGGCAGCCATCAAGACGAGTGAGCAACCACGAACGAAAACCACGGACGAAAAGCTGCCGGAATCTTCATCCGCAGCACATCCTGGTGAAAATAAGGTCCATAAAGCGTCCAGCGGGCTGGACAACAAACTCTACGATCTTATGACATCAGAAGGCAAGATATTTAAAATCACATACAAACAACTCCAAGAAATACCTTATAAAAGAATTGAGGCCTCAAAACGGAAACGTTTTACGGTATTTTTAGGAGACACCCAGAGAGTGAAACTAAAAATTCACAAAACAAGGTTGATATGGTACAATTACCAAGAAGGTAAAAGAGAACCAAACCCCGACCAAACACTCAAAAGCGGAACAAAAAAAAATCGTTTGAATACCCCAAAGGGAAGCACATAAATAAAAAGGTTACATAAATAAAAAACTAATATACTTGAATTATTATTAAAAATAAAGTATGAAATACTATTGAGTTGAAATAATAGCAATTTTAACTAAGAATTAAATTTATATATTTGAATTATTTAAAAAACCTTAAACCAAGAAGTAAAATTAAATATTTTTTGAATTATTTAAAAATTTAAGCTAAGAATTATGAAATAATATAAGTACCTGAAATAAAAGAGATTAAAAAAAATATTTACGAGTAATAAATAAAAAACAATTACCTGAATAAATAGATTGTCTGTTGATCTTCATCAACAAAAGGGGGAGTATGTTGTGGCCCAGTGCCCCACTGACCTAAAAAACAAACAAAAACAAAGAATTAGTAAATACATTGAAAAAAAGTAACAAAAAACAAATAAACTTACCATGTTCACCTCCATCCAACCAAAACCCCATCCATATTATACATTCTTATAATTTCAAGTAAATATACCTAAAAAGAAATAAAATTAATCAAAAATCAAATATACTTACCAAAATATTCCTGACGTTTACGCGTATAACAAAAATAAACGTCACTACGTATAACAAATACGCAATCAGCTGTGGAGTACAGCGGTTGCGCATATCACTTTAAAAAAATAATAAAGAAGAAGATAGGGAGAAATTATCACAGTAGGAGAACAAATTCTCTTACCGAAATTTTCCCCCCTCAACTCCCAGACAATTTGAAAAAGGAGGCAGGATTATAAAACCGGTGACGAGCCAAGGAACCGGGCCTTTTGCGCTCAGGAATATTATCGAGCAACATCTTCGGAACATTACCAAGATAAAAAAGGTCAGTTTATTAGCAGTTGGAATATTTTCACTGCTATTAGGGAATTAGATAGTTGATTGGCATTTTGATCATCAACTGGTGTGTTAGTTTAGCACTTGTGATTGTTGCATAATTTTTGGTGACGGTTTTTTGTACCTCACAAACTGCAATCGGAAGTATTCCATTGCCGCAGGGTTTTAGATAGTTGGTCGGGTTACGCCACCAACTTGTTGATAGGGTAGAATTTTTTTCGGTGTTATTAATTACAGGAATCAACGTAATCTGGTCTATTATCCAAATTTATACATTGCGGGATTAATAGACAGGAGGTTGAGGCGCAGAATTTCAGCGCACCAAAGGTGAGACCTTCAAGGTGCTACAAGTTCTGGCAATAACGGAAACTACTCATCAAGCAACCCGGATATGCAATCGGTCCGCTATTAAAAGAGAGGAATACAAACAATTCTTTTGTATTTCTAGCAAAAGGACAAACCAGACTATACTAGAGGCTGGATAAGTTCGAGATACCAGCATAGTTAAATTATTATTGAAAGAAGCACAGAATTCATTTCGTTAGAATTGTGTTTTCTAAATATTTTTGTTGAAGTAAACTTAGTTTAAGTAGAATTAATTAGAATTATAAACAAATAGGAGAAATATATCTATACCAAACTGTACATAATAGTCTTCTAACTATTTGAACCTGCACTATCCGGATTTACAGCTTAAATAAAATAATATTACGACGTTCGCATCTTAAAATTAGTTATTACACAATTTTAAGAAGGGCGGCGCCGTAACATCCCTGTGCCTTCACCTGCACCATGGCCCTATTGGTTATTGTTCCGGCTGGTATGCCTTTGAGTACTAAAATCTCTGTTTGTATGGACTCCCGTTGGAGTCGCAAATTCTTGACCACTGATTTCCGCACAAATGCCCTGTACACTTGTTGTCGTCCGGATGGCGTTATTACAGTGACCAATGCTGTGGCCAAGAGCACTTGTTGACAGTTGCTAGGGGCTGCTTGAGCAAAGTATGTCTGTGCCTGAATACTTGTCTCATGGTTTGAGCTTGATGGAGTTGGACTGATGCTGTCATTCGACTGGCTTCCTCCTTGATTCCAGTGAAGGGACGTGTGATGTGCTCCTCCACATTGGAAGCACCTAGTCTTGCTTGGACACTGTGCAGACCGATGATTTGTTCCCAAGCAGTTGATGCATAGTTCCCTTGTTTTAACTGCCTTATACCTTTCGTTTACGCTTAGTTGCATGTAATTGGGACAATTTCTTATGACGTGTGCCCCTTTGCATAAGCTGCACGTACTGTGACGTGACACGTGGAACATTTGAGTTTTTTGTCTTTGATGGTCTCTGGACTTAGTTTCGTGAAGATCATTCTTACTGCGTGTTGATTTAATGACGCCTTCTAATGTCCTGAATCTGGTTTCCAAGAATTCTCGTAATTCCGTCCAAGTTGGAATTGATCGTCTTGACTTGGTGATTTGCGACTCATAATTCGTGTGTTTCCATAGGTAATTTTTGGACCAGTAAGTGGATGATAATGGGGTCCCAATTCTGGGTGGAGACCTCCAGATTCTCAATGGCGGTGAGGCATTCATGGGTCCTTGTTTTAAGCTCCTTGATGCCCTGAGCAGATTCCCGAGTTAACCGAGCAGAATGTCGAGTTGCGTCTTCAACAATGCTCGCTTGTTATCGTGTGTGTCTACAAGCAGCTTCCATGCAACAACACAATCATGCAATAGAGTTAACCCTTCTAATTCAGAAGGTTCACTTCTTAGCTGGGCCAAGAAAAATTTACCAGCTCAGCACAAGTAGCACTGAGATAGGCTCAACTAAAGCATGCAACATATAAATTGAATATGCAATCCCGAAAGGGTCACACCTCACACATATGCGAGATATGACCCCCCCCCCCGGGATTGCACATCCGATTAAAACAGAAAGAAATGCAATACACAACAAGCGTGCAAGAAAAGAGAAGAAACAGAGAAGCTTGCAAAGACAAAGAAAGAGTTGGAAACACAGGGAGTCACGCCACATTTAAAAGAGTCCTTTTAAGGACATAAGGCCTAACTAAAGATATGTACAAGTGCTTTGTGATAAGGGGGTTGTTGAATTCCTTGGACCATCTGTTTATAAATCCCAGGACTGAATTGCCCTTGGAAGAAATATAATTGATGTGGGTGGAAAAATCCAACTTACTATCTAACCTAACCCCTAGATCGATTACAGAATTTGCGCGGGAGACTTTGTTGTCGAGAAAAGTATAGTCATAGGTAATAACGCCACGTTTCCTACAAAAAGTCATGACCTCACATTTACCAGGTTGTTGTTGGAACACCAAGAATAGAAGGTGTTTAGGTCTGCTTGCAGAAGTTTGCAATCTTCGGTACTCCTTATGTGGCGGTACAGTTTAATGTCATCAGCGTAAATAAGGATTTTACAGTGCCTTAGCAGGGTAACAATATCATCAATTGATAAAATAAAAAGAAGAGGACCAAGATGACTTCCTTGCGGGACACCAGAGGACGCTTCAATGTTTTTAGATTTGGCTCCGCGGAATAGAACCTGGTAGGTTCTGCCGGCTAAATAGGACTGGAACCATACCACAAGGGCATGCGGAAAGCCTAATTTTTTAGTTTGAGAATTATAATAGAGTGAGAGAGCTTGTCGAAAGCCTTACTGAAATTTGTGTAAACACAGTCAGTTTGGTAGCCAGTGACAAAGCCTCGAACAGTGTGAGAAGAGAACTCCAGTAAATTAGTAGTAGTCGAACGAGCTGCAAGAAAGCCATGTTGGTTAGTTGAGATAAGTCTCTTGCAGATAAGGGCAATAGCAGAATAAATAATAGATTCGAAAAGTTTTGGTGTACATGATAACTTCGCAATGGGTCTATAATTAGATATTTCGTTCTTACAACCCTTTTTATGGACGGGGATTATAAAAGAATTCTTCCATAAGGTTGGGAAGCGCCCTGTATTTAGGGATTTCTGAAATAAACATGGGAGAGGAGACAGTAGGGCCCTTGCACAGGATTTTAGAACAGCAGGAGGGACACCATCAGCCGGACGAAAAATCTTGTGGAAGATCATTTATATGTTTCGAGATATCTTCCCTGGTTATAGACAGAGATAAGTTTTGAGCCGTTTGTATTGCGTTGATATGTCGAAAATTGTCATCATGAGGTTGGAAGACAGGAGACGAGAAAGATTTGAGGAAGAACGATGCGAACTTGTCGCAAATCTCGGATGAATTAGAACTAACAGAGTTCTCGTATTGCATGGTGTTAGGGTAATTATCAACTTTTTTCTTAGAGTTGATAAATTGAAAGAATGCTCTGGGATCGCCATACAGTTTACCTTCCATGTTAGTAAGGTACTCCTTATAGAGAGCCTCGGAGAGACCATGGAATTGGTCATAGCAATTGAGAAATGCATAGAAACTCGCAGTGTCTTTTCTCTTCAGGTAGGTTTTCCAGAGTTTATTCTTCCGGTTTTTGGTGTGTCTCAACTCATTATTGTACCAGGGTGGGGATGATCTGGTCAACTTTAGAGGCTCAATAGGTACACAGGATGCGAAGGTTTCATACAGGACGGAGTAAAATCTTGTTACGTCGTCATCCAACTCATTAGAGGAAAGCAAGGTATTGAATTCGATCGAAGTGAGCTTGGATGACAGTACTTCAAGGTTGGCCTTTTTAAAGTTAAAAGTAAAGGTTGACTCCTCCGGGATTAGCTTATTGTTAAAGGCAAAACAATAGCTGAGTAGGAGAGGAGGGTGATAATTATCAACAGGCGACAAGACAATTGAGCTAGGCTCAACATACATGTTGTCTGAGTCGGAAAATAATATAAGACCTAACCACCTTCCTAAAATATTATTCACACCGCTCATTTGGTTCAAACCGCATGAGAATAAGGAATTCAGAAAGTCGGATTCCCTATCATTAAGGTTGTTTTCAGGTAGGTAGTTGTCGTCCTCATCGAAAGATACCCATAGAACATTGGGTAAGTTAAAATCTCCTAAAAGTAAGAGTTCGTCTTTAGAGTCCATCATATCCTGGATATGATTAATGCAAGATATTAGAATATCATAGAGGTTTTGACCTCTATCGTCAAGAGTGCTGAACATACCTGGTGGGATGTAACAGCAAATTAAAAATAGGTTCTTATGGACGAGGGAGACTCGTAAGAGCGAGGAGCTCAATGTCCAAAGAATTGGAAAAACTAGGAAGCGTTATTAAGCAACAGTTGAGAAGGTTACTACACGCAAGTAGTACACCACCTCCACGAGCCTCCGAGTCAGTATATCTATCCTTCCGAAAAACTTGGAAGGAGGTATCGAAAAGTTCGGAATTAAGGATCCCACTGTGTAACCATGTTTCTGTAAAAGCGATTATATCGAAATCGCTGGCCGAAGTTGACAGAAATACATCGTGGGTTTTAGATCTGATTCCCCTCACGTTTTGGTAATAGAGGGAAAGCGTCTTGAGTTTTTTGAAGCCTGTACAGTGTCAGGAATACGATGCCCTCGTGTGTGTACAAAAGCTTTTCAGCGGTATTTGGTGGTGCAGTCAGAACAAAATACGCAACCGGTTTGGAAACATTGCTGATTTTCCTGCAAGTGACTGTCTCAGGATTAACAGCATTTCCCCTTAGGTAATCTTTAATTGCCTCGCACGTAGTCTCAGGGGAGAAACGTGAAATGAAAATATTCTGCGGTCTGGGTACCGTTACCAAATTGGCGCAAGTTACCGAAGACTCCGTATCCCCACTACCCGAGGGTCTAACGATACTAGCAGAAGAGGTTGATGCCGCAACCGGTTCTGGGATATTGTTTGAGCTTGTTGGAAGTGAGGGGGCGGGGACAGACGAACTAGTCGAGGAGTTTGCAGTGACAGCAACCCTAGTGGTAACTTTACGACTGCGTCTGCGTTTCATGCTGGCTCATAGTTGGCGTCGCTGATGAGAGCGTTGCTGAGTAATCTCCCAGCCTCTCCGGAAAGATGAGCCTTTAAATATTGGAGTTTTTGAGCTCCTGATAACGATGTCTTGTTTTGTATGAGGCTGGAGAATAGATCCAAGAACGATGGCCACGAAGCATAGTCTCCGGCAAATGTTGGAATTGAAATTCGCGGGAGCTTTACATCATTATTGTGGTGAGCTATTTGGCTGAGGTTAAACTCTGCTGAAGATTGCTCGGCTCTTGATGGCTGGTCTGCTGGTGGAAGAGTCTTGTGGTATTCTTCGTCGATCTTGGAGTATATATCAATGTATGCCGCTTCCGTCTCTGTGTACCAGTCCTCTTTGAAGTATAATTGAATATGCAATTTCGAAAAGGTCACATCTCGCATATAAAAATATGGGAGATGTGCCCTTTTTGAAATTGCATATTCAATTGTTCCTTTTCATCCTTCTTGGTTTTTAATGTTGTAATTCGCCGATGGTTGGTTTTATACTCCATCCAATCATCGTCGAGTACCTTTAGTTTCTTTTGGAAATACTGTTCTGTTTTCCTGGATGGCCCATCCTTGAGATAATTTCGATAGGATTTGTCGATTCTATCTCGGACTTCTTCTTGTTGTTTTATTAGGGCTTCCATCTTTATGTTAAGAGAAAGTTACCTTATTTGAATCACGATCTGGCTCGAAGGACCAAATGTACAGAATTACCACTTTAATTCTGACAAAATAAATGGTGCCGGAAAGGTGTGATTCAATAAAAGATAACTTTCGAATAATTCAATTTTAATTTGTTTCTGACTGATAATTTGTTTCCTTAATATCTAATTCAGTATAATTCAACGTGAAATTAAATAATATATTAATTTTTGAACTGATGAAAATATTTGCCTTTAAATTACGAACTACTTTGATTTATTATTGTTTGGATAAACGCCACCTGTACGTCGGAGTTTGAACTTGATTTATGTGATCTTGCCTTGCTTCTGTTGTGTTTTGCTGCTTCACTGCGTCGCCCTATGTGGAATTTCCTGCTAACGCTGTGATAAGTGATACACGCAAAATCGCCCGTAAAATGGATGTGCTGAGCAAATTGATTTGAGTTAATGTTTATGAAGGTCCAACGACCTCTATGATTTATAGATGCTGATTTAAGCTCATCATCGGATCTGGGATAGGATAGGATGAAAACCTTCAACTCGGTTTTCTATGGATATTGACTCAATCTCGTCAATAGATCCGTAAGGAATGAAATAAAAAGAGCTCAACTCAGTCTTTTTATTTATGGTTATGATTGAGATCACTTTTAATAAAATGCTCAAACTCGAATTTTATTATATCTATAAGCTCAAACTCGCTTAAAGATCTGAAATGATCTGATGGAAGCAGACACTCCGACCTTCATGTCTGAAAATCTTAAAAATTGCGGACCAGTGACCTGCTCGACCTTAGCATACCCTTCTGATCACTACGGTGTACTGCTCAATGCTGCGTCCGCTCCGGTTTTTGGGACGCAGGAACAGCGATTTACCAAATAAAACCGTGCTGGATGATGCGGGTCTGCCCAATGACAGAAACCTTACAAACGAGGAAATTGAGAACCATGTGCTGACTCTTACGGAAGCTCTGCTGGGGTGTGTGGAGTCACAAGCTAGGACTGTTCCAGTGAGGTTCCATAAATACAGACACCTCTCGGCAGGCCCTTAAGAGACACTACCACAGGTCGGGGAACAGAGCCTCGGATAGCTACAAAGAACTTGCCTCTAGAATCAGATGCCTGAACACCCTGATCCGTGAAAACGCTAGATTGGACGAGAATGCCTGGTATAAACAGCAACTGTTAAAGATAAAACCGGGCACCCAAGCCTTCAAGGAGGTCTTCAGGATGACGGGCGCCAAAAGGTCGGGCGTACTTTCCACCCCATTAGCGGTGAATGGAAACCTTATCACAACTAATTCCGAGAAGGTGGTTGCGCTGCGGGTGCCGGAGCAATGCGTGGGAGGCGAATATCGAGGAAGTGCTATCTATGTTCGACTTAGGGTCCCCGCCACTAGTGTCGTTTTCGTCGCGTAACGGTGTGGATAGACCGTGGGAGAGGGGAGAGTTCTTCACTACTCCGACTGAGGTTGAGTGGGTCATTCATGGGGCGAAGAATAAGAGCTCGGCGGGAACCGATAGGATATCCCATTTTATGATGAAAAGGTGCGGTGGCTCAATATCCAGGTATCTTGCTATAATTATTAACAATTGCATCTGCATCGGCTACTTTCCTAAGGCCTGGAAGATGGCGAAAATCATACCTATCGCCAAGGCGGGCAAAGCGAGAACACCGGATGACTTGAGGCCCATCTCCCTTCTATCAAATCTCGGGAAAATTTTGGAAAGAAGGAGCCTGGAGGACTTCTGCGAGACCAACGAATGCATACCAAGATTTCAGTTCGGATTCGAGACACAGCACTCCACGGAACATGCTCTTCTACTCCTTCAGGAGAATGTTATTAAGAACCTAAGAGCGAAGAAATTGTTATAATTCGTCCTTTCAAACTTACAAAAGGTTAATTATGTTTTTTTTGAAAGAATAAAAACTCTCTTTTTATTAGATTGTTTAGTTTTATTTCATTTTTATGTTAGTAGGTTACTTTAGATTGCTAGATTCTTTATATTTCTCTACCTCATTTTACACTTTACTTTTTTACTTACATTTAAAAATTGCTAGCTAGACCTTTCAGCTTTTATTACTTTAATTCATTGTAATACTTTAATTCATAAATTTACATTTAAAAATTGATAGCTAGTCCTTTTAGCTTTTATTACTTTAATTCTTTCAGCGTTATCACTTTAATTCATTGTAACACTTTAATTCATAATTCTACATTTAAAAATTGATAGCTAGTTCTTTTAGCTTTTCTTACTTCAATTCATTGTAACACTTTATTTTATAATTTACATTTAAAAATTGATAGCTAGATCTTTTAGCTTTTATTACTTCAATTCTTTCAGCGTTATCACTTTAATTCATTGTAACACTTTAATTCATAATTCTACATTTTAAAAATTGATAGCTAGATCTTTTAGCTTTTATTACTTTAATTCATTGTAATACTTTACTTTATTTCAATAACCGACCGCCGCGATCTTAGGAACCAAACTGATTATCATTTTCTTTTGGATTGTTCAGGTACTTGATATTCGCGAGGCATAATGCTGATAAGGGTTTTCTGTGGGCGATGCAATATGTAATATGATATATTTGTTTGTCTCGAAAATGTTGACGCAGTAAAAGATTTGAATTGAATTCTATAGAAGCTTGTCTGAAATTTTATCGGGCACTTCCTTTGTCTACTAGTCAAAGTGAAATATATGTATGTATAATATACAAATTGAAATTAAAGTCAGCATTTCCTTTGTCTATTGGATTAAGAAAATTATGTATATATATATATTAATGAAGAGTCAGCATTTCCTTTGTCTAACTCAGTGGCGGTTCCTCTTTGGAAGCAAAGGAAGCACTGCTTCCCTTGACCAAATAGGCAACTTCATAAAAAATTAATTTAAATATATTAAGATTAATCAAAAACAAAATCTTAATATATTTCTTCATCTGGAAACACTAAGCAAGCAATGCACAGATTCTTTTATATAAAATGTAAAATTCATACTACTGTATACAAAGAATAAAGCCTCGGCCACGATACGAGCGGAGAGCGGTAGAGCGGCAATACTAAAGTGCCGCTCACCTCTAATCCGAGACATTAAATTTTTCTGGTGCCGCTCGCCGCTCTTATCGTGGCCGAGGCTTAACATAACGTAGGGAAGCTGTAATATCTCCAGCTTCTTTGGCACCGAAAATCAACGTGAAAAGTCCAACGCATTCAATTCAATTGAACTCACACTCACCCAAGGTTTGCGTTGATACAGGTCCCTGAGAAGCTGAACTAAACGCAGCTTCTTCGGAGCCGAATACCGGGATATGAAAAGTCGAACATAGACAAATTTTCTCTATCCACCATATTCTCTTGTTTTCTTGGTTTCGTTTTCTGGTATTCTGCTCTGGTTTCGCCTGCTGTGGAGTTGCTTTTGAAAATTTTGCTTCGAAATTTGTTTTGACTCTTAATATGAATTTTCGTTTGAGTCAATAAAAAAAGAGATCGATGATGGGTGAACTTTCTCTTTATTCTAATGGGGTGGCACGAGGTGTGTATTCAGTGGCGGATTTACACATGGGGCGCCTGTGGGCTCTTCACTCCATGCCGCCCTTTTTTCTATTCTCGAATTTTCAATAAAGTAAAGAAAATAAAGTTTCAATAATTTATAAATATTAGTAGGGACGCCAGTTACCGAAAATAAATAAATAAATAAACATTTGAAACATTTCCGTTGTCGTTCTAGAGCGTCCAAAATTTCCCAGGACTTTTTTAATCGCTTCCATCACTTCTTGCTTGATCTGTGGTGTGCTGGTTTTTCATCTAAGTTTGTCGCCTGTTGTCGACAATGTTCCCTCTAATTTTTTCACTTACTGCGCGGTACAAAATTTATGCGAGAAAAAATATTCAAAACGTATGTAAAAGAGTGCAAGTGGGGGGAAGGTCCTGTGCCTGTGTTTGAAGTGAAATGTTTTTTTAATAATACTCTTGAAAGTTACATTTTAAAGCATTTTAATATCCCACAAACAAAAAAAGGATTTTTACATTACTGTTCATATCTTTGTTTATATTCTTTCTTTATTAGAGCAGGACTACTATGATTGAACGACGAACTATAAAACAAGAGAAGTATAAAAACAGGGGCTAGTCATATGTTTCGCTCGGTGACTTTACCAACTAAGTGACTACAACAGTTTTCCTCGAGAGACCACTAGGTTCGAATTTTAAAACCACCAGAAAGCCACTAAAATATTTTCCCCGTCACCAAAAGTAACTAGAATATTCCACTAAATGTAAAATTCTTCAAACTTAATGTTTGAAAGGCGCTATTTAAGCGGAAATAAGCAAACTAATCGTTTTTCAACATCGGTGTGCAAATGTGGCAAAATTACTAATGAAATAGCAAAAATGGCTGGCCAATTATTCAAACCGAGGTACTCCTTATGCGTCTCTGCAGCGCTTCAGACCAAAATTTGTTGGTATTTGTGGTTTCATTCCACTTCAGAAGATGGATTTGACACGTGATCTTGATTGTTATTTGAGTGAATCATTAGGTCAGTAGGAATTGATGTCTTGTTTTGGCTTAGTCAGTGCATGGCCAAAACTAATTTTGTATTCCTGTGTACTTTCCTCTTACCCACTAGTATACTTTCCTCTTACCCATTTTTTCCCACTAAAGGCAAGTCTTAACCACCAGTTCTAGTGTTAAAACCACTAAGATGGTAACGCTGGACTGCAAGCACGGACGCTATGCTGTATACAAAACTTACACAACAACGAACTACCCTTTACTTTTTTTGTGAAAAAAGGATTTTTGTCATTTTTAGATGTAAATCTTTTATAAAAAGAAATAAAAAAATGGTGAGCAAGCCCATTGTGCGCAGAATTCAAAAACGGCTGCGCAACTCTCGAAAAATTAGTGCGCAGTCGCGCACCTGCGCAGCTTAGAGGGAACATTGGTTGTCGATATTCGACCAAACTTTTTCTAACAAAGAATAAAACCAAATCGAGTCGGTCAATTCGACCGGTTATAAAATAGGCCATCACCGGTCTTATAGAGTCATAGCTGTGGGAAACATTCGTTTAATTTGTCCTAATTTGAGCGGACTATTTGTTAAATTTGCACTTAACAGCTCATAAAACAATTCAGTATAGCTAAAACTTTACCTGAATTTCACACCTTTCCCTAGGCACGTACCTGAATAAAATATATATTCTGACTATCTATGAAAAATACCTTTCGTTTGATATATGTTTCATCTCATCATTAAGATACGTGCACCGGAAATAGGTTAAAAAGGGATCAACATTTTTGTTTCATTTCTTGATGAGTTTATACTCCACTGAATAGAACGTAGGTGCTGAGTCCATTGACGTTGATCGTCGGTCATTGTTAGTAAGGCATTTAGTATTGTCCATCTGACGTTACAAATGCAGTATATTTCCTTGATTCCGCAGCCACAGGGATTTGGTAATAACCCGATGCTAAATCTATTCCGATTAAATTTTGGCTCTCTTTAAGTGAGGACAACAAGTCATCGATTACTGGTAGTGGGTACTTATCTTTTACGGTGATAGAATTTAAATCGCGGTAATCAATACACATGCGGTGTTGGCCTTTCTTCTTTTTGACTAATAAAGCAGGCGAGGAGAAAGGCGAATTTGACGGACGGATAATTCCCACTTGTAGTAATTCCTTTACAATATTGCGCATTATCTCACGTTGGCAAAAGGCAGTTCGATATGGACGGCGGGTAATTACTTTGTTTTCATGAACTTTAATCGCCAGTTCAGTATTTTTTGAATAACCGAGTTCGTGCAGTTCTTTAGCAAAGCAGACCCTAAATTCATTTAGTAAATTTATAAGCTCACATACCTGGTCGTTATTAAGGTCTTTACCAATGTTCACTTCAGCCGATCTTATAGGTTTCATTGGTGCTATACTCTGGTTACGTTGACTTAAGCGATTGTCATCGTTGTCTGGCTGTGGTCGTACATATCCGACGTTCTTGATTTCTTTCTTGTCCATATTTTTCGTCTCGTTGAATGGGTCAATTGTAAAAGAACTATTGATGTCAATGATAATTAGTTCATCCTTTCGCTTTATAGTGCATAGGTGTGGTTGATCAATGAAGTCGCGGCCAATCAAAACTGGGACTTGAAGCAACCTGTCATCTAAAATTAAAATATCAAGTTTAGCTGTCACAGAATCAACTAAGATATCAATCTTTGCTTTTCCTTCGCAGTAGGCGCTCGCGTTTCCAAAGCCACGTAGCTTTATTCGTAAAGGTTCAATAGTCAAACCGCTTAGCTGCTTGTAGTTTGATAAGACTAACATCACTCCCCATGTCAATGAAAGCATTGAATTTAAATGTATTGTTAATGGTTACTACTTTGTGATATTCGTCCCTTTTTAGCTACGCTACCGTAAATGTCGTAGATGGGCAAGCTTCATCGGTGTGACCGACTTTAAAACATTTTTGACACCTTTGTTTACGTTGCGGTTTTGGACAATTTACCGATAAATGTCCCACAGTATTACAATTAAAACACTTCTTTAAACCTGGTGATTTATCCTCCGCCAACTTTTCAGATCGTGAGCCGTATGTCTTCTCTTCCCGTGATCCACCACTTGATAATTTCACGTTTTCTTCGAAATTTTTATACGCCCTTAGTAGTTCTTCAGGTTTCTGGAATATTTGCACTGATAAAGCACGCTTCAGGTCATTGTCATCGATACCGTGAATTAAATATTTAATCGCTGCACGATCGCTTAGATGCGCCCTTTTTGAAATTGCAATCATCTCGTAAAAGTATTGTTCGAAGCATTCTGACGGCTTCTTGCGGTGGTTCATGAGCTCATGAGAGTTTATGTATTTCGCTCTCATCTGCGTCTGACGGAAAACTGTTTATCAGTGCGGTCTTCATCTGGTCCCATGTGTTAATTTCTGTCTGCAATCCCTGATACCAAAATGCTGCTGCACCGGTCAACTTAGTGGATGAAATAAACAAAGTGTACGGGTCACTCCAATTATAAATGCGAGCAAGGTTATCAACTTTCTCGCTCCATTGTCTTGCTGTGAGACCGATTTTGTTAGCCGGATGGAAGTCGGGAATAATATTTTTTAGATCGCTGGGGTTGCAATGTAATGATGTCGCGATATTCTCATTTGGTGTTCCAAATAAGTTGTTTGTACCCGTTGTAAGTAGATTGCTATGGGTGTTAGACTGTAACAAAAGTTTCATGTTTTAATACTTCTCTTTCCCGGCGTAATAACTCCAATTCCTTGCTACTTGACAATGAAATTTAGTCCGCGTTTGGTGTACTTGTCTGGCCTCGCTGTTCTAAAAATGTTCTGCCTTGCGTTTGCTGGTGTATACTTTCGGCTTCATTGGATACAGCAAGTGGAGTTGGCTCCAAGGGCCCGTGATTGTCTCCCGATGCGTTTCCGAATAGCTCACTGATGATTTTATCGCTTTCTTCGTTCATGGCGTTGCAAGCTACCGTCGCTGAAGATTTTTTTTCTTTGTGGGCTATGGATGCAGGGTCAGCAAATCGCGGCCTCCAATGTTCCTTTTCATCGTGGCTTAAACGTTGCCGATTACCGAATAGGATTCGTGTATTTCCTTTATGTGCCCTCTCGTAAGAATCCAAAACCCAATCGTACAAATTTCACTTAATCCAATTTCATCGTGGTAATCCCACTTCTGAATTGTTAAATATGTTGTCAGGCCGATAATAAAAACGCGTTTGTTGCAATTCAACAATTTATTCAAATTCAATCCAGTTATACTTTTATATTAAAATTCAATTCATTAATACTTTTAAATTAATACTTAACGTATGTGCTTGTAAGCCGGCGAGGTTAGAGGGAAGGAAAAAGGTGTCTGCCGGATATTCTTCGTGGCTGTGCGCTGACGTTTTTAAAGACCATGTAATTTTTATGCAGATTTATCTCACGAACAAATTTTACTTAGCCAAAATTTACGTAAAACCGATAATTTACGAGATATTTGAGAAAAACTGATTTTCTTGACCTTTGACCCTCCATAACTAGAGTGGCCGGTCAGTTGGCTTTATGGACTTTTGGGAAATTATTTGTGACCCCAAAATAAAGAGAATCCCGCTGTAAAATCTCCAGTTGGATTTTTTAGAGGTTCATGTATAAAGTGACTGGGCTATATCTGTCAAAGTGCCGTAATTAATTTTAAATTTGTTCAGTTTTCTTACGGTCCGGCACGTCATATTTGGTTCAGGCTAAAGCTTCATCATGTGCGTCCTTTTTTCTCTAGGAGAGTAAAAGTCAAGCGTTAACAAAAAACCCGTTAACAAAGCGTAGGTAGGCGTAGCGTCATTCCAAATTCAAAATGGCGCCAACATAAAATGGCGGAAGACATATAATAGACTAAAAAGTAGAAAATTTAACCGATCAAGTTCAAATTTTGCACATATGCGCATTTTGCTTAACGATCTGACCATTTTGTAAACAAATAAAGATGGCGGTTCCAAAATGGCGGCCGATTTTTGCATTTGTGTTCCCGACCCCCGACATGGGTATCAAATGAAAGGGCATGACAGGTAGAATAGTTAGTGGCGTAGCGTCATTCCAAATTCAAAATGGCGCCAACACAAAATGGCGGAAGACATATAATAGACTAAAAAGTAGAAAATTTAACCGATCAAGTTCAAATTTTGCACATATGCGTAGTTCGCTTAACAATCTGACCATTTTGTACAAAAATTAAGATGGCGGTCCAAAAATGGCGGCCGATTTTTGAATTTGTGCTCCCAACCCCGGCGTCGGTATCAAATGGAACCGCATAACAGGTAGAATACAATACCGGTGTAGCGACTTTCCAAATTCAAAATGGCGGCCAACACCAAATAGCCGAAGACATATTATAATAGACTAAAAATTAAAAAATATAACCGATCAAGTTCAAATTTTGCACATATGAGTAGTTTGCTTGACAATGCAATGTGACCATTTCGTAAAAAAATAAAGGTGGCGGTTCCAAGATGGCGCCCGATTTTTGCATTTGTGTTCGCCGACCCCCGACATGGGTAGCAAATGAAAGGGTATGACAGGTAGAATACAATTTGCATTAACAATTAAATTCTTTATGGCCGCCAAGACAAAATGGCGGAAGAATATCTACATATAATAGACTAAAAAGCAGAGAATATAACCGATCAACTTCAAATTTTGCACATACGCATAGTTCGCTCCGACCATTTTGTAAAAAACTCAAGATGGCAGTTCCAAAATGGCGGTAGAATACAATTAGTTGTGTGGCGTCTTTCCAAATTCAAAATGGTGGATTACCTTTTTTCTTGACAACCCTCTCAGTATGGGTATGACGATTATAATACAGTAATCTCTGTGACGTCCTTTTAAATCTAATATGACAGCCACCACAAAATGGTGGAAGACATAAAATAGACTAAAAAGTAGAAAATAAAATTGATGTAATGCATTTTATCAAATCAATACAAATGAATATATGGGTTCATTTACTTCCTTTTCCTATTATATATATTTTAAGTCAATCGTTTAAGGAGTAAACTCCAGTCTCGAGTCGGAGCTGACACGCACTTTTTATTTCGTACCTCTTGAGTCTCCGTGTAGCACCCCCAATTCCGTGTATCTCCACGAGTATTGTTGTTACATGTGGTAAAAACCAGTTTTCCACCTTTTAAGGCTGAAACAGATTACACGTAACAATGCGGCGCGATAACGCGGCAAAATTTAGGCAACGCTGATTTGCATTGCACAACACGAATTGAGAACGGCACAGCAACTCGTCAAAATATTTTGCGGCGTAGTCATCTCTAATCCTAATTTTGCTGCACAACTTTAGTGCCTCCAACCAAAAAGTTGGTTTCGCGCTTAACTTTAAAATCAGGGGTACCAAAGAAATATATTTATTTTGATTGAGCTGTCATTCATGGTAGTAGAGATGAATTTATTAGAAACTGTTGCAATAGAAAAAACAAATTGGCAGTATACTAAATAAACATTATATACTATTAAAAGATTCTCCATATATTGATACGGTATTAACATTTTTGTGAAAGTTAAAATTTATAAAAAACAATTGAAATTTGCCGCGCCGTGTCAAATATAATGCCGCTTCCCTGTGCTTTCTGGGTCACACCGCAGCACTGCCGCCGTGTCGCCCAATTTGCCGCGTTGTCGCGCCGCGTTGTTACGTGTTATCTGTTTCAGCCTTTACTCTCGGTTTACACTGCAGGGAGTTCACCATGCGTGACTTTCTTGGCTTTATAAGGAGATATGAAAGTGCAATTTACATACACTTTCATATCTCCTTACAAAACCAAGAAGAAGATTAAAAGTGGAAGCACATTGTGCATATGTGTTAGTTTTCACGTCGAAAATTTTTGTTGAAAAAGTTACAACACTCTCCTCTTGCTGTTTTGCCCCCTCTTCTAAAAACTCGGTTTTACCAGAGGTAACGAATCATCGTGGAGATCTGGCCATTTGTAGTTACATTGATGACAACTGATTTTTTGTTGTTATTTTGCGGCTTTTAAACAAGAAAGAGTATTGAAAATATTGTGCTTCAAATTTATTGGAGCGAGTTTGATGAGAAACTTGTTACAATTAAAAATAAACACGATTATTTTTAATATTCAAAGATTAATAGCCAAGTTCTAATAGTCAATGAATAATTATTTATGCCCTAAACAGAATGCACATACGTGAGACAAAATACATCTGATCTCACTAAATACAAAAAATAAATGTCTAAATATCCCACCACGGCAAATATGTGGCTGACCTACTCACAACACGAAGATCCAAGACGGGGTACAGAGTTTGTTATGATGGACCAGATTGAATTAAAAAATCTAAAGTAGCGAAAATTGCATTAATTGCGTTAATTATGCGAGAAATGCAAAACCCATCGTTTATAAAAATTTAAAAAAGTCAACAAAAAGTAATAATTTGTTAAATTTGACCTTAAAAATTACTTATTCTACTCGATAGGGCTTATAGTTTATTAGTAACTTTTTTCAATATCTCTGAAAAGCGCATTACAAACACTTGACACTAGAGATGCGCCGAATATGGGTTCAACCGAATACGAATATTCGGCCGAATATTCGGTAAAAAATGTACCGAACCAATTCGGCCGAATTATTCGGTTCATTTTTGTGTGGGGAAATGACCATTCCCTGCACACGTATTCACCGAATATTTCGTATTCACCGGCCTCGATTTTCGGTACTCGGATAAAGTTAATACCAGTTCGACTTGGTAATAAGTTTATCCACCGATTTCTAACCTCTGTAGTTTCGAAGTTTCAAAATTGGACAAAGTTATGAGTGAAAATTAAAAAAAAATGCAAAGTACCAAATATTGAATCAATATGAATGATTTGTTTCTGAAGATTTGTATATGGCAATTCTTTTATCGTTGTTTTTTGTCCTCCTCTATGTTTGTTAACTTGACAAGTTAAAAGTTAACGTTGATTTTAAACAAGCTTTGAATTATGTTAATTTTAATTTTACGACACCAATCGATGATGATGATATGACTATCATAGTAAATTTCATTAAGCAAACATTGTCGTTTATGAGAAAAAAACGTTGATTTTAAATAAAAATTGAATTCTGATTTTTTTTAATTTTTGATTTTATGAATAAATGATGGTCCCACAATGTAGTGTTTGTTTAATTTAAAAATACTACCTACGTTCCAGAATAAAGCCTTTTTAACATATATAAATCATAAAATAATACTATTTAAATATTTGGTAATTATTCGGCAAACTAACCGAATATTCGGCCGAAAACCAACATTAAAAAATACGCCGAACATATCGAATACGAATCTCTACTTGACACCTATAAATTAAACAAAACGAATTTTTTCCGCATGTCAACCATGTAAAAACGCGAACACGAGATACAAAATTAGAAGTAAATCTAATTTTGTATTTGGTATAAAATATTTCTTGTCTCTTGTATGCGAATTGTGAGCGATTGCAATTACGTTGATGTGTTTTAAAAATTTTTACATCTCTTGTATCATGTATTTTGTATCGCGTATGTGCATTGTGTTTAGGGCATTATGCATTTTAATAATTTTAAACTTTTGAAAACTTTCAGTATACACAAACCATTACAGTCGGTTTTACGTTTGACGAAATTACGGCTGACGTGCGTTTCTTACGTGCATTATGGTTGGCCCTTTAAGCGCCCACGGAAAGGAGGTTTAGTAAAGTTTCGTTAAATATAAGCACAGATAAGTAATATACAGATGCTCAGTCGCTGTATAAAATCGTGTCCCATTATCAACATTCCGTAACAAATAAATGTTGCAGCCAAGTGTCTTAAATGTAGCTGGCTAGAGCGTGGCAAGTTTTGGTTGAATTCCAGCAACACAGAGCAGCGATGTGAAAAGCAAAATAGCTACGAAGAGTGTGAGGGATTGACGTCACTATCAACATTCATTTCCTTCAGTGTGTACCACCCACTCCCGCTCCTCGTAGCTATTTTGCTTCGCAACCGTAGCCTTGTACGCTGGTGTCCGCTGGCTGGAGCTCAACCAAAAGTTGCAAACCTCTAGCCAGCTAAATGGCTGCAACATTTAAATATTTTGCTTGGATTAACCGCTTTCAGCAACATGGAACACGTTTCGCCTATTCGACTGGGCATCTGTATATTACTTATATGTGATATAAGTAAACTCAACGAAGCCAGTCCGGTTAAGCCGAATTTTCCATATGTATGTGTTTCAGTGTCCTTGACTGCACATAAGGGCGACATAATGTAACATTATTTAACTGACAGTTCAACCCAGAACCGCCATGGAAACGGCATCGAGTGATCTTGAGAGAAAAAGTTTTCTGTTTACTTAACGAAAACTTAACCCTGACTCATGGAAACACAGTAATGATGAGGAGTGCAGCACAAATATGTATAGTAGGCAAAAACGCTACAATGTATCACGTGTGGAAAAAACATGTAGAAGGAGAACATAATTGCTTAAAGAGGCAATAATAGTAAAATAAACACCAGAATTCTACCACACAATTACCAGAATTAGAAAATAACAGAATTAGAAATCAACCAAGGACAAGTGCAGTAGCAGCAAAGAATGGGAAACAGCGCATAAAACTACACAAGGACAAGTCGGGACGAACTAATCTATTGAAGAGTGCAACAGAAATGAAGAAGATGAAATTTCAACCTATAGCTTTAGCAGTCGTATATAAAAGTGGAAATGAGCGAAACGTAGAAAAAAATCGAAAATGACAAATCACCGCATTAAGACGATACTTAATGAACTTTGGAAACACGCCCCAAACGAACTACCCTAACAATTATTGTAAGTAATCTCAGTTTACGAGTACGATTGGTTGCAAGACGAAATACCAAAGAATGGAAGTCTGCAGGCATAGTTTCTATTTATAAAAAATGAAAAGAGAGTGCAATAAAAAGAGGTTCTGTTAAACCTCAATTACAATGAAAGCCTGAACCAAAATGAGTCGAACCTCTTTTCTAAATTTTGACCAGTCATAAATCACAAGCTTTTATTGATGGTTTGTGACTATTATTGTGACTATCAGATGTTTCGGTATTCTAAGCCCGAAAATATTGATGCAGTGAGGCAGAGTGTATGTGAAAGTCCGAGCACCTCTCATCGATGTTGTCAGCTATCGAGTGTGTGAGAGTGTTATGAAAAATAGTCTAGAAACCTGCTATTTATACTCTTGGTACCTGCTGTGACTGTTTGTGGATTGTCAAAATTGTGACTGCAAAATTAGAATACCGGGGTCTGTTCAAGATTTTTTCTATAGCAGCTATTACAGAACTGCACAAAGTACTGATAAAAAGTACTTGAAGTACCAAGTAATTGTCAAATGCATTGCAGTACCAAGTACTCTGAGTTATAAATATTTGAAGTACTTGAATTATCAATTACTTACGAAATGTTCTTGAAATATTTACTTCAAGTACCTAGAAAAACTTCAAGTAGTTGAAAGTAATTGAAGTACATAGATATTTCAAATACTTATATTTCAGGGCAAATACGAACCAAATGTTACCTTATATACTTATACGTATGTTGTCATTAGTTAATTTTGGAATTAACCTGTTATTATTAAAAAGACGAAAAAAGACGACAAAGAAACTCCTAGCCGGGTCCGTATTGCGAATGAATGTATACCGGTCAATACTTTTGTAGAAAACTCGGCCTTCGCATTTTCTTTTTGGTATTGTACATGGAGATAAGCCGGACTTACACGAGGCAGTACATTTCTCCCTTACACGATGTTAAATTGTACTGAGGCCTCAATTTTTTTAAATGTCCCGGTTCAAAAATATTGTCCTACTGGTATATGGGCGTGTATCGAGATAAATGAAGCGAGGTGTGATTGTAAATGACGTAGTAGCGAGACATTTCTTACTTCTTTTGCGGCAGTAAATTATCCAATTTGAACTGCGGCGAGGTGAGATTGTAAAGACGAACTGGAGAGACCATTCGCGACCCTAGAACAACAGGGTTCTAACTACACATGAAGCTGTTTTGAGTAAATCAGCTTCAAAGATTTCAAGTCGTATGGTTCTCAAGAATTTATTGTTATTCAATGGAATTCTTTTGTGATTTGTTTATTATGTTTTAATTTACTCAAATATCAGTTTACTTTATGTTTTATGCTCATTACTTAAAAGAAATTGAAGTTCAAAATTTCATGTAGAACTTTGTCGCTGAATGATCAGGTGGAAAGTAAAAGAACAAGACGGTTCTAATTGTCACATAGAACTTTGTTGCTGAATGAAGACGCTTTTTATTTAAGATAGAAACTTTGCATGGATTTAAACTTTTCCATTAATATAGGATATTGATATAAAACATTGATCATTAATAATATAATAATATTTATAATTTTTTAAACAAATAATTTATTTCTTATAACAGTCTTAACATTTCATTAAATTTTTATTCCACATTAAAAAGAAAACTTAAAGATTTCATAAATTAACAAAAAGATTAAACAATTAACAAAAAGATTAAACAAAAAGGTAAAAAAACATAAAAATTTAATTCATTTCACAGCTGTGACTGTGTAAAAGTCATTGAGCATCTTTAATTTTGTCTTTCAGAAATATTATCTACGAATAAAATCAAAAACCGTGATTAAAAATTTTTATTTATTTAAAAATCGTTAAAATTACCTATCTTAAGAATGACTTTGTAATATTCCACATCTATTAGGCTCATGTATTTGAACATTGATCTAAGATCCTTCCTTTTATCCTCAGATATTTTATTTTCCGTTTTTATACATTCTATTGCCTGCAGTGTAGGAACTTGAGTGATAGGACAACCATTTCTTCTGCGTACACGTAATTCCTTTCTTATATTAACTTCAATGCTAGGGGTGGACATTAAGAAAAAACATCGATGTATTTTTCGATGTAATACATCGTCCAATGGCATCGATGTTACGTCGATGTATTGAAAAATACATCGATGTCTGAACGATGTTTTGTACCAAAAAAAATGTGCTGAAAAAAATTCAAAGCAAAGAATAAGACCTTGATTAATGTTTAGTATTTCTTCTTTAATTTGTAATAAAATATACAGCAATAAAAAAAATCGAATTTGCTTCATTATAAATTCCGTTAAAGAGTATTAAAATTAATTCACGTATAATAAGCAAAAGACAATAATTCGAATGTAATAAAAATTCACAGATTTCGTGCTTCTCTACTCTGTTTTTGTTTTTATTTTTAAATTGTATCACTCTAAATGGAAAACCCGCTACAAAAGAAAACAGAATGAAAAATTCAAAAATCCCAATAGTGCTTCTCTATACTCTGTAAAAACAAAAGTTTACTCACTCTTTTGCCTTTTAATCTATTTCTTTCTTGATTTAAAATTTGCGCTGCTTTGGAAAAGAGTCTTTCTGACGGTACAGATGTACCCACCATTGTCAAATATTTAAACGCGATTTTATATAATTTTGGGAATTGAATTTTATAGTCTTTCCAAATTTCTAATGGATTCTCGTTTAATCTTCCTACAGAGGTTCTCAGATAAATTGAAAGTTCATCAGAAAGACTTTCTTCACTTTTATTATTCTTCCAGTTACGATGCACTAATTTATGATGATCAGTCCATAATGAAAAATTATCTTCAATTTTATCAGACTTGTCAGAATCTGATTCAATTTCTTCATTACTACGTAAATCCATCTTCATTAAATCTTTGATTTTTGCAACAGCATTCGCACAAGCCAATGAATCGTTAAAGTGCATTCTTTTAAAGCGTGGATCCAGAATATTTGCAATGGCAAGTGAAGTTACATGTTCTATAGAACTCATTCTTTTGTTAATTTCATTTAGAGCACGTTTCTGCACTTCTTTTGCCACGGATTCTTCAACAACAGTTGACTTAATTTTAGAAAGCAGGCAACGGGCTAAGGGTATAAGTTTGCTACTTGTGCAATATTTGTCACCAGAAATTTCTTTTGTAGCCGCCTCCAAAGGTCGCAATATCTGGAGGACTGATGACGCGATAGATATTTCTAGTCCATTGAGCATGGGTGGTGCACTCTTGTGACGAAAAAGAATATCATTTACAACACTCCGCAATTCTAAAAATCTTTGTACCATGTAGTACGTACTATTCCAACGAGTGGGCACGCTTTGTATTAATTTAGTTTCGGCGGTAGTAGCTTTACGTAGTTCATCACTCGCTATGCAACTCTGTTTAAACCAAGTTACTATTGCTTTTATTTTAGATAAAATGTTTTGCAACTGAGTACAGGCTAATGTGCCCTCAGCGACCAAGTTTAGGGTATGTGCGAAACATGAAATATGTTTTTTTTTACCAAATTCTATTTCCACGGCCTTAACCATGTTGCTTGCATTATCGGTAACAGCAGCTGTGACTTTGTCTTTGTTTATACCCCAGTCTTCGCAAGTCCTTGCCAGCATTTTAGCGATATACTCTGATGTGTGCCTTTGGTCCAGTTCGTAGACCCCAAGTGTCACTGAAAATAATTCAGTATCTATTCCAAAATGGGCAGTCACACCTAAAAAGCTTTTCATGTTCAAAGTATCGGACCAAATATCCGTTGTTAAAGTTATGAATTCTATACTGGACAACTTTGTTTTAAAAATTTCTGAAATAGCTTCATATTTTTTATCCAGCCCGCGCCTGAGAGTTGTCCGACTCGGGATTTTATACTGCGGAGCTACTACCTTCATTAGATTTTTAAAGCCTTCATTTTCAACAATTGAGAATGGCTGGTTGTCTTTACAAATCATATATAACAAACAATTATTTAGTTTCATAGTTTTATAACCAGATTCTGAGTAAGCATGGATATCTTGGAAACTAGATTTGATTGTTTTTTGACGTTTTATAGGGACTACTATATCCGAGTCCGAATCATCATTTTCATTAATTGCATTAATTAACTGTTTGGTGAAACTGCGAATATCACTTGTAGAAGGTATGATGGGTCCAGATTGAAGTTCACCAGCAGTACCGTCATTGGACGACACTTTGGGATTTAAAGAATCTGGTTCTGATACCACCGTTTTTACGTTTTTCGAATTATCATCTTTTGTGGGAGCAATTTCCGAATAGACAGCCTTATGGACATTACGAATATGCCCAATGAAATTTGTCGTATTTCCTGCAGATTTGATATCCTTTTGACATAGTTTACATTTAGATTTCATATCATCAATCTTTTTAAAAAATTGCCACACCGGACTCTTTTTCTTAGGTGGCATGATAATTTCAAACTTCTGAAATAATTTTTTTTTATTTTTCATGCAACACACAATCATGCATATAGAGTTACCCTTCTAATTCAGAAGGTACACTTCTTAGCTGGGCCAAGAAAAATTTACCAGCTCAGCACAATTAGCACTGAGATAGGCTCAACTAAAGCATGCAACATGTTAATTGAATATGCAATCCCGAAAAGGTCACACCCCGCACATTTTTATATGCGAGGTGTGACCCCCCAGAGATTGCACACTCAATTAAAACAGAAAGAAATGCAATACACAAAGAAGCGTGCAAGAAAAGTCAGTCAAGTCAGATTGAAAAGACTCCTTTTAAGGACGTCTTTACTAATGCTTACGCTAAAAACATCGATATTTCTATTCACATTAATGAACATGCGATTAACAGGCTCGAATCTGCCGTAATTCGTGTTAGAGGAGTTGGTGTGTAAGAGAGGTGGCCCTCTCAAATTGTATCTACTCTCTCTAAACGACGCACGGCGACTCAGAAAACCTGAGTCAACCTTTCCATTAAGGAGCTGATGAACAAATACAACATCGGCAACCTCACGACGCCTGCAAAGAGAGCTTAAGTTGAGTAACTTAAGCCGAGATTCATATGGTGGAAGAGCTATTGGGTCATCCCAAGGAAGATGATTCAGTGCGAATCGAACGAACCTCCTTTGAACTGACTCAATTCTTCCGACGTGCGAAGAGTAGTGAGGAGACCAAACCTGGGACCCATACTCGAGTAATGGTCTGACAAGAGAGATATAAAGGTGTTTAGTAATCAAGGGGTTATTGAGTTCTTTAGACCACCTTTTTATAAAACCCAGGACTAAACTACCTTTGGAAGCAATATAGTTAATGTGGGCAGAAAATCGAGTTTACTATCAAATCTAATCCCGAGATCTTTTACAAAATTAACACGACGGACACTCTCCTTAGAAAAGGTGTAGTTGAAAATTATAGGACTACGACCTCTCCCAAAAGTCATGGTTTCACATTTACTAATATTGAGAACCAGGTTGTTGTTCACACACCAAGAGTAAAAGGTGTCAAGGTCAGCTTGCAAAAGTTTGCAATCCTCGATACTTTTTATGTGACGATACAATTTGATGTCATCAGCGTAAATCAAGATTCTACAGTGTCTTAGCAAGGGAACAATATCATCAATTGATAGAATAAAGAGCAAGGGACCAAGATGACTTCCTTGAGGAACACCGGATGACGCTTCAATGGTTACTGATTTGGATCCACGAAAAAGAACTTGGTAGGTCCTGTCAGCTAAGTAAGACTGGAACCATACTAGAAGGGCTCGCGAAAAGCCCAACATCCTTAATTTGAGAAGTATAATGGAGTGAGAGAGCTTGTCAAATGCCTTACTAAAATCAGTGTAAACACAATCAGTCTGGCAACCGGAAACGAAGCCCTCGACAGTATGAGAAGTGAACTCAAGAAGATTGGTGGTAGTGGAACGGGCTGCAAGAAAGCCATGTTGGTTCGTTGATACCAACCTCCTGCAGATAGGCGCGATTGCAGAATAGATAATCGATTCAAAGAGTTTCGGAATGACAGACAGCTTCGCAACTGGTCTATAATTCGATATTTCATTCTTGCTACCACTCTTGTGAATAGGTATTATAAACGAATTCTTCCAAAGAGTAGGGAAGTACCCTTTATCAAGGGATTTTTGGAAGAGGGTTTTCAGGGGAGACTGTAGAACCTCTGCACAGGACTTAAGGACAGCAGGAGGAATACCATCGGGGCCAGAGGTGAAGTCGAATGGGAGTTCGTTAATTTGTTTCGCGATATCAGCACTGGTAATTGAGAGGGGTAAAATATTAGCCTCACGGTTAGTAAATATGTGACGAAAATTATTGTCATAATTAAAAACATAAATCTCTAATACATAATGAAAGAACAAAAAAACTTAGTTTTGAGGTTAGTTGAGATAAATATCAGTTTTTAAAATTTTTTAAATAACTAAAATTTTGTATTGAATACTATTACGCACCTATTTAAGTTTCTCTATGTTTTTGATTATTATAGTTTTTAATGAAGTTACAATAATAGTGAGAAACGTCCAGCGAAAAAATAATTTTTGTCCACGTTCCCTCACAGACTTTTGGTTAATTTGAAGTAATATAGGCGGGAAACTGTATGATTAGTAATTAATCAGTAATTAATTGCCAAAAATTTACAATTATTTACAATTTGCATACCTGGCTGTTCTACAGAGTTATTTAATTCCCAAAATAATAATTGATTGATTGCACTGACACTGAATTATAATAGCTGCGTTCTTTTTACATCGTGATCCCACTCAGATCATTAACTTTCAAGTAAACCAACAACAACAACTTGATCCAAAAAAGATTTGGATCACAATCTGTGATACGAAAATAGCTTGTGTAACAACCATATCCAAGACACATTTCATTGGAAAATCCAGTGATTTTATAGTCTTGTGTGTTGGTAGTAGGTAAATTTCGTGAATTTATTTGGAAAAATTATTGAAAGTTGCCTTTTGTTAATTTTGGAAGTCAATTAAGCATTTTTATAAATTGTTTTTAAAGCTGAAATATGTTTAATAAGTTTTAGAGACTGATATAAATTGCGACAGTACACATCAAAAATCAGAACAGCAACTTTAAAAAACTAAATTTCTTCCATGATCCAACTACGTTCTTTTATGCTTGGCTGATCTGATCTGGATCACGGTGCAAAAAGAACGCAGCTAATAATTTAGTCAACTCGAAAATATTTTTATTCAAATCTTTGTCATGATGTATGCACTATGCAGAGTTGTATTGAGTCTATATTTATACACGTATAAAAATTTACCGAAGTCGAAGGTATACTCATGCATGCATGCAAAGCTCCGTTTACGACGGTGCCGCAGGGAGAAATCTGTGAGTGTATTTGGAATACAGTTCCCGCGCAAATTTTAACTTGTGATAAAACAAGGCTTTGGATAAAACAAAACCCAAACAAGAAAAGAAGAAACTTGAGCGCGCATGTGGGGAATGAAAATTCCACACAAACGCAAATCAACAATGCGTGCATGGATAAGACATGCGCTTGTGTAATTTAAAATTTCCCCTTCGAATTTATAGTTACACTGCATCTGCTGTGCTGGAAGGCCACGGCGAAAGTGGCACCGAGACTAAATTAGCGTATACGTCGAGAGATAAAAAGTTGAGTTGAGATTGAGTTGAATTTTCACCTCGCGTATATGAATACTAAACTAAGTCAAAGTATATTCGCCAATTCGATGCATCGGATAAAAAACATCGATGCATTGAATATATCGAAGCATTAATAAAACATCGGTTGAGCTCGTTGCATAGTTTTAATACATCGAATGTTTCCTATACATCGATGTATATCGTCCATCCCTACTTCAATCATTTTTTTTGTATCATATTCACTTGAATATTGTATTGAAACTTCATTTTGAGTGAATCTTAAAATTCTTAGTCGAGCGAATGGTATTTTTTATAATCAAAACAAAGTTTAGAATATTTTCCAAAATTTAAAAAATCTGCTTCTTGCATTTGAATTACAGAAAGTGGGTTTTTTTCTGTTTACAGTTTTTAATAATCTAATTAATCCAATCGGTGAGAAGAATTCATTCAGTGACAAAACTTTTTCAATTTGACTGTTTGCGTTGTCTACTTCTTGTATGCAGGAGTGTCCTGGGCATAGAAATATAAACTAACATGGAACGGCTGTGTCGTGTAAAAACCCTGTACGTGAGCGACCACACTAAAGGTAGCTTGTTTAAAAGGACAGCAATAGTGTGCACAAGTGGGACACAAATTGCCGAACAGTCACGGGTAGCTTCTTGAGTGAATGGTGCGTGCCAAGTCAATATCCGGGGGCATAGATTTTATGCCAGGAAATTTATTCGCCCCGATTTTAAAACGTCCCTCTTATTATTTCTGCATATTTTGGCCTGCACTGCCTGACCACTACTACCGAGTGAATTCAAACACATCAGGAATTGTGGTACGTTTAATCTGGCTTACAGCCATTCCGTGTTTAGTTTATATTTCTATGGTCCTGGGAGTGAATACTTCATTGTAATGGTCTCAATTTCAGGATGACTTTTCATAAAATATCGCATAGCAAGAGACATGATAGAGTTTTTATTTTGGGGAAGCAGGAATCGCTCCATGTGATTAATTCTATGATGTCATTGTCTTCAAAAACTTTAGTCAATATTTTATATACTGCCGATGCGATGTCATTTCCGCTTCTCCCGCCAGTATATTCTGTCCAAGTAGCACAATAAATTTTCTTTGTTGCCGAAAAATGCGCCGTCAAATTCTAAACATTTAATTTTGAAGTGTAAAATAAAGGACCAATATTAGATCGAGGACATGTCAAAACATTTTGAAGATCAAATGTTAGTATTGGCACGCCAGAAGTTTTGTCTAAATCTTTAATTTTCCTCATCAAAACTTTATCAGTTATGTGTTTTTCGTGTTCCAGCTTTTTACACTCTGTTAGTAATCCTTGTTTTTCTGCTACAGTATATTCTTCGAATTTTCCACATCTATCTGATTTTGGTCTATTGAAATCTAAATTAAAATTATTACAAAATTCATTCACTGGATCCTGTATTGTTTCTGCATATAATTCATACATTTTTCTGATGTTTAAAGTTGATTCCAGGTATTTTTTTTCGTGCTAGACCGGCAATAATGGGACTCTGCAGCTGGAAAACAATTAATATGATCTTCGATTTCTTGAACCTTTGATTGCGGAATCCTTTTGAATGATTGTGCCCCTCTCCCGTCACTCTTAGGGATATTGGTTAATTTGTCTTTCTTGTTATGCACATTATAAACTGGCTTTTGTGAAATAGCATATGTTCCAAGCCAAAATGGCTTACTTACTTGAATTCTATTTCCTAAGAGTTCTACAAAGTAACTGAATGAGTAGCGACGGCGTGAGGAATTATTTTTATTTGTTTTACGAGATGTTTCACTTCGAATAGTCATCTTAGAAATAAATTCATTTTTTCCTTGTTGATTCAATTCATAGAATTTTTTAAAAAGATTCCTTCTTTCATCTTCAGAATTTTTTTGTTGGCATTTATATTTGCAGTTGAAGCAATTTTTTGCCGTTGTAATACTTTTCTTTGCTACCACCTTTCCTCTTGAGTTAGTATACGTCTCACCAGCCTGTCGTAGTGTTTTACGCATATTCCTCTTCCAGGATTGTTTATTACATTGGCGTTTACGACGGCAACTTATGATGGTATCTTCCAAAGTTTGTGGTATATCAATCTCTTCAATATTAGGTTCTTGGTCAAAGTCATAAGATGGCACAATATTTTCTTCATTTGTGCAAATAGATGCTTCATCAGCTGTAGGTTCAATATATCCATCTTGCACTGAAATCAACAAAACATCTTGTAATTGCACATCCTCAGTCATTTCTATTACAGCACTTTCCATTGTATCAATTTCCATTTCCAAGTCCATTTTCGATTTCGATTTTTAAAAGCTAACAAAAATCAATACAGTTAACTTACAATTATAAGTAAAGTATAAATTACAATTATTATTAAAGTACTTACCAAAAAAAACTAAATTTTATAACATTTCACTCACTACTACACTTTGTTATACCCTATTCTAGACTTTATTATATCCTGAAAGTTATTTCGTCATGCGTACATTGTCTTACATCGTAGTTCTATCTGCAATTGAAAAGCTTATAGCCTTATGACACTGGCTTTTTCGTAGGCTGAAAATGCTGCCTTGGCTAGGCTGAAAATCACGAAATCTGTTATACTGTGTGACAGAGATAGCATGTGAGAGTAAGAACGATTTTCTGATAATTATAACAGATAGTTGTGAGTGGATTCAGAAGAAATCCGTTGGGAAATATTTGAAATATTTAAATTTATTGTGATTAAAATTAAATTAATTTAAATTTATTGTATTTAAAATTAAACATCGTCAACATCAGGTACATAAATGAAGATTCATCCTCAATAAAAAATCTGTTTTTGACCTGAGTCCTTCTTTACCACCGTTGTGTTTTCCCACAATTAAATCCTTTCATACATCGAGATTTTTTAAGGCTCTGTTTACTTCTTTTTGTTTATTACTTTCAATACAAAAACTTGCAAGGATCGCAGGTCACTTTTTTAATTCCTGGTCATGTATAATATAAAAAAATCGGGATCCAGTTGTGTGGCACCTCTGGACAGGTCATAACAAATTCTGTCGTTACTTATAAATTGCGAGAAAAAATGAAAAACTTACTTGGACAGACGATCAAGTAGAGTTTATAATAGATGAGATAGTTTATCGTCAAACTGCAGCACCACGCAAATCGTAGACTCCGCCCAGTGGCGTAGCGTAGTAGGGGCGCAGTGGCGGTCCGCCCCGGGGGCACCCTTAGGGGCGGCAAAATTTCACAATAAATGATAATAATAGATATCTTGTAAATATTATTTTTGTCGCACCTACGATTCGGACCCATCGAAATGAGCACGGAATTTTTCATTATTTATACTGTGACGAAATCGGGGAATCCCCTTTCTTTAAATGAATGTATAATAATGACGTTTTGCTCATTGTAGCGACTGGCATACCATTTGAACTGACTTGCAGGGATTCCCCGTATTTTAATTTGTGCTTGGATTATTTATGACTAATATTCAACAAGAATGACTTCTATCATATAAAGAATAGTGTTCAATATTGTACGAGGGTCGTCTCAAAGGTAAGTTCCACTATTTTTTAAATCCGTGTCGTTGGCGGGAGAAGTCTGCGAGTCTCAGGGAATTCGCGTGTAGTGGCAGCACTGTAAAATGTCTATGCCCACGCGTCGATCGATCCGACAGTCAGGCTTCAGCCACTATGGAAACTCCACTCGCTCCTACCGCCAAAACAACAAATAAAGCGAAAGCTTTGGATTCCGCGGGAAAATGGCAAACGTTCTTTTGAGATTCCAAAGGGGTGTTGTTGATCAATTACCTGCCCCGAGGGACCACAATGACAGCGGCACGCTTTTGTGGGGTGTTGCGCAAACTCAGAAGGCGATCCAAAACAATAGGAGAGGAAGTTGACAAAAAACCGTCCTATCGCTCTGCTGAATCCACAAAAAAAACTTCATTTGGAACGAGTTTCATTCCAACGAGTTTATTAGATATTAGAAAAACTAATCAATTTAAGGTGCTTGTGACCCTTAGCGCAATTCTTTCCATTTAAACAAAAAAAATAGGCTTGACCGCATGTTATGTAATTTTTTTCAGAGCATGTTTTCGTTAATACGCGCCGATCGGCACCTCAACGAAGTCGGTATCTTATTTGGTACGCGCGATATTGGGTACAAAAATCACGAACTTCCTTCAAACAAAAAAACGGCCCCACCGATTTTTATGAAAATATTTTCAGATTATAACTTCGGTAATATGCGTCGATCGGCAACTCAATGAAGTCAATATTATTTTTGGGTCGCGCGATATCGCGCAGGTACAAAAATCACTTGCGTAGTCTAAACAAAGAAACCGCTCGACCGAATTTTATGAAAATCTTTCCAGATTATAACTTCGGTAATACGCTACGACAGGGACTAGTCGGTATCATTGTTGGTTCGCGCGAAATCGTGCAGGTATAAAAATCACTTACTTCATTTAAACAAAAGAATGACTCGACCGAATTTTATGAAAATCTTTTCAGATCATATTTCAGTTAATACCCTTCGATCGGCACCTCAACCAAGTCGATATTTTTTTTGCGTTCGTGCAGGAGAAAATGACCACATACGTACGCACACACGCACACGCATACTTCTTCTCAAATTTTGGCTTAAAATTCGATTGGGTCCTTGAAAAATGAAAATACGTTGACAATTACGATTTCGATTTTGTGACCGATTGCAATAACCTATAAACTGGGAAGTTATTAAGAGGGCGGCAAAATTCCACTGACTCCGCCCAATTCGCAACCCCCTCACGTAGTGATAAGAAAAAATTGTCTCCTCCGCCTTGAAATTACTATTGGGACATTAAAACATCACCGTAAACACCTCAAAAATTTTTTTTAACGATTTTACACCGGAGCCCAAGTTCTAAACATTTACCCTTCAATTATATTTATTGTCACTTCAATTATATTTATTGTCACTTACATAAATTATATTTATAATCACTTCAATTTATTGTTATTCAGTCACTGTTATAAAAAGTCTAGAGATGCAGCAAACTGTTATAAAATGCATAGAAAAAAGAACATGAATTTCATTCTTTTCCTATGCTTTTTATAACAGTTTTCTAGACTTCACTTAAATTTTTGCTTCCCCTCTTGCAAATAAGTTCTTGATGTCTCGAGTCCCGGGGACTGTGGCTGGCTATCAAAGCGATTCTGTAGTGAAATGAATTGTCAAAAGCAATTGTTACTTGTCATGTCAAACCAAAACGATTACGACGTGCTGAAAATAAGTTCTTCTTTTGGTGTCTTACTACAAGAATCATTTCATAAATAATTTATTAGTTAATTTATTAATTATTAGCTTTATGTCATTATTTTGAAAACACAAGTGATTTTTAGGTTATGGTCTTGATTTGCACGAAACATCCCAAAACATCCCAGAAAGCTTTTTCTTACTTTCCCAATTTTATCCCCACTATTCAACTTACTATCAAAAATCTCGAGATCCCGTGTAGCGTAAACATACAGAGCATAAAAATATGAAATAACACGGAACGGCTGTGACAAGCTAGCTAGGAAGTTTTTGAAATCAAGTTCACGGTCACCAAACCCATTATTTTCTGCATTACTATTATGCCATTACAGAAGTACTTCTTTGGTGTTTAAGAAAACACTCAATAAAGAAGTACTTCCAAATCTACTTCCCAGAGTAAGTACTTGCGGGGGTAAAATAAAGCAATTTATAAATTTTATTTAAGGTAAAGGTACTAGTAATTGACCGTGTGCTAGTAATTGACAATTTTGCTTATAAAGACCAAAAATAGAGATTTAGTTGGCCATTTTCAATAAAAGAACAAATATGTCAACAGGCGCTACTATCCACCGTCCAAATCGTCAAGCTTCTTAAATACAGGACATTATGTGTTGTAAAAACTGAAGCGCAGTGTGAAGAGGTTCTGTGGCGTAAAATTTACATGTGTTTTTGTAATATTTTTCTTAAGAAGTGGTATCTCGTTCAAAGGGTGATATTAAATAAGTTTCCTAGTGATTTTGAGTAAGTTTCACGTATTATTAAATTAGTGTGTGATAAGTTATAAAACAGGTGTTATGAAGTCAACAAATTATTTAATGACGCTTTATGGGGGTGGTCAACTACCGAATGCTATTATTACTATTGACCTAAAGATTGACCGGGGTGGCCAATTTCTGAATAAGTTAGTGTTATTTAAATTAAATTAGAGTCCGAATTAAAATGGTCGCCAGTAACATAAAAATGCACAGCGCTTACATGTGAGAGGATAGTACACTTTATTCCAGTAATTGACCATTAGGTCAATTACTGATTCATCTTATGGTCAACTTTTGGAACACACTTGACAGACACTTTGAGCTGGCTCTTAAGGCTTACAATATTTTAAATTTGTTTTCAAAAAAAGTTTAAATGAAGCGCTTTTTAATTGCAAGTGCATTGCTACATGTTAATATTTCCTTTTCAGATCGGCGTATAATATAGAAGAGCAATATGCCTGGAAGAAAGGGATCATTTAGGAATTTCTCAGAAGATGCAATGAGTTCTGCCATCGAAGACGTTCGGGTCCACCGAACGCCAATTCGGACAGCTACCAAAAAATTTAAAGTCCCGAGAACAAAGTTGAAGGCATATCACTGATTGGAAGGAGAATGGGACCCAATTCCATTCTCACGAAAGAAGAGGAGGCTGAAATATGTAGATGGATTGGTAAAATGGGTGCGACTGGTTTTCCCGCGACGGTTGATCAGCTGTTAGTGTAGAGAAGTTCCTAAAGGAAATGAAACGTTCCAACCCTTTTAAAGATGGTAGACAATGCAGGGCGAACGGATAACAGAGGCCTTGGAAGGTGATGGCACCCGATTTGTCACTTCTACCAAAACCCGAGAAGAGTCATTGCAGACGAACACCTAGCAGCTCTGTTAGCAAATCCTAATCCCACCTCCCCGCGGTGCCCCTTGGGGAACTTCTTCGGAAGGAGCTAACGGAGACGGTCGAATGGCGAGTTCTCTGCGCCACAAAACAGAGTTTTAAGTCGGTTGGGTTGAGAGTTAGCAACCCGCTCCCACACAATTGCTACGAATCGGCGTACAATGCCTCGGAACCGGATGGACAACACGACGACGACCTTTGCTTTTCGAACCAGGACACGAATCGGATCATGGAATGTGAGAACACTGCTTGCAGATGGACGGCTGGATGAAGTTCTCAGCGAGATGAGCCGCTATAAAATCAAGGTCATGGGACTCAGCGAAACCAGATGGCCCGATGCGGGGAAACTTATCTGCCCAAACGGTGAGTCCTTATATTCTGGGAGAAAAGAAACTGAAAACCGTAGGAATGGCGTTGGCGTAATACTTACCTAGGAAGCCAGGTCCAGCCTCATTAGCTGGTCATCAGTCTCGGCCCCAACAACATCAGCCTTGAGCACACTATTGGAAATCAAGGCCTAAGCCAAGATACCAATAACAATGGTGAGCTTTTCGTTGACTTCTGTAGTTCCCACCAACTCATTGTAGGTCGAACTTACTTTTGTCACAAGAAGATACACATGGAGACCTGGGACCTCGCCCGACGGTAGAACGAGAAATCAGATAGATTATGTGGCCGTCAGTTGCAGATGGAGAACTATTCTGGAGAATGCCAGAAGCTTGAGGGGAGCAGACACTCAGAAACGTTCAACACGATGCCATAAACCGTAGACCATTTAACGTAGACCTTCTGCGGGAGAGCATTAAAAGGCGAGAATTTGCTGGGAAACTGCAACAAATCTTAAACCAGCAAACCGTTTCTGACGACACAAATATTGAAGAGCTGTGGAACACAACAAAGGGTCTAATAATAACAGCAGCGGAAACAAGTATCGATTATGTCCAAAGAAACCAGCAACACTGGATCTCGGACACAACCTGGCGAAAAATAGAACGCAGAAGATCTCAAAAATAAAGTGAGCTCTACAAGCGACCCGGAAAAACGTCACCCACTTAAACGTGGGTGTCGCCGTGTTTAATTACTGAAGTTTTCATTGTAACGATTTTATTTTTTAATATTCCATAAAAAAGTGCCTAATTACTCTTAAACATTTCTATCAAGAGGCCTATCCTCTTTATATTATTATTTTCCTACGTGGTTAATTACTAATACAGCACATGGTCATCTACTAATTTTCTCGTTGTCACCGATGGTCAATTATTGGAACAAGTACTTACTTGCATAATTTTTTTCCCTAATTCTAATAGTCAATTAAATTTAAAATAGAAATTGTTGTTCCTTCATTTAGAAATACAACTTAATTTGCTAAACGCCTTAAGCCCTTGCTCTGATTAAATTGAAAGGTGAAAACGACATATTTACTTGAAAGCGCTCTTAAGTGGTCAACTACTGATGCCTTTACCTTATAATGCTGTTTTTAAGGGCTGTACCAATTTTCAGCAACTTCCTAATTATCTCGCAGTCAAATATCTATTTTGACTGGACTATGAACTTATATATTGCTTTTGTAAGAAAGAAAACGACCAGATAATCAAATGCACCAGTGCCGGATTTACCAACAAGCAAAACAAGCAATTGCTTGTAGGCCCCCATCCTCAGGGGACCCCGCGCCACTTATTTTTTGTTTGGTGGGCCTTTAGATAAAAGGAAAGCCAAAAAATTGTTTATTCATAACGAACAGGCAAAACTCCAGTTATTTTAAGTGCCCCATCACAATGTTATGCCGTGGACCCCGCAACATATAAATCCAGCACTGACGGTCACCAAACCCATTCTTCTCTGCATTACTATTAAGCCATTACCGAAGTACTTCTTTGGTATTTAAGAAGACACTCAATAAAGAAGTACTTCCAATTCTACTTCCCAGAGTAAGTACTTAAGATTTTCCCTACTGGAAACTGTCAGGGGTAGCTTCTTGAGTGAATGGTGGCGTGCTAAGTCAATATCCGGGGGGCATAGATTTTATGTCAGAAATTTTAAACGCCCCGCTTTTAAAACGCCCCTCTTATTTTTTCTACATATTTTGGCCTGCACTGCCTGACCACTACTAGCCCAGTGAACTCCAACAAAATTTTGTGGTGCGCAAGATCATCGAAACTACAGGCCTGGAAGCTCCCGGGCCTACTAACCCTAACATAGCTGAAGCCGGTCCTAAAAGTTATCGAAATAACATGGCGGAACCCGTACGAGGCAATTTTTTAACATTATTTTTGCAGTGAAAAATGGTAAAATGTTGTATTTTATAACTTTTTACTGCACATGGATTACCAGTGATTAGTGATTTAATAAAAGAAATTAACAAAAAGTGAGTGATTAAGTGTGTCTTAAGTGTGTTAATTGTAAAAGTGACATATTCGCGGTGGTTTTTTCGTGTTTATTTAGGCAAAAAATGTTGAATTTGTGTAGTTATTGAATTAAAAGTGATTTTAAAATGACTAAAGATTATTTTGGAATAGTTATTAAACACATAAGTACAAGTACCATCACCCAACATGAATAACAATAACTTTTTCACTTTTCCTTCACATTTTTCTGCACTTATGTTTTTAATAACTATTCCATAATAAACTTTAATCACTTTTTATTCTATTACCACACAAATTCAACATTTTTTCCTAAATAAACACAAAAAAACCACCGCGAATGTAACCAAAATTGACCACCTTAACAATCAACACACTTAAAACACACTAATCACTAATTTTTTTTAATTTTTTTAATTAAATCACAAATCACTGGTAATCCGGGTGCAGTAAAAAGTGATAAAATACGATGTTTTATCACGTTTTACTGCAAAATTATTCCTAAAGCATTCGCGAACCTGTTCCGCGGTAGCAAAATATCTAACTTGAAATTAGACGAGGTGGGATAGCAAAATATAAATATACATTCTGGAGGCATAGATGTCTTACCTACTCTAAGGCAGTTTAATGCTTATTAAAATTAAATTGTTAAAAAAGCTCTTCATTGGTATTTACTTTCTTTCTTTTTTTGATTTGTTTGTTTTTGTCATTTTGGCATTACAATAGCACCTCGCCTCATTTGAAGTATGACATTGTACTGGCTCAAAAGAAAAAACAGGCACCTCTTACAAACTCATTTTAGAATCGTGTCCTACCCAACACTACGGATACAACATACAGGTGAAGTTAATATAAAGCGTATAAAAACAGGACGAACTCTTTCAAATGAGCGATAAATTGTTTGCAATTTGTGTGAGATAATTCATTATACCACTTATCTTAAAAGGCTGGTACAGACTATGCCAGTATTTTAGTCGAGTGAGTAAGTAAACCAGTATGGACAAACAAATTTAGTCGAGTAATTTACTAAAATCATTTAGTCGAGTCAATCCATTCCTGGGGCCGGATTCCGCAAGCGTGAATCGTTTTCCTGTGCACACAACAAAAATTAATTCACATTCAGAGCGGTTTGCACTTTTTCGATTCACCCGTTTCCGCAATCGACTGTGAAATTTGTTGTGCTGAAAGTTCATTTTGAAAGCTTAGTGCGCGGGTTGAAATTTTGCAGTTGCTAATAGACCGAGAGCCCATAATGCAAATTATCTGAGTATCTGGTCTACTCCCTGAATTTAGGTTTAATAGGTTTAAGTTATACTTATATATATAAATTCGATCGAGGACTGGAAGATTTACGTTAATTGGTATTTTTTAGTAATTTTTAAAGAAGACATTTTTCAGATGACAGACGAAATTCATATCAACTCATTCATACTTATTCCGTTATTAGATTATTATATATACTAAACGTTAAAAGTGGCAGACCGAGGAATTTTTGTTAATTTCTCCGGCAGACCCAATTGAATAGTTTTGTATATCACCAACATTATCACACTACGATTTTCGAACCAGAGCACAAATTACTTGAATGGCCAGTCTACTCTCTGAATTTAGGTTTAATGGTTTTAAATTATACTAAAAAATATAAATTCGATGGCAGACTGGAAGATTTGCGCTAATTGGTATTTTTTACACCCTTTTTATTGGCTTCACCTATAACTAACTATGTAAAACAATCTTGGAAGTTAAATTTGACCCACTTTCCGGCTTCCGAATGAGCTGAAATTTTGCTCATATGTATAGTTCGCGTGACAATGCAATCTGACCATTTTATAAAAAAATCTTCCAGTCTGCCATCGAATTTATATTTTTTAGTATAATTTAAAACCATTAAACCTAAATTCAGAGAGTAGACTGGCCATTCAAGTAATTTGTGCTCTGGTTCGAAAATCGTAGTGTGATAATGTTGGTGATATACAAAACTATTCAATTGGGTCTGCCGGAGAAATTAACAAAAATTCCTCGGTCTGCCACTTTTAACGTTTAGTATATATAATAATCTAATAACGGAATACGTATGAATGAGTTGATATGAATTTCGTCTGTCATCTGAAAAATGTCTTCTTTAAAAATTACTAAAAAATACCAATTAACGTAAATCTTCCAGTCCGCCATCGAATTTATATATTTAAGTATAACTTTAACCTGTTAAACCTAAATTCAGGGAGTAGACCAGATACTCAGATAATTTGGTACCTGGCTCTTGGTCTATAAGAAATTATTATTTTTTCACTTTTTCGTTTCCATCACTACGTACTCACGAACGTTTCAAGTGTGTATAAATTTTCCCTCCTGTGAGTTAAAAAAGCTCATGGGCACGGTTGCGGAATCAAAAACATGGCCGTGACACCGTATGGCCGTGCACACAGTAATTTTCACGCTTGCGGAATCCGGCCCCTGTTCTAATTTTTCGGTCGAGTAGCGGCAGGATGCCATGACTTTGTCATTCAAATTAATTAATTTATTAATTTTTACTTTGCTATCTTGTCGTCTGTTCATTTTGACACTTTACTTGCTAATGCACTGTGTTCGGACACTTTTTAGCTACTAATACGTTTTAAGCGTAAGGTTTTTAACGTTTAGTGGTAAGTAAATTACTCGCCACTCGACTAAAATACTGGCATAGTCTGTACCAGCCTAAAGTTTTAATTATTTAAGACCGCCTTTAACACTACGCACAGAACTTTTATCTAGTTTTAATTATACGTCATTATAGTAAGTAAGTAAATAGCTGGTCGTTTTTTAATTTTTAATTTATTTTAATATTACGATGATTTATAAGATATTAGTGGCTTTAAATAAATCACAATGAGGCGAATGATAATAACAATTACAAGAAGAAGAAAAGAGCATCCAATAATTATAGTTGTCCATTCTGAAGCACTAATTTCATTGTGTGCAGGATAGACATGGTTATTTAGCCCAATCTTAAAAAATAATAATATTAATTTCCATTTTTTTTCTAAATTTAATATATGTGTGTACCCAACCACCATTTTCGTTAATCCAAGGGACCAGTTCATCTTCAATAACTTCTGTTACACCTTCTACAAGCTTTGGAAGATAATCAGGATGACCCTGACGCACACAATCTACTGCTAATCCGCCAGCAATTGCAAATAGTGAAATGACTTTTGCCCATGTGATATCTGCACGAAAGAGATCTCTAGCGACTGCACTGACTAAAAGTGCTACAGTTTCTGCAGATGAGATTTCTCCGCCAGGTGTCCGTGAGATTTGCCTAGCTACGCAGCTGTATATCCTTGGATGCATACGTTCTAATTCGTCTCCTAACTTTGCTCACTTTTAATTATTGTTTAAAGGCTGTTCAATCTTAACTTACAACCATTAAAGCCGGAAATACTTCACGAACAACTGCAATTGACGATGTGCCGATAATACTACGGATTCTCTGTAGTCCTAACTTTCTATTGAATAGGCCTGACCGTCTTAGTCTTCTTTTAATATACTGACCACATAAGCACTTGCCCTAAAAATTTGTAGATAATGTTTGGCTTAAAATTTTATATTTTATAAAGTGCTTACTTGCGTAATGATATCTTGTGCAGGAATACTTGCTGGTTTCCATCCTATTGTATATGAAAGTTTTCTTGTAACAGCATCACTCACATTACTTAACCGTCGTCTTGCTGAGATCGGGTTGATATCTAATAGCGAAGGTTGATGTAAGTTTGATGGAAAACTGAGCTTTCGGCGTGTTGGAGTTGGCTGTAGTCGATCGTATTCAATATTTGGGGGTAGTAATCCAACCATTGTATTTTCTAAAATAAGAAAAAAAAATTAATATAGTTGGTATAAAAATGAATATTTACAAGGATATATAAAATTCATTCACGTTGTATTCTATTGTTGGTTCTCAGACAAATTGGAAAATTTTTATTTTTTAAAAATTAGAGGACAGGGGAACGAGACGTCATTTGACTATTTTATAACTGAAACTTCTGAACACAAGATTTATTTAGAGTCGAAAAAGTATGGACAGAGAAAGCAGAAAACAATTCTAATGATACGCGGTATTTATAACCCATCCTACCTCTTTTACTAAGGGGCAAATCCTGCTAATTCCCTTCATCTATTCTCGTTTTTTACTTGGTAAATAACCAATTATTAATATTATCCTCCGCTCAACAGCGCAGAGTACCTAATGATGGTGGACCCAATTCGCTAGTGACTTTCAGGGAGACAACTATTACTTCTTTCTTATATATTAATAGGCAAACAAAAAGTTTGTAAACGTTAAGGCTTTTTTGTTCGTAAACCGATTTCGTTAAAATTTTCAGAGAATGTTCTTTTTATGGAATAGTTTTGTAATAAGGAATTTGAACGAAGTCGATTCACAAATAAAAAACTTATAGCGATTTTAATTTTTCGAATTTGAAAAAGCCGTTGGAAAATTTGAATTTTTTTGGGAGCATTAACGTAGAGCTGAGTAGCCTACGATTGACACAAACCCCGTTTCAGTGAAGCGAATGAGAAACAGAGAAAACAATCGTTTGTGTGGATTTTTGGCGGCATGCCTGACATAAAAAAATATAGTTTATTTTAAAATGAACTAAAAAATAAAAAATAATTTTGAATGTAAAGTTTTTATTGCTTTAAGGCGATAGCCCAATCACGACTTTATTCGCGTTTACGCGCGTCAAAGCGTTGACGCGCTTTGACGTCGATATTTGATTGTGTGTAATTCAAATCGAGCTCTCCCATTCACGACTTTTCGGCGTCAAGCGACGGCAAAAGTCGACCAACTTTCAACTTTTCGCGCGTTGGCAGGCGTTGAAAATTGCAAAACTGCCAAACTGTCGAAATTAAAACTTTATAAAGACAAAAATCCGTACATGATTTTAAATCAAAGTAACCTTTTTGAGGTCCTGACGCTATGAATGAACCTATAACGGACGTCAACACGCATGAAGCCCCTGCCGCGTATAACGTGCCGTCGGCATTGGGCCATCGCCTTTAGTAAGTATATGGAAACAACCTATCTTTCGAAATGTAAAAAAGCGTGGGGCTCTTTACCTATATTTTTATTATATGAACATCGGAACTTTTAGCTAGTGCCCCACGCTTTTTACATTTCGAAAGATAGGTTGTTTCCATATACTGGTTGAAGCAATAAAAACTTTACATTCAAAATTATTTTTTACTTTTTAGTTTATTTTAAAACTAGCAAAAACCCGCGTGCGTTGCAACGCCTTTTAATAAAAAAACTTATGTGTGCACAGTCCGGGTGTTGATGAGGGGGTGAGGGGGAGGGGGCGAGATTTCCACGATGTTCTGCTAATTCCTTCTTTTAATTGAAATTAAAGGCGTTTGTTGATAATTAAATTTCTTGCTTATTATTCAATTCATATGTGTGTCTATGTACTTGTTAGATTTATTATTTATTTATATAAACTTAAACTGTGGAGCGGAGCCTGGCGCTCTGATCTGGTCTCCAACTGCAACTGCTAATCATTTACGCATCGTGCTACTCCGGACCAGCAAGAGGATGAGAGCGTCGGCGGATGCTATTATTTCCCGTTTGTTGAGAATCAGCCAAGAGGATGAGAGCGTCGGCGTATGCTATTGTTTCCCTTTTTGTTGAGAATCAGCTTCCAGCCTCTGACATGTAAATGACCTGAGCGAATTTTTGGGGAGGATTCCCAACATTCTCCCGGCCTTGAAATCTTCTGGTTTCAATAACTATAATATGAGGTGATGCTGTCGTCTCATTCGTCCTTGTGTTGCACAGGCATTGGGAGCCAGATCCTTTGTATTTGATTTGGAAGTAATGGTTAGGATGGGGGGTTTAGGATTAATAATTCATTTAAAGTTTGTAAAATTTTGCACATTTAATATAAAGAGGGTTGCATAGTATAATAAATTTAAATAGTAGTGTTCCGAATCAAGTTAAAATTCATTCTAGTACTTATTCATCTTCGGTGATCGGAATCAAGTTAAAATACATATTAATTATTCTTATTAATCTACATTTATTGGCAGTAGAGAAAGTTTTGTAATTGGGCGTTTTCGTTCACCCATTTGAGTTAGTACATCAACTACACGGACAATGCCGTCATTTCCGGGATAGGTTCTAATAATTCTACCACGAGCCCATTTGCAACATGCCAAATTTTCGTCCTTGAGCAGAACAAGGTTACCGATTTTGAAATTTTTTGAACTATGGAGCCATTTGGGACGCTGTTGCAACCTAGATAAATATTCTCTGCTCCATATTCTCCAAAAGTCTTGTTTCATTTTTTGTACAAAATTCCATCTATTCAGGGTTGTTAATTTTGTACAAGAGAGATTTTCTTCGGGGGTGATAACAAGGAGTCACCTACTAAAAAATGCCCCGGGGTGAGTACCCGCAGATCAGTCACATCATCGTTCAGGGGGTTAGCGGTCTCGAGTTAAGGCACGCTTCTATTTGAGTTACAAAGGTGGACATTTCTTCGTAAGTTAATCTAGCCTCTCCGACAATACGTTTTAAGTAGAATTTTACCGATTTTACTCCAGCTTCCCACAATCCACCAAAGTGGGGGGAGGCCGGAGGAATAAAGTGCCAATGAGTCCCTTGGATGTTTACCACCTTGGCTGTTTCCTTGTTACCTTCTTTATATGCTGCGTGGAGATCGCGGTCTAACTTATTTCGAGCCCCTTTAAAGTTCGTGCCATTGTCAGAGTAAACGTGAAGAGGGAGACCCCGTCGTGCGACAAACCTCCTAAATGCACCTAGAAACGCTTCTGTCGTGAGTTCGCCTACTACTTCAACATGGATAGCCTTGGTGCTTAGGCAAATGAAAATAGCTAAATATCCCTTATAAGTTCTACAACCCCGATTTCGAGAGATACTTAAATTGAATGGGGCCGCATAGTCTACTCCCATATGGGTAAAGGGCCGCGATACATTTACTCTAGGAGGTGGAAGGGCTCCCATTAATTGGGTTTGAGTTTTACAGGATTGTTTAAAACACGTAATGCATTTGTTGACAATTTTCTTTACAAGGACTCGACCGTGTACGATCCACACCGTTTTTCGCAAAATCGCAAGAGTTAATGTGGGTCCACCATGTAGACATACTACATAAGTGTGTCTAAAAAGAAGTTCAGTGAAGTGACTATGAGCGTCCAGAATTACAGGATGTCGCTCGCTAAAGGGTATTGAAGCATTCTGCAATCTACCTCCCACACGTAAAACTCCAAACTCATCCAAAAAGGGGCTCAAGGGAACAATCTTGCTCTTCTTCGGAATCGAAATTATCGCTAATAAACACCTAACTTCATCAGGAAACGCTTTAGACTGCTCGTGTTTAATCCAAAATTCTCGTGCTAATTTAAACTCGTTCGTGAAGCAAGCTGAAAACCTTGTTCACATTTGTAATAATTTCAGAAATCCGATTGCTGACGAAAGGTTTAAAACTATTAGGGTGCTGACTAATCCAGGAAAGCACAATAGTGGAGTCTGTCCACATCCAAATGTTTTCTTCAGAACATGGGAAGGATGGTTGAAATTTCTTGACCAGTTTGGAGAGTAAAACTGCTCCACACAGTTCCAGTCGGGGGAGACTTATAGAATTTAAAGGAGCAACCTTAGTCTTCTCACTGATAAGGAGAGTCGATACTGAGTTATTTATTTCGCAACGAACATATAGTGCCGCGGCATACGCACGTTCTGATGCATCGCAAAACCCATGCATCTGTATATTACAAAGCGGTTCTGTGCCTAGAAATCGAGGAATAGATAGGTCCTTTATCTCAGAGAGTGTTTCCAAATAATTAAGCCACCTGGCTGAGAGATCTCCTGGTAGAGGCTCATCCCAATCTAATGCTCTTTGCCACAATACTTGTAAAAAAATCTTTGACGTTATAGTGATTGGAGACAACCATCCAAGAGGGTCGTATATGTGAGCAATAATCGATAATACCTTTCGCTTTGTATACGGGGATGAAGCATGCTTCACATCAATGCTATAAGAAAATGAATCATCAACTGGGTTCCATCTAATTCCGAGTGTCTTTACGGAATTATCGAATTGAACAATGGGTACATTTAGCAAATCTGAGTCTGGGATGCCTTCAAGTAACTTGATATCATTAGCGGCCCATTTGCGCAGATTAAATTTGCCAGCCTTTAAAATATTATCGATTTGACTTCGAATTTCTATCGTTTCTTCGAGAGTGTCACCACCAGATAGCACATCGTCTACATAGAGGTCCTTTAACAACGCCTTTGCTCCCAAGGGAAAACGTTGGCCTTCATCTTGGGCCAATTGCTGAATGGTCTGAAGAGCTAGGAAAGGGGAACTTCGAATACCGAATGTAACGGTCAAAACCTGAAATCTTGCACGGATTCATGAGAGGATGGTCGCCACAGGATCCTTTGGAGATCACATTCATCAGAGTGAAGGAGTATCTGCCGGTACATTCGGGCAATGTCTGCTGTGAAGACAAATTTTCTTTGACGCCATTCACTCAAAAGAAGAGAAATATCTCTCTGGAGAGCTGGTCCTGATAAGAGAACGTCATTTAGAGAAAGGTTATTAGTCGCTGCACAGCTAGCATCAAATACTACTCTTGTTTTTGTCGTTAAACTGTCAGTTTTAAAAACCGGATGATGTGGAATATAATACGTTCCACTCGTGAGGTTTAACAGTTCTGGGGGGGGGTATGATTTCAATCTGGTTTTCATCCAAATATTCTTGTATGCACTCGTTATAAACCTTTTCTAATATGGGATTTGAATTAAAGCGTTTTTCCAGAGACTGGTACCGTTTCAGGGCGATATCGCGAGAATGGGTGAATTCTATTATTTTATGGGTGGGATTAAAGGGAAACCTTACCACATAACGCCCATCAGGCCGGCGACTATGGGTTTTTATGAAATGTTCGTCACAATATTCATCATCACGTGAGCGCGGTTCAGGGAAACTAACTTCTTCGAGTTCCCAAAAGCGTTTAAGAGTTTCATCAGAAATTTCCTTTACTTGGCTGCATAACGCTACAGCGGAATTGCCACTTTCGTTAGCGTTTGAGACAGCGAGATTTTCGGGGAGTTCACCGAACACGATCCAACCAAAGGACGTATTTTGAGCTACAGGCATCCCAGGACCCCCCTTTACTATGCCATTTTCAATTATCTTAACATAAATCGACACATCGAGGATCATGTCAATCCTTCCAGATTGACGAAAGGATGGATCTGCCAGTCAACCATACATATATCTGGAGGCGGTAAGAAGTCAGTCAGTGTATTGAGAATACTTGCTCTTAACTCAATAGCTGGGGTTTCATTTAAATGGGGCTGAATAGTGAGAAAAACTGCCTTTTGGGATTTGGCAGTAACAGTCTTCATGAGACTAGTGATAACACAGGCCCACAAAAAAAAGTCTTTTAGTATGAACTTGAGGTATGCTACCTTATGTTTTTCGGTGTGCTGAAAACGAATCCGAGGTCAGAATTTGGCCATCACCCTCAGATTTTGCCCCACAAGCCCCCCACACCCCCAAAATGGACCAAAATATGATCAGCATAAAAATTCAAAATCAGCATGTTATTGTTATTTATTTGGATGTGCTGAAAACGAATCCGAGGTCAGAATTTGGCCATCACCCTCACATTTTGCCCCACAAACCCCCTCCCCCACACCGAACTTGAACAAAATTCGAGAAACATGAAAGCGGGAAACAGCTTGTTACACTCCGTTCTTTGCTGTGCTAGAAACGAATCTGGAGTCAGTCGTTGCCCATCACCCCCAGATTTTGCCCCCGAAACCTCCCCCCAACCCCAAATGTGACCCAAAAATGGAGGCCCTCAAGAATTCAATATAGCATGTTATTCTCTGTCTTTGGGTATATTGGGAACGAATCCGGGACCAGCCGTTACCCATCACCCCCGGATTTTGCACCAGGAGCCCCGCCTCCCTCCAAGAAGTGACTAAAATTCGAGAAAAATAGCAATTTGAACAAGCGTGTTATCCGGGATTAGTTATCGCCCCAGACCCGGAAAGTTTCCGCTAATTAATAGAGTTTATCCTTCTAGCTCAGAAGGTACACTTCTCAGCTGGGCTGAGAAACGGGCCACGCCTATGTGCAGGGACCGAACCAGCCGAAAGCACCAAAAAAGGTATAAGAAGAGAAAACACCACATAACGAGCATGCGATCGAAAATGCAGGCTCCTTCTCGACCGTCCCCGGCACTCCGGTACCAAGCCGGTCCGGTCCCTGCACACAAACGCGGTCACATTTACCACTGCACAGTGGCTCAGCTAAGACATGCAAACACAAAAAAATGTTAAAAACATATAACTTAAAACAGTAAGAAATGCAATACACAAAGAAGCGTGCAAGAAAAGTGAGTCACGTGAGATTAAAAAGACTCCTTTTAAGGACGTCCTTACTAATGCTCACGCTAAAAACATTGATATTTTTATTCAGATTAATGAACATGCGATTAACAGGCTCGAATCTGCCGTAATTCGTGTTAGAGGAGTTGGTGTGTAAGAGAGGTGGCCCTCTCAAATTGTAACCACTCTCTCTAAACGACGCACGGCGACTTAGAAAACCTGAGTCGACCTTTCCATTAAGGAGCTGATGAACAAATACAACATCGGCCACTTCACGACGCCTGGAAAGAGAGCTTAGATTGAGTAACTTAAGTCGGGATTCATATGGTGGAAGAACTAATGGCTTATCCCAAGGAAGATGATTCGGTGCGAATCGAATGAACCTTCTTTGAACCGACTCAATTTTTCCAGCGTGCGAAGAGTAGTGAGGAGACCAAACCTGGGACCTATACTCGAGTAATGGTCTGACAAGAGAGATATAAAGGTGTTTAGTAATCAAGGGGTTATTGAATTCTTTAGACCACCTTTTTATAAAACCCAGGACTAAACTACCTTTAGAAGCAATATAGTTAATGTGAGCGCAAAAATCAAGCTTACTATCAAATCTTAACCCGAGATCTTTAACAAAATGAACACGAGGGACACTCACGTTAGAAAAGGTGTAGTTAAAAATTAAGGGACTACGACTTCTCCCAAAAGTCATGGTTTCGCATTTACTAATATTAAGGACCAGGTTGTTGTTCGCACACCAAGAGTAAAAGGTGTCAAGGTCAGCTTGCAAAAGTTTGCAATCCTCGATACTCTTTATGTGACGGTACAATTTGATGTCATCAGCGTAAATCAAGATTCTACAGTGTCTTAGCAAGGGAACAATATCATCAATTGATATAATAAAGAGCAAGGGACCAAGATGACTTCCTTGAGGAACACCGGATGACGCTTCAATGGTTACTGATTTGGATCCACGAAAAAGAACTTGGTAGGTCCTGTCAGCTAAGTAAGACTGGAACCATACTAGAAGGGCTCGCGGAAAGCCTAACATCCTTAATTTGAGAAGTATAATGGAGTGAGAGAGCTTGTCAAATGCCTTACTAAAATCAGTGTAAACACAATCAGTCTGGCAACCGGAAACGAAGCCCTCGACAGTATGAGAAGTGAACTCAAGAAGATTGGTGGTAGTGGAACGCGCTGCAAGAAAGCCATGTTGGTTCGTTGATACCAACCTCCTGCAGATAGGCGCGATTGCAGAATAGATAATCGATTCAAAGAGTTTCGGAATGACAGACAGCTTCGCAACTGGTCTATAATTCGATATTTCATTCTTGCTACCACTCTTGTGAATAGGGATTATGAACGAATTCTTCCAGAGAGTAGGGAAGTACCCTTTGTCAAGGGATTTTTGAAACAGGGTTTTCAGAGGAGACTGGAGAACCCCTGCACAGGACTTAAGGACAGCAGGAGGAATACCATCGGGGCCAGAGGTGAAATCGTATGGGAGTTCATCAATATGTTTCGCGATATCGTCATTGGAAATTGAAAGGGATACACTATAAGCCTCACGGTTAGGAATTATATGACGAAAATTATTGTCATTAGGCTGAAAGTCAGAAGGTGAGAAAGATTGACGAAAGAATGAGGCAAACATGTTGCAAATCGCAGGCGACTCACTACTAGACAAGTCCGTGTGCTGCATGGTGTTAGGGTAGTTATCAACCTTTTTCTTAGAGTTGACGAATTTAAAGAAATTTCTAGGGTCAGTGAACACTTTATCGCTCATACAGCTAAGATATTCACGATACAGAGCAGAAGAGAGAGAGAGAGCGAAATCGGTTGTAGCAATTTATAAATAAATTAAGACTCGGAGTATCCTTTCTCTTTAAATAGGTTTTCCAGAGTCTGTTCTTATGATTTTTCAAATGCTTGAGCTCATTATGGAACCAAGGTCGAGATGAACTGGGTAATTTTTGAGGCTCATAAGGTACACAAGAAACCAGGGCTTCGTATAGTACGCCATAAAATCGTGCCACGTCGTCATCCAACTCATTTGCAGAAAGTAAACTGTTGAAATTAATCAAGGCAAGCTTAGATGACAGCTCACTAAAATTAGCCTTTTTGAAGTTAAAGGCATGGGATACCACCTCCGGACAAGGATTATTCTCAGAATTAAAGCAATAATTGAGTGAGATAGGAGGATGGTAATTGTCAACAGACGACATGACTATTGGACTGGGTTCAACAGTCATGTTGACTGAGTCCGTAAAAAATACAAGATCCAACTGCCTCCCCAACACATTAGTCACCCCACTCATTTGGTTCAAGCCGAGTGAGAATAGGGAATTGAGAAAACAGGACTCTTTAAGATTAAGGTTCCCTTCAGGGAGGTAGTTATCGTCATCTTCGACATATACCCACTGAATATTGGGTAAGTTGAAATCGCCTAGAAGCAGTAGTTCATCGCCGGTGTTCATCATACACTGGATATGATCAACACAAGAGATGAGAATATCATAAAGGTTTTTCCCTCCATCGTCAAGTGTGCTTATCATATCTGGTGGGATATAGCAGCACAGCAGGAAGAGATAAGATTTAGGAAAGGAAATTTTGAGAGCGACAAGCTCAACGTCAAGGTGGTTGGAGAAACTAGGAAGCGAAATTGGGTTACAATTAAGATGGCTCCTACAAGCCAGAAGTACGCCACCTCCACGAGCTTCCGAGTCAGTGAAACGATCCCTCCGATATACTTGGTAGGAGGAATCAAAAAGTTCAGCATTAAGAATGCCTTCATGGAGCCAGGTTTCAGTGAATGCTATGACATCAAACCCGCTAGCCGTCGATGCCTGAAGGATGTCGTTAGTTTTAGACCGAGTCCCCCTTACGTTCTGGTAGTAGAGGGAAAGCATCTCAAGTTTTTTGGCAACTGTGGAGCGCTCAAAGTGGGAGCGTTTGCATGAAGGGCTCGAGTACGTGTACGCGGGACAAACAGCTTCGTAAGAGCACCAGCGGGCCAGAAACTAGGGTCTAGGAGGGTCTCGGCAATATCAGGCGGTGCAGACAACACAAAAGAAGCAACAGGCTTGGAAGCCTTGCTGATTCTTCTGCAATGAACAGTTCCTGGGTCTATAGATTTATTCGTTAGATAATCACAGATAGTCTCCGTCTTAGTTTCGGGAGAGAATCTCGAGATTAAGATGTTTAAAGGTCTTGGTACCGTAACCAGAGGGGTGCAAGACTCAAGAGGATCAGAACCTTCGCTGGCCAGTGGAGCATCAGCTATTGAAGGTAGAGAGGTTGCTTCCAAGACCGGTAAAGAGGACGATTCAGTCACTGGAACTTCCGTGACCAAGGAACTTAAGGTGACACCGTTGCCAATGGTGCGGCGGCGATTTCGATGTTGCCCCTCTCTCCACAGGAACTCTTGAGAATGTGGGCAGCATAAAAAATAAAAATTCGGGGTGTTATCGTCCGTTTTTCAGTATGCTAGAAAACAAATCGAGGTCAGAATCTGCTTCAGTTTTCGCCCCAGTCACTCGAGCCTCCCTCCCCTGAATGAATCGAATTTTATTCACCTCAAAGATTGAATTGTAATTCTCTTTTGGTCGAATTTTTCGGGACAATATTGGCAAATGTCAGGTCACCAATCAACGATCCGCTATTCCAAATATTGAATTCACACATTTTCGTTGATCTGTTCTTCTCAGAAGAAACTCAACTGTTCTTTTCAGTACAACACTAACGGTTCTTCTCAGAACAACACCAACTGTTCTTCTCAGAACAAAACCATCTATTCTTCTCAGAGCAAATCATCTGTTCTTCTCAGAACAAACCCAACTGTTCTTTTCAGAGCAACCAAAATTTCTCAAAATATATTTAACGTTCCCTTAGTTACAATGGCAACTTGTATCAATGATCCGGACAGCTTTTGCTATGTCTGCGGAAAATTTGAGGTTTCCAAATACAGGAAAAGTTTAACAGACATGATAAAAGATATTTACTTTAAGTGTTTTGGAATGCATGTCATTAATCAAGATTACAGTTGGGTTCCTCATTCTTGTTGCAATAACTGCCATAGTTCATTAATACGGTGGAATAAAGGATCACTCAATGCCTTGAAACTTAATGAACCTATTAAGTGGAGAGAACCACGAAATCACGAGGACTCTTATTTCTGCAAAACGAACTTAGTTGGCTATAATTACAAAAACAAAAACAAAATTGTCTATGTACAAGTTTCATCAGTTACTTTTCCCGTCTGGAAGACTGATAACGAAGTTTCTGGCCCGACTGAAGATCCTACAGTTGACATTCGCATGGAAGTAGAAGATCTATTTGCAGAAGATGAGGGCGAGTCAAGTGAAAGTGACGAGGCAGATACTGAATCAAAGACCCCACGACTCTTCAATCAACTGGAGCTGAATGATCTTGTTCGAGATTTGGGTCTCTCCAAAGAGCTTTCTGAGTTATTGGCTTCAAGATTTAAAGAAAGAAATTTGTTGGAATAAGGAAAAAGATTTCGTACAGTATTATAAAGAGGAAGAATCTTTGGTTTATTGCAAAGACATAAATGGCTTATTCAAGGAAATAAGTAAACTCCCTTATGAGCCAGAAGAATGGAGGTTGTTCATAGATACATCAAAACGGAGTTTGAAGGCAGTTTTACTGCACATCACAAATATCCTGGCACCCATACCAATCGCCCATTCAACAGTTTATAAAGAAAATTATGAAAATGTACAGAAGGTTCTAGAAAAATAAATTATAAAGATCACCAATGGCAGGTTTGTGGAGATTTGAAAATTCTGACCATGATTTTGGGCCAACAATCTGGCTTCACTAAATTTCCCTGTTTTTTATGCGAGTGGGATAGTCGGGATAGAGACAATCACTGGATCAAAAAGACATGGCCAAAAAGGGAATCCCTTAAGCCTGGAGATAAAAATGTTGTTAAAGATAGTCTGATTACCCCAAGTAAAGTCCTCTTACAAACTTTACATATCAAACTTGGTTTAATGAAACAATTTGTGAGAGCTCTTGATAAAAACGGTGAGTGTTTTAAATATTTGGGGAAGAAATTGCCTCAAATATCTGATGCAAAGTTAGAAGCAGGCGTGTTTGACGGGCCTCAAATTAGGACGTTGATGAAGGACTCTGAATTTATGAAACACATGACCGATACTGAGAGAGAGGCATGGTTGACTTTCAAGGATGTTACTCAAAAGTTTTTGGCCAACAAAAAAGACGATGAGTACGAAATCATTGTGAAAAGGATGTTATCGGCATTTCAAAAATTAGGGTGTCTAATGAACATCAAGATACATTTTCTTGATTCCCATCTGCATTATTTTCCCTACAATCTAGGAGATTTTAGTGAAGAGCAAGGGGAGCGTTTTCATCAAGACATAAAAGATGTTGAAAGAAGATACCAGGGCAGGTGGGATAAAAAAATGTTGGCAGATTTTTGTTGGTTGCTGAAGAGAGACACAAAAGATAGGCATAAAAGAAAAAGTCAGCGGAGAGCATATGAGGATAAGAAGACTCGAAAACAGCGTTAATGAGTAACCAATTCATCAATTTCATAGGGAGTGAGGGAAAACCAAAACACCACCATCTAATGATAGGAGACAAGTGTAATCCCTAAATTAATTAACACTCTCAATTAATGGTGAGAGGCAAGGGGACTCACATTAAACAAGCACCCCGAAGAAAACAGAAACCTACTACGTCCACGTCGTTGTTTTTGGGTAATGATAAAATGTAGGTTATTGTAATTGTATCGTTATGTAATTTTGATGTAAAAATAAATGACAATTTAGACTTTTTATCAAGAAAACAAAATTCCCCAGACCGCAGCTTACCATGCGCGCTTCTTTTCAGAAACCGCCCTCTGAGAAAAATCAGTTTTTCCTCGGTTTCTGCCCAGGGAGAAAGGTGAATCGCAATCCAACCACTGACTCCAGATTCGTTTCTAGCACAGCAAAGAACGGAGTGTAACAAGCTGTTTCCCACTTTCATGTTTCTCGAATTTTGTTCAAGTTCGGTGTGGGGGAGGGGGTTTGTGGGGCAAAATCTGGGGGTGATGGAGAACGGCTGGTCCCGGATTCGTTCCCAATATACCCAAAGACGGAGAACAACACGCTGGTTTGAATTCCTGAGCCCCTGAATTTTCGGGTCAAGTTCGGGGTGGGGAGAGGGCTTGTGGGGCAAAATGTGAGGGTGATGGCCAAATTCTGACCTCGGATTCGTTTTCAGCACATCCAAAAACGGGCAATAACATGCTGATTTTGAATTTTTATGCTGCTCAAATTTTGGGTGTGGGGGGCTTGTGGGGCAAAATCTGAGGGTTATGGCCAAAATCTGACCTCGGATTCGTTTTCAGCACACCGAAAAACATAAGGTAGCATACCTCAAGTTCATACTAAAAGACTTTTTTTGTGGGCCTGTGTAATCATTGACTCCTTAATTGGGTTTAACCCCAAAATCTTGACGACTCTATTAGTCGCAAAGCTGGCTTCTGATCTAGGATCGACTAGTGCTCGGAATACGTGGGGATCTCCTCTTTTTGATATGACCTTAACTAACATTCTAGCAAGCATGCCCTTCTTCTGTTTACGGGAGAAATACGTTTTAACTATCGACGCCTTCTCTTGAGTGGAATTATGAGACATAGGAGGTTTAAGAGAATTGATATTTGCCTCAGCCGCCAGAGAGGGTTCCTGCTTTGATGAGGAGAGGGTTGATGATTGATCCCTTTGACTGGAAGGGTTATGGAGGAGCGTGTTATGTTTTCTCCGGCAAATTCGGCAGGTCTGCTGTGTTGCACAAGTGCTTACCGTATGGGATTGAGCTAGACAGTTAAAACAAAGCACATTTGCTTTAACAACGTTCCATCTTTCTTGAGGATGCATTTTCCTAAATTTTACGCAATCCTTTAGTGCGTGGGGTTCTTGACAAAGAGGACATCTGTATTTAGTACCGTGGTATGAATTAGTCTTACTTGTATTTGAACGAGGGTTGATCCTATGAGGTTTCGGGAAAGCAGCTTCAAGCGACCTAAATCTTCCTTCTAGAAATTCAAATAACTCACATAGATTGGGGACGGATGTGTTAGAGCCCTGCCATTGTTCCCACAATTGCCGTGTCTCATGTGGTAATCGATCAACCATAACATACAATACGATAGGGTCCCATTCTTCAGTGTTCATACCTAAATTTTTAAGTGACGCCAAACACTCATTCGTCCTATAAAGCAATTTTCGAATATGGTCGGCACTCTCTATTTGAACATACGGTTGAGAAAAGAATATTTTCAAATTGCTGTTTACTAATGCCCGCGTATTCTCAAACCGTTTACACAAAATATCCCATCCTGTTTGGTAATTGTCATGGGTAATAGTTAAGTGTCTTATGAGGGTTTCTGCCTCACCAGTCAAACAGGACTCGAGGTAATGCATTTTTTGAATCGCCAATAGATTCTCTCTTTCATGAGTCATGCATTTGAAAAGATCGTAAAAGGATGGCCAGGAAGTATAGTCACCCGAAAATTTTGGCATGGTTATTTGAGGCAACCTTATGTCACTATGCACCGGGACACTATTCACCATATTAGCCTCAAGGGGTACAGACTGCTTATTCACCGCCTTAGCAGTATCAACGATCAACCTTGTATTAGTTGCACTCGCAACTGAGGGCGGAGCCTGTTCTGCATTGACGTTTGGATTTGTGTTCGGGGTGCTTGCCTTAGGCTGTTCAGGGCTGGGAGGTGTGGTAAGACTTGCGTATCGGTCATTTAAGATCCCCATATATTCATAATATAGATCCGAAAACTTATCATAGGTTTGAGCGAAGTAATTAAGTGACTCTTCGTCATCACCACTTAGTATACGAATTTTTAAGTCATTTGCATTGAATTCATTGCCGATTTTAGTCAAAGCAACAATTCTACCATGAATATGACCAGCGTTTGATAATCTATCTTTGGGAGACTTTCTATAATTGGAAATAAAACCTTCAAGTTGTCCCACTACTCCTTCTTGAAGTGTAATGAGTTCTTCAGCCTTGGCCATAATTATACAGGGGGTTAACTAAAATTTCAATGTAGAATGTTGGGATATTATGAAATGGTTTCCTATTAAATTGAAGAACAATTAAGAACTGGTTACGAAAGGAGGCAACCTAAACGTTGTAATATGGTACCTTATAGAGCACAGGTGATACAGTAATAATCCTCGAAATGGAAATCAATTTTAAATATTGTCACTAATATGAGACATATGAGACACAGAACGAAATTTTCTAAATATATTCTACAAACGAGAACTCTAATGTATAATTACTAATAAAGATAAGGATAATAAAGTACCGCTGCTGCTAATTATCCAAAAAAATTGGAAGTTAAACGGTGTAAACACTAAATAATATGTCCAGTTTCAAATCTTGAGTTTTATATAATATCTTAGAGATCAAATCAAATCTCAAAACAATAACTTCAAATATCATTTAAAAAAAATTGAGATAAATTAAACCTTTACAATTACCACAGGCAGCATAATCCAAATCAATTGTAAGTATGAGACAAAAACGCTTCTTCACTTCACACTTGATGCGATGCGACAAAATTAACAAAAGATGTTTCACATCAAAAAGAACAACCGTTTCACTATTATCCCGTGATATACAGTGGCTCACAGTGAAAATCGTCCACCTTACGAGTAAGAGGAATTAAGTAGTTTTTTTCATCTAGCTCTCAACAAATCCAAATAAGAATTTAGATAACTAAGTTTTTCATTTATTTTCTTCAAAATAATAACGAAAAATTATGAAATTAATCAATAACAAAAACGGGAAAAATTCAAATTTCCGGAAAGGTCATATTTCTATCTCACAATGAAAATCGTCCATAACACTCAATACTAAGAAATGTCGTCCATAACACTCAATACTAAGAAAGTTGGTCCTCCTTATGCTGTAATTACTGCTAGAAGCCTGTTCGGCATTGAATTTACTAATTTTTAGTATACTTAGGATTAATTCTAGCCCATTCCTGCTTGAGTACATTTTCAAGGTCTTTCTGCGAGGTAATATTGTCTTACGAATGCTCCTGTCAGGTGTATCCCATAAATTCTATTAACATTCAAGTTAGGGGATTGGGGAGGAACGGGGAAAACTGTTTTACAATTGTAATATCAGCCAATAGCGTTCAACGTCTGAGGTTTGCTTAGGGCCATTATACTGATAGAATGCAAACCCAGCAGTAATACTTAGAAGTTGCGCAGTCTGGTGCACATTTCTTTTTAGAATATCAAGCTAAACCATTGCATCCACTGTTCCTCGGATGAACTCAAGGTTGCCAGTGCCATTTGCCGCCATACACCTCCATACGATAGTAGTCTCTCATTATAAGGCGGGCAAAGTCAAAGATAAATGGCAGATTGTTGGGAAATACTTTTCTGGTACTGTTTTTTGGCTTGCTTGCTATTCTACCACTTTCTTCACACCTTTTAATAATATATTGGACAGTTTTTCGACTTTTTCCAACAATCTCTGCCATTTCTCTGTGACTTGCCCGCCTTATAATGAGAGACTACTAAAGAACGAATTCCAATACTCGGTTGTTTGGTATCGTATGGAGGTGTATGGCGGCAAATGGCACCGGCAACCTTGAGTTCATCCGAGGAACAGTGGATGCAATGGTTTAGCTTGATATTCTAAAAAGAAATGTGCAGCTGCCCGACCAGAAATTTTTTGCTGAACATGACCAGGGCCCGATCAGGCATGCCTGATCAGGACCGTGTAAGGCATGTAATGCAGATGATGTATAAGGACCTGATCAGGAATGCCCGATCAGGACCTGATCAGGAATGCCTGATCAGGACCTGATCAGGAATGCCTGACCAGGAACTGATCAGGAATGCCTGATCAGGACCTGATCAGGTTTACCTGACCAGGTCCTGACCAGGACCTGACCAGGAACTGACCAGGATTACTTGATTTGGAATCAATTAGGCTATTTTAATCTGAAATTATGGGGTTAAAAGCAGATAATTTAAAAAAATTAATATATTAATATAAGATGAGCTTATTTGTTTTTTATGACTTTGGATGGGATGTTATGGCGGCTTGAAGACTTTGGGAAAAGTTTTCAATAGTAATAATAAGAACTATATTTCATTTATGCGAGATCCGGTGCGGAGATTTAGTCTGGGTTCCAATTCTTGATGGAGTTTGCATATTAGTTTTGGTGTAACCATACTTTTAAGGGTGCTGATTTTTTTGTTGATTGTCCGCAACGATAGTGAAACTTTAAAAAGTTTAATGCCAGTTGATGGGAAATATCGCGATCTTTAATTTTGATTATTACCAATTGCCTCGAAAAACCAACGGTTTCCTAGTTAATCGCGAAAAGCCGCGAAAAACTGACATTTTCTCCCTTTTAACCAAAATAGCGCCAAAACTACAAGTCTTATGAGAAAAAGTATTATTACCTTTTTGATGGAGAATATCGCGAGCTTTAATTTTGGTTCTAACCACCAGCCCCGAAAAACTCAAGGTTTCAGTAATAAGCGCAAAAAACTTAAATTTCCTAATTTTCCTAAATTTTCGGTATTTTCTCCATCTAAAGGTGCACGATGTCGACGCACTCTTTGCCGATTAAGTTTACGCTTTGACACCAATGTTTTCCACAAACTGTATTAAACACTGAACACCCAATTTTTTGACAGACCTTAAATCAGACAGACACAAAATCCAATGTTTTACACAAATTGTTCACACCTTTTCAGAACAAGCAAAACTCATGATTGTCACTTGTCATTTTTAACACACAAATTTACATCTTCATTCATTTACAAGAATTTACATCTTTTTCTTTCTTGGTTTACAAAAGTTCCATCTCCAAAAACTTTCAATACTTTTCCATTTTCGACTAGATTTTATTTTTCACAAGATGAGAATTTCCTGATCTGGACTCGACTTGTTCCCGACTACGAAAACCTCATGTATTTTATTTTTCATAAGATGAGGATATCCTGATCTGGACACGACTAGGTCCCGACTAGGAAAACCTGGTATGGCATGCCTTACCACTGCCTGATCAGGACCCGATATATGTTAAGGGGTTTCCTAAGCTAAATTCTAGTCGGGTGAGTGCGCCACTTCTAAGTATTACTGCTGGGTTTGCATTCTATCAGTATAATGGCCCTAAGCAAACCTCAGACGTTGAACGCTATTGGCTCATATTACAATTGTAAAACAGTTTTCCCCGTTCCTCCCCAATCCTCTAACTTGAATGTTAATAGAATTTATGGGATATACCTGACAGGAGCATTCGTAAGACAATATTACCTCGCAGAAAGACCTTGAAAATGTACTCAAGCAGGAATGGGCTAGAATTAATCCTAAGTATACTAAAAATTAGTAAATTCAATGCCGAACAGGCTTCTAGCAGTAATTACAGCATAAGGAGGACCAACTTTCTTAGTATTGAGTGTTATGGACGACATTTCTTAGTATTGAGTGTTATGGACGATTTTCATTGTGAGATAGAAATATGACCTTTCCGGAAATTTGAATTTTTCCCGTTTTTGTTATTGATTAATTTCATAATTTTTCGTTATTATTTTGAAGAAAATAAATGAAAAACTTAGTTATCTAAATTCTTATTTGGATTTGTTGAGAGCTAGATGAAAAAAACTACTTAATTCCTCTTACTCGTAAGGTGGACGATTTTCACTGTGAGCCACTGTATGTTTACCGTAAACTCACAGACCAATATTTCAACTAATATTCTACTCAAGAACGAAAATTTACAATTACAGTTGAGAATAACATGAATTTGGTTTTATGTGAAATCACATGTATTCCAAATGAATAACTTTATTGTTTTTATTTGTTGTATGTACTCTTGCTAATGTCATTAAACCCCATGAACCATCCTCAAAAAAAAAATTATCAGCAAAAATTCCTTGTGTATTTTTTGTTTATCTCATTTTAATACATAATACATGCCCTTACTGAAGATTTCAAAAAAGGCAAATTGAGGACTCGTACATAATGTACTTAATAGCACAGGTGAAAAAATTACGAAATCCACTTCACAAGGATGCGACCAATATGCGACCACAGATTTATTAAAAAAAGAAAACCCGTTTCAATATTATACCGTGATATAAATTTCACTGTAAATTCACAGATCCACATTTCTTGTATATGCTACGCAAGAACGAAAATTTATGTTTACAGTTGAGAACAACATGAATTTAATTTTTATATCGTCACATGAATAATTTTATTAAAACTTCCATAGAAATGAAGGCATTTTTATTTCACTTTCAGTGCCTTATAACAGACATCAATTCAACCGTTATCACCGTTAATTATATGTGTATATTTCTGTACTGCCGTTAAATGGAATCTTTGTGGAAAATGTGCGGTACTTTCCGCAACAAATATGTACAACCGTAACTTGATTGGGCACTACACCAAACTAATTCACTATGATTTGAAGGCAATTTATGCAACACTCAATTTGAGAACAAAAAATGCTAATGTGCAAAATCTTACTCACCTTAACAATGCCGGAAATCCGGCTCGAAGGACCAAAAAATGTTGATGGGGCGGTGAGGGGGGGGGGGGCGAGATTTCCACGATGTTCTGCTAATTCCTTCTTTTAATTGAAATTAAAGGGGTTTGTTGATAATTAAATTTCTTGCTTATTATTCAATTCATATGTGTGTCTATGTACTTGTTAGATTTATTATTTATTTATATAAACCTAAACTGTGGAGCGGAGCCTGGCGCTCTGATCTGGTCTCCAACTGCAACTGCTAATCATTTACCGCATCGTGCTACGTCGGCGGATGCTATTATTTCCCGTTTGTTGAGAATCAGCCAAGAAGATGAGAGCGTCGGCGGATGCTATTGTTCCCTTCTTGTTGAGAATCAGCTTCCAGCCTCTGACATGTAAATGACCTGAGCGAATTTTTGGGGACGATTCCCAACACCGGGATAGGAAAAAGATATAATGAAAAAAATAACAAATCTTCAAAACATAATTTAGGGCACACAACTCGACTATAGAATAATCTCTCATAGTCAGTATTTCCGACCTCCTACAACATCCAAGAGTTCAAACGCAGGGTTAATCCCCACCTTCTTCAACACCCCTCCCGAAGGCGCATAACGCTTAACTTATTCCCCCCTTACTAAGCTCCTTGCTAGACATTGCACCATGACGTCCAAACGACATAACGGACTGGTGGTACAAAGGGTGATTCCTGAGCTTGGCACTGGCACATAAAAAAAATAAAAAAATTTTGAGTTAGTTATAAAAAATGTGTTACAACTTTTTTAAAATGAGGTGTTGAGCGCAACCTATCGGAAAAATTTTGTGCTACATGCACAACAATCATATTCAGAATACGTGTCTCACCCCGTGCGGAATTTGCCCAATAACGTCCTCAACATTTTGTTCCCCTTGTTCATTGAGTTCGATATACTCTCTGTTTAAATTTTCTTCAAAACCATCGATAATTTACTATCTTCACAGTATTTCCGCAAATTGAAAGAGCAATATCTCGCCGTAACAGCATTTCATTCGCGTTCCTTCGATTATCGAGTTATGTTTTCGGTCTAACCCGACAGTCGGATAATAGTGAAAAGTATGCTAAACGCCTAAGAAGATTCTTAATCATCCCGTGAAAGTCCTAAAATCGGGTTAACCGTTCCGAGCTTTGAGGTTTACAATTGGAATGATAAAAAAAGTTTCCACTCACTTTTCCGTCTGAATCAATAGTCGGAACCTAGTGAAGCCTAGAACATGCCCAAGAAAATACGGAATCTTCCCGTTAAAATCCCATCGCAATCAGATTAGCCGTTGTTGGTACGTAGGTAGGTAGGTTGTTATTATATACTGGTTGGAGCAATAAAAACTTTACATTCAAATTTTTTTATTTTTTACTTTTTAGTTTATTTTAAGATAAAAGCGTATTTTTTAGTTTTTTTAAACTATATTTTTTATTTTCTACTTTTTAGTCTATTATATGTCTTCCACCATTTTGTAGTGACCGTCATATTAGATTTAAAATGACGGCACACCGTTTACTGCACTATACTCGCTTTCATTTGATGCCCATACCGAAGAATAATCCGCCATTTTGTGCTGGCCACCATTTTGAATTTTAAATGACCCCACATAGCTTATTGTATTCTACTTCTCTCACCCTTTCATTTGATATCCATGTCGGCGGTCCGGGAACACAATTGCAAAATTCGGCCGCCATCTTGGAACCATCATCTTGTTTTTTCCCCCAAAAATGGTTAAATTGCATTGTCACGCGAACTATACATATGTGCAAAATTTGAAGTTGATCGGTTATATATAAGTGGGTAAAAATCAAGTTGCAAGGTTCAAGTTTTCGGTCTAATCCGGTAGTCGAACACGGTAATCGGGCCCGATAATCGTATTCGATAGTCGGATCCTAGTGAAAGAATCCGAATACTGAATCTTCCAGTGAAAGTCCCATCGCAATCGGATAAGCCGTTTCCGAGATTAGCCCGGACAAACAGACAGACAGACATACAGACAGACAAAAATTTTAAAAATACTTGATTTCGTGTTAATATCGTGTAAATAACCATATGAACTTAGAAAATGACAATTATTTTGAAATCACAGACAGACACTCCAATTATATTTATATAGATAAAAGCGTATTTTTTAGTTTTTTTAAACTATATTTTTTATTTTCTTTTTTTTAGTCTATTTTATGTATGTGTTCGGCCATTTTGTAGTGAACGTCATATTAGATTTAAAATGATGTCACAAAGCTTTTTTATTATTTATTATTAAGGAGTGAGGGGGCAACCCATATGGTGAACACTGCGGCCAAGTTAGGCCTATTGTGTACGTACCCCACTAACGGAGCAGACTATCAGCCTTTCGGACAAAGGCAAGAAGGTCCTTAATTGAAGAAGACCGGACTTGAGCTCATAAACTCTCTGAAAAACGTTCTTCTTCTAAGCCAAATTAGAGCAGGACATTCACAAAGAATATGTGTGGAAGTCTCGTTTCTAAGACCTGCGATTGATTCCCAATAGGCTAGGTGTAGTCCCTTAATCCACTCCTCTATCAGGGACTTGGAGGTGGACCATGAGATACCACAGAAGGGTTCTGAGCCCTGGACCGGCGTCGCAGACCCCTCCATCGCCTCCCTCAATCCAATGATTGCCTCCATCGCAGCTGTGGGGCAGGTTCGCATAGCTCCGGTAATGGAGAGGCAAGCAAGCCGTTGCAGTTTGCTGCACTTGAGGATCGCCGTAACCTGTTTAGTCTTAGGCCACCAGACTATAGCGGCATAAGTGACCACAGGTTTAACGATCGTATTGTACATCCAATACATCATTTGTGGTGTAAGACCCCATGTCTTACCCAAAAGCCATGTTGCAGGTCCATATGGCCCTAGTGGCTTTACTGATGGCGTAGTCTAGTTGAGCGTTCCAGTTCAGTCTCTTGTCTAACTTTATTCCCAAATATTTGACTGAGTCTGAGTACTCAACGGTGGTACCCTGAATGCAGATAGGACCTAGGTCCACTTTGTAGCGTTTGGAGAAAGGTACCTAACTAACTACTAACTAATTGCTCCTTTAATCCCTCATGGGACATAGGGCGGAAACAGTTGCCCTCCAGCGGACTCTGTTTTGCGCGACAGCTCTCAGCTCTGACCAGGATCTCCCGGTTGTTGCGGCCTCTGCTAATAGGGTTCTCCTCCACGTTGTTCTAGGTCTTCCGACTCGACGGGTTCCTTGCGGATTCTAGTCGAGGGCCTGTTTGGCTAGATTCTCGTTTTCGCGTCGCAAGGTGTGGCCAATCCAATTCCATTTCCTTCGCCTGATTTGGTCGTCTATCCTTTCTTGGCCGGCACGGCGCCATAGTTCTTCATTTGAAATTCTATCTTGCCAGCGGATTTTTAGGATACGACGTAGGCATCTGTTGATGAAAACTTGTAGGCGCCCTGTGATGAATTGGGTGACTTTCCATGTTTCGCAACCGTACAAAAGAACTGCCTTAACGTTGGAGTTGAACAACCGCAATTTGGTGTTAATTGAGATCTCCGTCGATCTCCATATGTGAAACAGGCATGCATATGCGCTTCTTGCTTTGTTTATTCTGGAACTGACGTCTTCTTCTGTACCGCCGTTTTCGGTAATAATACTACCGAGGTAACAGAATTTATCTACCAGTTCCACGTCACGGTTATTTAGCGCTGTTGGTTCACGGGTGTTTGCATTTATCCGCATTTCTTTGGTTTTAGTCGGATTTAACCATAAGCCTGCTGAACTACTTTCTGTTGCCAAATTGTTTAACATGTTTCTGAGGTCCTGGTGTCTGTGGGCCAGCAAACAGATATCATCCGCGTAGTCGAGGTCCTTAAGGCGGTCTAACAATCCCCATTGTATGCCACCTGTTCTAGTATCTAGAGCGCTGACAAGGATGTCGTTTATTACTATAAGAAATAGTAATGGCGAAAGTAGGCATCCTTGCCGTACTCCTGAGCTCACTTCAAAGCTGTCGGAGAGTTTTCCATTGTGAAGAACTCTGCATTTGGAATTGTTGTATAGAGCTTTTATCAATTCTATTATTTTATTCGGCAGTCCACGTTGCCGAAGAGCTCGCCATATAAAGCTCCTATTAACCGAGTCGAACGCTTTCTCATAGTCTACGAAAGCAAGGTAAAGGGGGGATCGGAATTCAGTAGACTGCTCCACTAGCATTCTCAAGGTGTTAATGTGGTCTATGCAGGAGCGGCCTTTTCTGAATCCAGCCTGCTGTCTTCTAAGCGTTCGATCTACTGCCTCTCTTATCCTTGATAGTAATATGTGGGACAAGATTTTGCCCACAGTAGATAATAGACAGATGCCTCTCCAGTTGTCACATATTGTTAGGTCCCCTTTTTTGGTATTTTGACTATGATACCTTCCGTCCAATCCTCCGGAAAGGTACAGGTGTTCCATGCTATTTCCAGGATTGGCTGTAGCGCATCTGCTATGAGGCTTGAGTCGGCTTTCAACAATTCTGGCGGGATGCCATCTTTTCCAGCTGCTTTACCATTGGCCATTGCATGAATTGCGGTTACTATTTCAGTCTTGGATGGGGCACGAGTGGTGATTCTTATTGGCTGTGCATTGTTGCTGTTGTTTTCCTGAGGTTCCTGTGTAAATGAACCATTCAGGGCGGCGAAGAAGTAATCTCTCCATCTTTGGAGTTGCTCCTCGTCGCTGCACAGCAGCCTTCCATCCGCACTCTTTACGGCGTGCTTTTTAGTAGAGTGCTTTCCCGAGAGCTGTTTAGTGATTTGGTACAGCACCTTACTGTTGCCTGTGTTTGCCGCGTTTTCCGCTTTCTCTGCGAGCTCATTTATCTGCCGCCTTTTATCACGCCGGACACTTATCTTTACCTCCCGGTGCAATTGGGAGTATTCCCGTTCAAGTTGTTGTCGTTTTTCCGGGTCGCTTGTAGAGTTCACGTTATTTTTAAGGGCCCTTCTGCGTTCAATTCCTTCGGAGAAAGGTACCAGGACAGCCTTATTTGGGTTGATTGACAGACCCTCTGTGGTACACCATATTTGAACTACTCGGAGTGCTGTTCTCATGACCTCTGTAATTGTCACGTCAAACTTCCCAGAGATGACGATGGCAAAATCATCTGCATACCCGATGACATCGAAACCAGATTCGGATAGTTTGGTCAAAAGTTCATCCACAACTAGTGACCAGAGTAACGGGGATAGGACTCCACCTTGAGGGCAGCCCTTAGTAGCTTTAACACTAATGGTGGAGAGGAGACACCTAGGGTAGAAGAAATGTCACGATCTACAAGCATGGCATTTATCCACTCAATTGTGTGAGGATCCAGGTTTCTGAGAGCCAGTGTTCTAGAAATAGAATCATAGCCAGTGTTATCGAAAGCACCTTCGATGTCAAGGAATGCACATAAAGCAGTTTCCTTAGCGAGGAAGGCTTTCTCGATTTTGCTGACCAGGTGGTGTAAAGCAGCCTCTGTGGAGTAAGCGAACTGGGAGCTATGTAGAGGAAGGAAAGCTTCAGCTTGCACCTAATATGAAGGTCTAGCAGCCTTTCCATCGTTTTCAAAAGAAAAGAGGTTAAGCTGATAGGTCTGTACATTTTGGGCAGCTCCAGGGGCCTGTTGCCCTGTTTGCGGATAAAGGCCCTTCGCAGACTTGTCCATAATTTAAAACCGGTTTTAATATGAGTTCAATAATACACACGGAACTCGCTTTTCTCCATCATTTTCGTGTAACGATTGTAATGCCTATGTAGTAGTGTGGGGTGTAAGCACAGCGAAGCAGCTTTACTGAGAACGAATATATGCTTGTGTTAGGTAATGGACGGTGAAACCAGAAAATGTTTGGGTGAACAAATGATGGAAAATTATGGAAGAAAAGTTCTCTTCCCTGCGACCCTTGCCTATAAAACCGGTTTTGGTTTTGATGTTATGGACAAGTGTGCGGAAGGCCAAAAGCCACCGCGACTTTCCTTCAGATGCACCGTGGGACAGAATCCCAAAAAGCTGGCCAAAACCCCTAAAATGAAGATTCTATTTCGGGACTTTCTCTTTGCGGAATTTTAAGTAGGGGCCCTGAGGGTCACAGAACATCTGTCCTCGGGGTACAGGTACGTTTTCTCCCTTTGTAGGATCAGTTCGAAAGTGGCCGTTACACGAGACGCAGCGCTATCGAAGTTTCTAACACATATTGTACATTGAAAATAATTATTTGTTAAATAGTGCCAATTAGTGCTTTTGAAAAGTTTAAAAATGGATTCTGTTCATGAAGGTGAGTGGAATTAAATCGAATATGTATAATCGTAAATTATTAATTGCAGAATTATTGATATGAATTTAAATAAATCAAATTTTTTGCAAAACGCAGAGAAAAACTAATTTTTCAAATAACTTAAAGTTTATTAGTCGTCCTCGCTCGTTTTCTAAAATTTTTTTTTTCACTTGTCATAGTCTAAAGAAAAAAACAACAAGTAAATTAAAGTGCGAATTTGTGCGAATTTGGATATACAATTTTTTTTCTGAAATCGCGCAAAAATCGTTTCACAGCAGGGGGTAATGAAACCGACAAAAAGTTCCGAAATGGCAAGGAATCTCTTGAAAACTATATAACAGGGGGTTTTCGAGGTCGCTGATTACGAATTTGACATTATTTTTCAAAAAACAAAATGGCGGATCCAATATGGCGGACGACCACATGAAAAAATGAATATTCGCGAATAAAATTCAGTACCCGGGTGTTTTCGAGGTCGTTGATCACGAATTTGATATTATTTTTTTAATAAACAAAATGGCGGATTCAATATGACGGACGGCCACATGATAAAATGCATATTTGCGAATAAAACTCGGTACTCGGGGGTTTTCGAGGTCGCTGATTACGAATTTGACATTATTTTTTCAAAAAACAAAATGGCGGATCCAATATGGCGGACGACCACATGAAAAAATGAATATTCGCGAATAAAATTTAGTACCCGGGTGTTTCCGAGGTCGTTGATCACGAATTTGGTATTATTTTTTTAATAAACAAAATGGCGGATCCAATATGACGGACGGCCACATGATAAAATGCATATTTGCGAATAAAACTCGGTACTCGGGGGTTTTCGGGGTCGCTGATTACGAATATAATATTATTTTTTCGAAAAACAAAATGGCGGATCCAATATGGCGGACGGTCACATGAAAAAATACATATTCGCGGATGAAATTCGATACCCGGGGTTTCCAAGGTTGCTGATTACGAATTAAATATTATTTTAAAAATTTTTTGTATATGCCGGGGCATATCGAGTATCGGTTTTTTTCTGGGTTTTAATGCTTTTCTTTGTTGTTAAATTGTAGTCGAAGCGACTAAATTTAACGTTTTTTTACGTTTTCAGGAACCCAACGAGTACTTCAATTAACACGAAAAGAGATCTTCTGCCTAATTAAAGATGCTCTTTATACTGAATCTGCTGACGAATTAGCTCTCACTATTGAGAAGCACATGAAGCTCCAATTGGGATTCGCATACTTCATGACTGAATAAGTGAAGAAAATTTTTAAATACGTCATGTACAAATTGCGTACTTTGTGGAAAGAGGCTCGCCAGAAAGAGGAGTGGTTTTTCAACAAGAATGCGGATTGGCTGAGCAGTCAATTGATGCTATCGGAGGACGGATCTTCTCCAAGTACTGCGGAGACAAAGGCAATCGGTGGTCGACCTTCTACAAATTTTTCGGATAGCAGTGAAAGGTCCAAAAGGCGAAAAACCGAGGAATTGAGAAAAGACCACAGCCTAGAAGAACTCTCTTAAGCTACGCGGATGAGCCTACGTGCAAGTGGGAAAGTTGCCGCTGCGCAGGTATTGAAGAACGTCACAGCGGGAAGTCCGTCTAAGGCATCGTCCTACCTGTCGTCTTCTAACACAATTAAAGAAAGAACAATGACGCCGGAAGAAGCCTTGTCAGTTTTGGTAGAAGGTAGATTTTCCAAAAGTCAGTATTTAGTGGTACGATCAGGCTGTAAATTAGTTCAAAGTAAGGCGTATCCGTCATACAATGTACTGCAAAAAGCCAAAATTGCTTGTTATCCACCGATACACAATTACATGTACAGAAAGACGCGCAGCTATCGATCTTTAAGCATTGTTAGATCTCACGGTGAAACGAATCGTTTTATCAAAAGAAAATGTTGTACAAAATATGTCACGCGGTGATTTGCTTAAAATGAATTTAATTTGTTAATGGGGTTGCGATGGAACTTCAGGTCAGAGTGAATATAAGCAAAAATTTACGAGTGATGATGGCAAATATTTTTTTTACGTCATTAGTTCCTTTATAACTGTTTTATCTTGATGAGAAAAACGAAAAAATTGTTGTTTGGCAAAACCCTGTGCCTTCTTCTCCGCGATATTGTCGACCAATTAAAATAGAATTCCCAAAAGAAACAGCAGATGCAACGAAAGCTGAAGTTAAATATGTGGAAGATCAAATAAAAAACTAGCGCGTGTACCCAGTGCACGTGAAAGACGTGAAACATCTTTGGCGATCTTTATCTTTCTTTTTAATTGAATAATTAGTAAGAATAAAGGCCATTTTACATCCCAAACGCAAAGTGGAAAAGCAGCTCTGGAGCCCTTTTATCACACAGACATTTTGCGTTTGGGATGTTTTATAGCCGCCGATAACTTCACTGGAATTTTCTTACATCGCTAGCATACAATGTAAGAAAATTCCAGCGAAATTAATTCCAGCGAAGTTCTTGCATTAGTTGCGTATTATTATTATACTACAAAATACTGACATTTGATAATTAGTGTCCGACCGAAGGTCAGTTTTAGGCCGAAGCCGAAGCCGATGCCGAATGTTCGGCTTTTGCCATAAGCTTCCGCCGAAACCGAAGCCGAAGCCGAAGGTTCAATCATACACAGAAATCTTGGTATACTGACTGAAAAATATACATAACTAGCTGGGACCCGGTGCGCCTATGCTGCACCCATAAACCAATAGTAGTAATCAGGTGATATGAATTTTAATATACAGTAGGAGAGTTTGAAAAATGCAATTTTTTGGTATTTTTGATTTCAAATAACAAAATGTGAAACTATTAGGGATCTGACATTTTGATCAAGACAATAAAAACCATCCATTGACATGGCATTTTTCGAGATATGAATTTTCATACACAGATGAAGTGTCTCCATGAACCACTTATTTTCTGTATTTTGGATAGCTGGGACCCGGTGCGCCTTGCTGCACCCAACGTTTAAACATTTAAAATCAATCCAAACCTTCAAAATTCAACTCTTCTTAACCAGTAACGAAAAACCAACTATTCCTATAAAAGTTCGAGACATTGGATTCAAAATGCATTTATTTGCAGTGTGACCAAAATTACCTATTATTGTAAAGCTCTGGGGCAGACAATATTTTTTGTCGGCGTGGCCCGTAATAAAGTTATGGTTCTTTCTGGTAAAATAAACACACACGAATATCCTTAAAAATATAACTACCCACCAAAAATAAATATTAGTGAAAGACTATTTTAAAATAAGGCTTTTTCCAGCAACTATTAGACACATAGTATAATTTCAAGAAAATATGTCATATCCACAGTGTTATCCATGCTATAATCTTTTTTCGTATGGACTTTTAGTTAAATTAAACACTCAATAATCGACAAATATTATTACATCCTGAAAGAAAAAAAAATTAAAGGATTATATCTACTAATTTCATATTTAGAAATGGACTTTTGACGGTGATGGACATTATACGCTACAAATTACATGTCTTGCAATTGCTTGGCCCCTGGGTTCTCATCTGGAATGTCACTGACTCAGGTTTTATTTGTTTACCCAGATGCCAGCCTCTTCCCGTATTGCAGAATCCTAGACTTATACCTAAAAATTCAGAGGTGATGGGTGTCTTTCCTTCTTATCCATTATACATAAATCATCCCATATTTCCGTTTCTCCTTACCACCTTTCCAAAAAAACCTTGTTGATCAATTCTGAACCTATTGCTTAGAGAGCTTCAGGATACACTACATTCAATGTTTTTCCATTTGTAGCTAGAATGTCAAAATTTTCCGATTTTCCAACTCTTGAACAACCTACATACAGCTAACCGGGAAATGACACTTATTTGGCAAAATTCTTCCGCCATATTGGCCCCACAATTTTGAATAAGTTTTGATCATAAATTCGTTATTTACTACCTTAAAAATTCCCATATACCGATTTTAATTGGAATCGGATTACAATTCGCAAACTCGTCGGCCATATTGGCGCGGCCATTTTGAATTTAAATTTTGATCATAAAGTCGTTATTTGCTACCTTAAAAAACCTCAGATACAGATTTTCATTGGAATCGGAACACAATTTGCAAATTCGTCGGCCCTTTTGAATTTATAAGTTTTGACCACAAATTTGTTATTTGCGACCTTAAAAACCCCTAGATACCCACTTTCATTGGAATCGGAATAAAATTGGCAAATTCAACCATATTTCTGCGGCAATTTTGAATTTCGGTCATATTTCGGCGGCCATTTTGAATTTCGAAAATCGGGCTACGAGGTGCATCATAGGAGACCCCACCGACCTTCATGCAAAAATTCAAAGCTCTGTGATGACTTTCAACAAAGCTCTTCATGACAGCGCCATCTAGGAGTAGCTTTAGAAAGTAATAGAATAGCCTATGTTCTTCCCTTTAATGTAAATAGCATATGGTTAAAATTTCATTAAGATCGGTTACACGGTGTAGGAGCCTATTGCGTACAGACAGACAGACAGACAGACAGACAGACAAACATTCAGTTTTATATAGTAGATAATGAAAATTCTTCACTGTTATTCTGTTTTATAGTCATAGTGCTGAAAATGATTGCAATATGCATTTTAAATAACTAAGTTGCGGCTTTCCAAAAATAATAAACTAAGATTTGTTTATTTTTATTTGAGGAATACCATACGTTTCAATGTGACATTCACATCACACTCTCAATTCTTTTCGTTTTCAGCGACTGGCCTGGCTGGATATAAAAACTTCGGCTTCGGCTAACCTTCGGCTCCTTTGGCCGAAGCCGAATGTGCGGCCGAAGGTGTTTTTTTGACCGAAGTTGGCCGAAGCCGAAGCCGAAGCCGAACCTTCGGTCGGACACTATTGATAATACAACATAAAGATTTCAGTTCAAAACTGTCTTTTCAAAATTTTAATTTATTCATACAAATATATTACACATTTTGTCTATCGCTTACATGAGACCTATAAATCCAGCCAGAAGACTATAATTATCGTTTTCGTTACTTCCTCTACGTAAGCATTGGTAGCCGAATGGTTAAAATGTAGGATCGGCGCCAGGGGTCGAATCGTGTCGTGCGTTTGAAGCCTTACGGCTGCGCTTTTTATACGCTTTATATTAGCTTGACCTGTATGTTGTATGTTGTATGTTGTATGTTTCATGTAAACAAATCTTGCAACTTGATTTTGACCCACTTCCAGGTAACAGATCAACTTGAAATTTTGCACATATGTATAGTTCGCGTGACAATGCAATCTGACCATTTTGTAAAAAAATCAAGATGGCGGTTCCAAGATGGCGGCCGAATTTTGCAATTGTGCTCCCCGACCCCCGACATGGGTATCAAGTGAAAGAGTATTACAAGTAGAATACAATTAGCTATGTGGCGTTATTCAAAATTCAAAATGGCGGACAACAAAAAATGGCGGACTACCATTTTCTTTACAACCCACCCGATATGGGTATCAAATGAAAAGAAATGACAAGTAGAATACTATTAGCTATGTGGCGTCATTCAAAATGGCCGCGAAAACAAAATGGCGGGCTACCTTTTTCTTTACAACACCTTCGGTATGGGTATCAAATGAAAGGGTGTGACAATTAGAATACTATTAACTGTGTGGCGGGATTCCAAATTCAAAATGGCGGTCAACACAAAATGGCGGTTTACCTTTTTCTTTACAACGCCCTCGGTATGGGTATCAAATCAAAGTGTACGACGAGTATAGTATAGTAAACTGTGTGACGTCATTTTAAATCCAATATGGCGGTCACTACAAAATGGCGGAAGACATATAATAGACAAAAAAATAGAAAATAAAAAATATATAGTTTAAAAAAACTAAAAAATACGCTTTGATTTTAAAATGAACTAAAAAGTAAAACATAATTTTGAATGTAAAGTTTTTATTGCTCCAGCCAGAATATGGAAACAACCTACTTTTCGAAATGTAAAAAAGCGTGGGCCTCTAGCGAAAATTTCCGGTGGTAATAAAATAAGAATATAGGAAGAGAATATAGGAAGTTTCCATATTTTGGCTGGAGCAATACAAACTTTAAATTCAAAATTATTTTTTACTTTTTAGTTCATTTTAGAATCAAAGCGTATTTTTTAGTTTTTTTAAACTATATATTTTTTTGTTAAAATTTGAAAGACTCAGAAGAAGGGAAAAACATTTCACTAAAAATTTTAATTTTGGGTGACGCTTGTTTGGTATCATTGGAATCGCCTTCGAAATTATATTACCCTTGTCCAAAAGTCAAAAATTCGTAATTATTTCAAAATTTTGAATTTAAGAAAGACAAATACATTGCATACAAATTTCAAAGGATTTAAGAACATATTTTCAATTATTTAAGAAAACACCATCCATCCATTCTTCCATTTAGTTAATATGCCGTATTTTCCTAAAAAAAATAGTAATTTTTCAATTTTGACAAGAATTTTTTTTTCTTTGTAGGGAATATTTGTGTTGAAATTGCAATATTTTCAGGGAATTTCAAGAAATTATTATGGCTTACAATTTAAATAGCCTCGAATTTGTTTTAAATATTTGAAATAACAATTTCATATAAAATATTTTTATAGGGCCAACATGAATATAGCACCATTTTTATAGCACCTACATTCAGTGGCGTAGCGTGGGTATCAGCCGCCCGGGGCGGAAGAAAATTTTGCCGCCCTCTTATTAACTTCCCAGTTTACAGGGAACTTATTGTAATCGGTCCGAAAATCGAAATCGTAATTTTCAACGTATTTTCATTTTCAAGGTTCCAATAGCATTTTTAGCAAAAATTTGAGAAGAAGTATGGGCGTATGTGTGTGTGCGTAGGTATGTGGTCATTTTCTCGTGCACGAACGCAAAAAATATATCGACTTGATTGAAGTGCCGATCGAAGCGTATTAACTGAAATATGATGTGAACAGATATTCATAAAATTCGGTCGTCATTCTTCTGTTTAAGCGAAGTAAGTGATTTTTATACCTGCACGATTTCGCGCGAACCAACAATGATACCGACTGGTCCGGTCGTAGCGTACTACCGAAGTTATAATCTGAACAGATTTTCATAAAATTCGGTGGAGAGCGGTTTCTTTGTTTAGACTACGTAAGTGATTTTTGTACCTGCACGATATCGCGCGACCCAAAAATGATATTGCCTTCATTGAGCTGCCGATCGACGCGTATTACCGAAGTTATAATCTGAAAATATTTTCATAAAAATCTGTCGAGCCGTTTTTTTGTTTGAAGGAAGTTCGTGATTTTTGTGCCTGCCCAATATCGCGCGTACCAAAAATGATACCGACTTCGTTGAGATGCCGGTCGGCGCATATTAACGAAAACATGCTCTGAAAAAAATTTTATAACATGCGGTCAAGCCGTTTTTTGTTTAAATTGAAACACTTGCGGTAAGGGTCACAAGCACCTTAAATTGATTAGTTTTTCTAATATCTAATAAACTAGTTGGAATGAAGCTCGTTCCAAATGAAGTTTTTTTTCTGGAGTCAGCAGAGCGCTAGGACGGTTTTTTGTCAACTTCCTCTCCTTTTGTTTTGGATCGGATTTAAAAAAAATAGTGTAACTTACTTTTGAGACGACCCTCGTACAATATTGAACACTATTCTTTATATGATAGAAGTAGGGTTTTCTCATACCGAATAACTCGGAATCGGATTCGGCGAATCTTTTCCGTGGGATTCGGAATCGGGATCCGTTTCTGAAATTCGCCGAATCCCGATTCCCCGATCGCTCGATATGAAATTAACTATTAAAATAAATATTCTTGATTATAACAAAAAATAAAATTAGTTGTTCCATTTGTTAGAAACTTTGGTAATTAAAAGTAACAACTTGAGTCAAAATTTCAAAATTTGAAAAAAAAAACAAATCTTGGTAGGTTCCTGGTGTTGGCTTGGACAATTTCCTATGAATAAGGTCTGGACAATTTTTATGCTACGGCCTTTACTTTTGAAGTTATAAGCACAAACACTTGTGGGTAATGAAATTGCGCATGAAAAGCGTTATAATCAGTTTTCCAATAAATCGTGTAATTAAAAAGATATTGGAAAAATACTACTTTTGAGTTTACGTTTTTCGACACTTAAAGCGCTGTAATTGTTGAAATATTAGCGCTACGTAAAAAATGCTATAACAAAAATTATAGATAATGGCGTGTTCTATAAGTATTACGCAGGATTTTTTCATGTAGAATTAACCATTAACGAAATATAGTGCAAAGAGAGTGATATATGAAGTTTGAAGCACTATATCTCCGTACGGAAGCAACGGCAAACCAGTGCACAGACATGCAGAGGTCAACCTCAGGGAGATGCGTGGATGCTATAACAAGAGAAGCCGCTGGCGAAAATCATAAAACACAGGATGGAAAATACAATCGCAATATAAGTAACAGATATAATAGAATTACAAATAACACTAATAAATTATATAACGATAAAAACAATAAATTTACTAACAATTTTAATAATTTTAGGTCAAATGAAGGACGTAATGTGAAGAATACAAATAAGATGAAATGCCAGTTTTGTAGACAAGAACATATGCCAAAAAAATGCCCTGCTTACGGTAAACAATGCGGAAATTGCGGCAAGTACAATCATTTTGCAATTGCATGTAACAAAAAACAAATTAAAGAAATTAGGTGTAACAATAATACGTTTTATATTGATAATATAAATAATAAAACAAAACCTCAAGATGTACGAGCGTGGTTTGAGGAAATTAGAATACAAAACATGATTATTAGTTTTAAGCTGGATTCTGGTTCAGATTTGAACATGCTACCGTATGAATATTTTATGAAATTACAAAATAAACCAAGAATAGAGTCATGTTATCATAAAGTGGAAGGTTATGGAGGAACAGAAATAGATATTATAGGAAAAGTTAAATTAGTGTGTATGATAAGGAATATAGCTACCACAGTGGAATTTACGGTATCAGATAAAGATGCAACACCAATTTTAGGTTTTGCAGCATGCAATAATTTTAAGTTAATACAACGAATAGATAGCATACACCAAAATAATATTGAGATAATAAATAAATTTTCAGATGTTTTTGAAGGGTTAGGTTGTTTCGCAGAGGATGTAACAATTAAATTAAATGAAAATATAGCACCAGTAGCAAAAGCTGCTAGACGCATACCGCTGAAATTGGTTGAGGACGTAAAGAGGGAATTGAAAAATTTGTGTGAGAGAGATATAATTCAAGAAGTGGTGAATGAAGACGTAGAATGGGTATCAAATTTAGTGGTGGTTGAAAAAAAGAATAAAAGTCTGAGATTGTGTTTAGATCCACAAGATCTAAACACAGCAATCAAAATAGAAAATCACCTAATACCGACTTTCCAAGAAGTACTAGGTAAGCTCGCTGGTAAGAAGATTTTTACAGTGTTAGATTTGAAGGAAGGATATTGGCAAATCAAACTTGACAACAAGTCAAGTAAGATGTTTAGATTTAATAGGCTTCCTTTTGGAATAAGCTGCGCCCCAGAAATGTTCCAAAAATTAAATGAAAAAAATTTTGCGGATATTCAAGGAGTCGTAGTATACGTAGACGATATATTAATTGCTGCGGATAATGAAATAGAGCATGATAGAATTTTTGAGAGTGTAATGAAAAGAGCAAGAGAAAGAAACATAAAATTTAACGAAAAAAAATTACAATATAGAAAATGTGAAGTTAGTTATCTAGGACATATTATCAGATGTGATGGTATTAAAGTAGATGATGAAAGATGCAAAGCAATCGATGAGATAAAAAACCCGAATAATAAAAGAGATTTACAAAAAATATTAGGGATGATAAATTATTTGAGAGATTTTATTCCAAACTTAGCACATTTAACAGCACCATTGAGGGAATTGTTAAAAAAAATATAGTTTTTACGTGGGAAAATGAACATGAAAATTGCTTACAACAGATAAAAGATGTAATAAGAAACCTCCCAATACTAACCATATTCAATGAAAGCAAGGAAATTACGATACAAACCGATGCATCGAAATCAGGTCTAGGTAGTGTATTACTGCAAGAAGGCAAACCAATTTGTTTTGCATCTAGAAGCTTATCGGAAGTAGAAACAAGATACGCACAAATAGAGAAGGAAATGCTGGCAATTGTATTTGCCTGCAAGAAGTTTCATTATTATATTTATGGCAGACAGGTTAAAATAATGACAGACCACAAGCCTCTGTTGGGTATATTTGCAAAACCAATTGAAAAAGTCGATTCTCCAAGGCTTCAAAGAATGAAATTACGGCTACTAAAATATCGAGTTCTAGTACAATATCTGCCTGGAAAAGACATGTTAATTGCGGATGTACTATCGCGGTATTATATAAATCAAACGGATGTGGAAGAAGAAACAAAAGAATTTTCTGAAATAATACATAGCATAAACGTGAGTGATAATAAGAAAAATGAAATCGTAAAAGCTACGAACGGAGATGCAATATTAGTAAAACTAAAGGAAATGATCATAAATGGATGGCCAAAAGATAGAAAATCTGTAGATAGTGATATAAAGCCATATTGGGAAATTAGGAACGATTTGTTCATAGAAGACGATTTAGTTTTTTATAAGAACAAAATCATCATACCTGTGAAATTAAGAGATTCGATGTTAAGGGCTCTACATCAAGGCCACATGGGAATTGAGCGAACAAAAGCACGAGCAAAGCAACTAATATATTGGTACGGAATAAACGTAGATATAGAAAAGATGATTATATCATGTAATGTGTGCCAACGATATCGTGCATCAAACCAAAAGAATTTGCTGCATCCTCACGAAATACCTGAGATACCATTCTATAAGATTGGTATGGACATTATGACATACAAAGCAAATGATTACGTAGTAATTGTTGATTATTTTTCGAAATTTTTTGAAGTTATAAAACTAAGAAATAAAACAACCAATGAAATAATAGCAAATTTAAAAACTGTAATGGCCCGATACGGCATCCCTAGGATAATTATTGCTGATAACAATCCTTTTGGTAGCTATCAAATGAGAAGTTTTTGTAAAGATTTAGACATTGAACTCAAAACTACAAGTCCATACCATTCCCAATCGAACGGGTTGGCTGAGAAAACTGTAGGAATCGTAAAAAATATAATGAAAAAATGTGATGACGACAAAACAGAATTGTGGCTGGCACTCTTAGAACACCGAAACACGCCATTGAAAGGAATTGATATTTCATCGATAGAGCTAATGATGAATAGAAAAACACGTACTGGAAAAGAAGAGCTATTCAAATTCAAAACTATACCATGTATGAAAAAATACAATAAGGCGAAAACTGAAAGACAAAAGGTCTACTACAACAAAAGTGCTACACAATGCCCTAAATTTAAAAGGGGTGAGAAGACATGGTTAAGAAATAATCAAGGTAAGTGGGAAGAAGCTGAAATAGTTAACAAAGCAGATACTCCGCGATCGTATCTGGTTAAAACTAATAATCATGTAGGGGTAAGTGGGGAATCGTGGGCCATGGGGAATCGTGGGACACCGCCATCTTTTGGCAGTATGTCAAGATAGACAGTTCAACACAACTGGCAACGTCTTCTCTTAGCCTAAGCATATTTTCACATTAGTAGATGACCAGTGAACGCGTACTATTTGCTCTGTACGATACTAGCCTGAAAAAAAGATTCTGCAAAAGTTTTTCTGCGTTCTTAATATACATCAATCTTGAAGGTATCGCTACGAACCAACACAGGGAAATATGCTAATTATTATCGTTGGAGCTTGGACTGTCAACATACAAAAGGAATTTTGCATGACATTTCAACAAGTCACTCACACGCCGCTATGTTGGAAACAATAGCTTGTGGGGAATCATGAGCCACTTTTGGTGGGGAATTGTGAATTTGTCACTGAATTGCGCCAGAAGGCTGAAATCAAGCGGAAAAAGCCAGGAAAAGGAAAAGAAAATCAAGCAAAAGAGGCACCTGAACCGAAAAAGCGCAAAACTCGAACACAACAAGCGCGACGTGATGACGATGATGTGGACTTCTGCATACTTTGCCTAGAATCAATGCCGAAGAAACTGACCAAAAATAATTCAATGAAATGCATTGAATGTGGTCGAGAGGTACATGCAAAATGTGTCCTTACCTCCGCCAACACGTTCACGTGCCCAAATTGCGAATCTGATTGATCGTCTTCATTTGTAATTTCCAGATATTTAATAAAGTTTTACATCACAATTGTTTGGTTTTGACTTAATAAAGGCGCTGTCCCACGATTCCCCATCATTTTTTGAAATCCCGGAATCATCGATTTTTTGCAAACAACCAAAACTTAAGATAAAAAAAAAAAAAAAACTGTAATGGTCAAAAGTTGCGTTTGTACACGTAGAATACCATACCATATCACAATTTGCAAATTTTCTGATATTTGTTAAAGATATCGAGCAAAATAAAAACGTGGCCCACGATTCCCCACTTTCCCTTACAATATAGAAGAAATGTAAGATGGTTGCGAAAACATGTAAATGCAAAATGATTACAGGCTAGAAATTAAAGATGAATTAATGGAAAAAGAAATCTTATATGTATTCTACAATGAATTATATTGAATTACCTATATATTATATATGTATATTAAAAAATTGAAGATAGTAATAGTTAAAGTAAGACTAGCATTTACCATCAAATGTAGAGAAATTATAGTAGTGCCTAAAATAAGAAATTGTTTAAAAAAAAGGGAGATGTAGTAGTGTGTAAGTGTAGATGGTAGCCTAAGTCTAGTCTAAGTCTAGAATGTAAGTCACGAGCAGTCAGAATCTAGCTGTCGGCCAGTTTATATAAGAATATCTAAATGAAGTAACATTATAGAAATAAAGTATGAATAACACACCTTTATTAAGAAAGTTCATTTCGGTAGTGACGTACGATGTTTGAAATGCAATTCAATATTTTCTATCGCTAACGGTGGAAAATCTGATATTGTTCAGCATCTACAAACCAACAAGCATAAAAAACATATTGTAGCTGCTTCTTGTAGTAAAGCTCTAACATCTTTTGCTCATAGTAATACGTTTGGTAAATCTGAAAGGGATCTGGCTTTAAAGGAAGGAGCTTGGGCGTACCACACAGTTCAGCATTATCATTCATTTCGATCGACTGATTGTACTTCGAAACTTCTCAAAAAATGTTTTGAAGAGAAATTTTGTTGCGCAGGAACGAAGACTGAAGCAATTGTTAGAGGTGTATATCAACCGGCGGCTTTGGATTTGATTAAGCGGGATCTATCTCAGGTCAATTTTGTTACTGTTTATTCAGATTGTTCCAATCATGGAAACATTAAACTATGTCCAATTTTGGTTCGATATTATCTTCCTTGTGAAGGCGTTAAGGTAAAAATTTTAGATATTAAACAATTACCAGGAGAAACTTCCGATATTTTGTCAAATTATATTAAAGAAACACTTGAATGTTTTCAACTTTCAACGAAAATAGTAGCTTTTTGTGCAGAGAACACAAATTGCAATTTTGGAGGTGCTAGTAGGAAAGGCAAAAATAACGTATATCAAGATTTGTTTAAAAGAAATCTTATTGGTGCAAATTGTTCCGCTCACATAGTAAATAATTGTATACAAACTGCCGCAGAAAATCTTCCAATAGATATAGAACCAATTATAGTAAAAATATATTCCTTTTTCTACATCTACAGTGTTAGAGTTGAACATATAAAAGAGATTTGTAATTCTGTTGATGTCGATTACAAAGGCTTGCTTGGATACAGTAAAACCAGATGGCTCTCTTTAAGACCCGATTTAGAAAGGATTTTACTATTATACAAAGCGTTAAAAGAATACTTTCTTTCTCAAGAAAAATGTCCAACAATATTAAGACAATTTTTTGAAAATTCTGATAGCGAAGTGTGGCTATTTTTTTTACATAGTCAAGCATCAGTTTTTTATAATTGTATTCTTAAAATAGAAAAATAAAATATATCAATGATAGAAGTAGCACTGATATTGAAAGATTTAAAGAAAATTTTTGTTGAGCGTAAAAACGAGGAATTTCTACCCTTAAGGCGGCTCTTACACTGAGGCAACAAGCAACTGGCAATAGGCGACAGGCAATATTATCGGTAGCGCCTATTTTACATTGAATTAAATTAGAAGTCTCACATTAGAGCAACTCGACATCGGTCGAACGAAAAATGTAGCAGGTTGCGGCAATATTATTTCTGGCGATACTCAGTGCATTTTGAAAAGCGGCAGATATTGCATCGTAGTATCAATATTGGCGAGTAGGAGCAGGGAATGTGAATATGCACTTTTTTTTTACTTTTTGAAAAATATGTCGGACGATCCAGTTTTTAATAGAAAGTTTGTAGAACTAGTGGAGAAATATCCCTGCATTTGCGATTTTACTAGAAAAGACCACAGCAGAAGGGAAATTATTGAAAAGGCATGGAAAGCATTGACAGGCATTGAGGCTGAAGTAAAACTTCAAGGCACCCAATATTTCCTTTTCGTCTTTTTTTTCTTAATTGCCACCGCATTAAAAAAATCGTATCGGAATCATCGAATGACATGAAAGCTTCAGATTTCTAGCAATAATGTTGTTTGAATGTGAGATAAGGTCAAAATAATATTGCGTATTGGTTATCATCAGTTGCTAGTTGCTTATTGCTTGTTGCCTCAGTGTGAGAGCCGCCTAAACGTTAGAGCATTAATTACGAAAAATAATATAGATGTGATCCATTTTAAAGGACATTTCATGAAATTTTATAAAACATGTATTGGTTATTTAGATCAGTGGACTAGAGAGTATGATTTCTTGGTATTTTTAGATTGGATTTTACTTCGAGAACACCTTTCTTGGTCTCAAGTCCAAAAATGTTTGACTTTCTTCGCTGAAAAAAAATTAGAAATTGACGATGTGGAATTATTTGACGAAGTAGTTAATTTAAAAGCGTATGTTAATACAGAAAAACTTTCGGAGTGGGAAAGTAATGAGGTTAAAACCTCAGATGAAAGATGGGTAGAGATCTTTAAATATTTCAATTCCAAACAAATCCCTAATAAAAACATTTCAAAGATAGTAGAGTTCTGTTTATGTCTACCCGGATCTAATGCTCCTTCAGAAAGAATATTTTCTGTTTTGAATAATATTTGGACAAATGAAAAAACGCAAATGAAAATCGAAACAATAAAATCTATTTTATTTACCAAATGTAATTTTACTGAAACTTCCGCTGAATTTTATGACTTTTTGGATATTAACTTAAACATTCTTAAACAAATACATTCCCAAGAGAAATACCAATAAAATGGTTATGATTACTTTTTAATAACAGAAAATGTTTATTTATTTGATGTTTTTTTATTTTATGTACAATGTGCAATGTGTTTTATAATAAAGAAGAATGAATAATAGAAATATACAGGGTGTCCCACGAAAAGTAACAAAGCGGCCGGCTGTGGATAGGTTTTGGATAGACGAACAAAAAATCGTATGGGTGGGGGGGGGAAATCGTAACGGTTTAGCCGCTAGGGCGTTTTGAAGTTTTTTTGCTAGAGTTTTACATATCACCCTGTATTTTTGTAACCCTATGACCTATTTTCATAAATAAGGTATCAGTGTACGCAGAATACTCCCACCTATCTAAAGCTGTAAAAATGAAGGTTCTACCATACCAGGTTCCAGAGCAATGAGTCATCAAAGTCAAAATTTTGGTTTGTTTTTACTAAAATTTCAACTAAAACCACCATTTTCTCCAAAAAATACGTGATAAACCGAAACTTTTTTTTGCAAAATTAGAAAGCTTGGACAATTTCCTATGAATAATGTCCAGACAATTTTTATGCTACGGCCTTTACTTTTAAAGTTATTAGCAAGTTTGATGTTGAAATTGACTTTATTTGGTGCTTATTTGGTACTTTTTAGCAAAGCTTAGGTGAAAAAGTACTAAAAAAGACCCAATTTTAGCATTAAAATTGCTTTTAACTCCAAAAGTAGAAGTCGTAGGAAAAAAATTCTCTAGACATTATTCATAGGAAATTGTCCAAGCTTTCTAATTTTGCAAAAAAAAGTTTAGGTTTATCACGTATTTTTTGGAGAAAATGGTGGTTTTAGTTGAAATTTTAGTAAAAGAAAACCAAAATGTTGACTTTGATGACTCATTGCTATGGAACCTGGTACGGTAGAACCTTCATTTTTACAGCTTTAGATAGGTGGGAGTATTCTGCGTACACTGATACCTTATTTATGAAAATAGGTCATGGGTGATATGTAAAACTCTAGCAAAAAAACTTCAAAACGCCCTAGCGGCTAAACCGTTACGATTTCCCTCCTCCCACCCATACGATTTTTTGTTCCTCTATCCAAAACCTATCCACAGCCGGCCGCTTTGTTACTTTTCGTGGGACACCCTGTATAGGTACATCATTGTTTTTGTTAAATTTTTTTTTGTTTTGTTCTGCTTGTACTGTATTTCCTTCTCGCAAATATGGTCACCGTATTACACAGGAGGTGAGCAAGTGTTTGTCTCTCGTTCGTCCAGCCGCAGCTACGATAACAGACGTTGAACGGGATGCCCAACTTGGCAGCGTGGTCTCCTATGGGCCAATGTCCCGTGATGATTGCCGTGATTCTGGTTTAAGAGGCCCATTGTTTTTTCTTTGTTATAAGTCGCCCTAGAGATAGTGCAGGTCTCCAGTGCTCTCCACTTTTGGCTAGCTAGCAGCAGGTGGTAGCCAAAAATAGCGTTTTTGACTCCACCTATTGGGCTGCCGACCATCTCGGTCTCCGACCCCGGAGAGAGACTCCCTGCTTGGCTAGGTAGTCGGCTTTCTCGTTCGCCCTCTATGTTTCTATGACCGGGAACCCAGACGAGGGTCACGTTGTGCTTTCTACCTAGCCTATCTAGCTCAGCTCTGCATCGCTCCACTAGCTTGGAGCGCATTCTTCCGGAATCGAAAGCTTTTATAGAGGCTTGGCTGTCTATGAAAATTCCAATACTAAATCCTTATGTAGGTTCTGAGTTCATTGTCTGGCAGACCTTCAGGACCGCCAGCACTTCAGCTTGAAAGACACTAGCGTGCACCGGTAGGTGCCAGGACAGTGAACTGTTAGTGGTCTCTAGATAAATCCCTGCTCCCTCTGACTTACATTGAACTTTCGCAGGACGTCTCTGTTTCACCACTCCCTTCTTGAGGGTAGTTCGAGGGAAAAATCCGCCCTAAATGTCAATCTAAGGGGAAGGTAGTCTATGGTTGTAGCGACCATACCCTTCGGTAGCAGATTCAATATATTGCTTTGTCCGTAGGGTTTTGAGCTCCAGGCCCCGGATTCCCTCAGTCTGAGAGCACTACATGAGGCTAGATGTTTGATGTGAAGGATGTGCTTTCGTGGGGCATATTGCCCCTTCTGTTGCCGTTCTCTAGCTCCAGAAATTTCCCACTGGAGGATAACGTGAGAGTATGCCACTCCAACTCAGTTTTTCCCGGATTGACTGCCAGAACGCAGCCCTATGCTACTACTTTAGCTCCGCTTTTGTCTAGTTTTTGTAGTATGTTATTCATCGTTCCTAACCACAGTACGCCTCTTTGTCATCATCATCATAAATAGCTCCACAGCCTGTTATTGGCCTTGGCTTCCTGCAACATCCTCCTCCAGAACTGTCTGTCCCTGGCTTGGGGTCTCCAATTTCTTATACCTAGGGTTCGTAGATCCTCCTCTACGCTATCTGTATATCTCTTTTTTGGACGTCCTGTGCCTCTGTGTCCGTCTGGTCTCTTGTTCATAATAATTTTTGTTATGCTGTCATCACTGCTACGTTCAACATGTCCTGCCCATCGAATTCTGCTAATTTTTATAGTTTTTATGATGTTTGGATCTTTATACAACTGATACAATTCGTGATTGTATCTTCTCCTCCAAACACCATTTTCGTTTACTCCTCCATATATTGTGCGCAGGATTTTTTTTTCAAAGCACCCCAGGAGGTGTTCTTCATTACTTCTTAGTGTCCAGGTTTCGGATCCATACAGTAGTATTGGCCTTATAAGGGTTCTGTATAGTTTAACTTTAGTCCTCCTTGATATGTTCCTTGTTAAGAAGTGTTTACGTAGCCCAAAATAGCATCTATTTCCCAGCGCCAATCTCCTTATGACTTCTGCCGTCGTGTCGTTATCTTTTGAGATTAGCGTCCCTAAGTATATAAATTCTTTTACACTTTCGATGTTATATGTATCAATGGTCATATTCTGGCAATCATTCCGTCTTTTAGAGATGCACATATATTTCGTTTTCTCTTCATTAATTGCTAGTCCGAATTTCTTTGCTGCTCTTTCTAGCAATATGAAGGCTTCTTTCATTGCTATGCTGGATCTGGCTTGTATTACGATGTCGTCAGCGTATGCCAATAGTTGTACCGACTTGTTTAAAATACTGCCCGCGGTGTTAATTCCTGCGTCTCTTATCACTTTTTCCATAGCTACGTTAAATAGTAAGCACGACAGGGTATCTCCTTGTCTTAGTCCTACTGTGGCGTTGAATGGTTCTGACAGCTCTCCTTCAATTCTTATTCTGCATATGACCTCTTTCATTGTCATTTTGGTCAAATCTACGAGGTGTTTGGGAAATCTTAAATACTCCATAGCTTTATATAATTCTTCGCCTCTTTGTGGCGTAGCTTTATTAGCGTATGTGATTACCGCCTTGGTTCCCAAATCCGATTGAATTATTCTCGAGCTCAGCATAGCTGCTAGCCATTACCTAAGGCTTGCTTCTACTTTTAGGGATATGAGAGACTCTCGAATCGACAAAAAAACGTACGTTGTTAAAGGCGCCTTCTATATCTAAAAAGGCTGCCAAGCATATTGTTTGTTATACAGAGTCTTTTCGGTAGTTCCCACCACCTCGTGCAGAGCTGTTTCGGTGGATCTACCACTGAGATAGGCATGTTGAGCTGGTGACATCTACCGATTGGCGGATGTGGGAGTCGATGACCCTTTCTAGTGTCCTAAGCGCGAAGGATATCAGGTTAATCGGCCTATAGTCCTTCTCAAATTTCTTGACCTCCTCTTCCTTTCAGCCAGACTATTGTGTCAACGTAAAGTTTGCTGGCTTAGTGTTAACATAACGGTTAATGAAATGAAAATTATGTACATGGTGGCCTTGTATGTGAGACGACTCAGCATAATGTAGGTCTCCCGATCAAGATAAATAGAGCATAAATTTGCCTAATCTGTTATCTACCTTGGGTCAATAAAAAGGAGTCGACATGTATGGGACCGGAAATTAACTTTGCCCGAGTAAGGATTTGCTACACGAGTGCTTAGAAAAAAGCACTTCGGCATGTTAGGAAAGTTTGAGAGGAAAGTTCTTCAGAGAATTCTGGGCGTATGTGTGAGAAGACGATTTCGGACACTCTAAAATAATGAGTTCTACGACCGCAATTGCGACTTCGATGCGATATAAACGATTTCGTAGCGTACACTCTGATCATTATGCGGAAGCGAGGTGGACTAAACCTTCACTGATGATTGGTGTTGATTAGTATGTACAGTGAGGCGTTACTGGAGACCAGAACATGATCTCGTTTGTAGAGCTGACTAAGTTTGTTTCGGTTTCTTCCAGAAAGGAGAAATTTTCGGAATCCTTTATCTTTTTGTTTCAAGCGAACGAAATTGTGGCAATTATTGACTAGTTTTACAAGTAGTCCTAGTAATGTTTCTGGCTTATTTATATAGTATACTAGCTGGGACCCGGTGCGCCTATGCTGCACCCATAAGCCAATAGTAGTAATCAGGTGATATGAATTTTAATATACAGTAGGAGAGTTTGAAAACGGCAATTTTTTGGTATTTTTGATTCCAAATAACAAAATGTGAAACTTTTAGGGATCTGACATTTTGATCGAGACAATAAAAACTATCCCCTGACTTGGCATTTATCGATCAGATTTGATTTTGCTATGCCGGGGGAGTAGACGCCCTGTGCAGAACTTCGCTCGATTTTTTAGTTCATTTTAATTTAAAAGTGTATATTTTAGTTTTTTTAAACTATATTTTATTTTCTACATTTTAGACTATTATATGTCTTCTGCCATTTTGTGGTGACCGCCATATTAGATTTAGAATGACGTCACGCAGCTTACTGTACTATACTCGTCATACACTTTCATTTGATACCCATACCGAGGGCTGGCCCCGGGCGTTGTAAAGAAAAATGTAAACTGTAATATTGTGTTGGCCGCCATTTTGCATTTGGAATGACGCCGCACAGCTAATAGTATTCTACTTGTCATACCTTTTCATTTCACACCCATACCGGATGGCTTGCATAGAAAAAGGTAATCCGCCATTTTGTGTAAGCGGCCATTTTGAATTTGGAATGACGCCACACAGATAATAATATTCTATTTGTCATACCCTTTCATTTGATACCCATGCCGCGGGTCGGGGAACACAATTGCAAAATTCGGCCGCCATATTGGAACCGCCATCTTTGCGAAAATAATGGACATCACCAATCGCTTTCCCGTACCCAGAAACCTCTATGTATACATTTTCACCCTCGTAGAACGTATATTATTATGCTTTCTAAAGCTCTCTAAGACAGCGCCCTCTAGGAGTGATTTTTGAAAGTAGGCACCGATGCTAAAACCACCCAATGGATGTAAGTAATATATGGTTAAATTTTTGTGGCGATCGGTTGAATGGTTTAGGAGTTATTAGGGAACATACATACATACACACATACATCGAATTTTATATATATATATATAGATGTACAAGAATCAAAATTTAAATAAACTGTATTATGTGCAATTGCCTTGCAAAAAATTTTCCAAAGGCGTTAAGTTCTTAGATTGTTTTATCGAAGAAGTATTATATGTATATTGCAACGAACGTGTCTGTGGACTTAGTTCGAAGAAGAAAGTTCCTTTCTGGTAACGTATGAAATATTAGTGTATTATTTCATAATAAAAAAATCTATAAAAATGATTGTCAAGAATATTTACTAATAAATGAATAAGTTATATAAACCCTACTATTCAGCCAAGAATAATGTAACAATGTCACCTGTGGATGACAGTAAAAGTTGAATTATGTTGATTATTATTCTTAGGTTCTTTATTATTATTCTTAAGTTAAGTTTTACCATTAAAAAAACAATAAAACCTACATTTTGAAAATAATTTTACCAATGATAAATAAATGAAAAGGGAAGCCAGAGTTTATCATAAAACGAACGATTCAGAAGCCGTTTCTATTTTTAATTGGCGATTGTTTCAAGTTAATCTGTGCAATCAAAAGTTATTACATAAATACCAGTTTGAATTGCAACAAAGCCAGGCTGGCCGACATCAAGTGTGGCTACAGAATGATTGCTGCTAATCGTCAATCAAACAATCCATTTATATCGGCTCCGGTAATTAAGTCATTACAGGTGAACTCGTATCGATTATAGAAACTGATATATATCAGCGGGAGAAAGTTTCAAAAGGAAAAATGTCAATCGTGATCGAATGTGATCTTTTAGGAAACTAGACATGAATGAATTTAAATTTAATTTTATTTGCAGTTGCCATAAGACTAGTTCGGGTTAATGTAACAACCATTGATATTGGAGCATATCGTGATGATGCGTTGGTTCATATGTCACGATCACCATGAGTTCTTTACCTTCCCCTAAATACATTTAATTAAGTTTCTTTATTTTAACAATATAAATGTGCTTCGTAAGAAGCAATTTTTAGTCTTTGTAAAATTGCCGAGTTAAAAGAATGTTTGTGGGACTACTGACTGTATTCATCGGTATTCATTTCGTTGGTTGTGACATTTCTCATTTACAACATGATTTTTTTAATAATTTAAATCATTTTTACGCTCCACAAGTCTTTGTCACAAGTGATCCGCCTGGTTTGCCGGAAATTATAATGAATAAAAAAACACTAGACGATGGATATAATTACCCGAAGCCCGGTGATAATTATCTTCCTCCTGGTAATTTCCCACCGCAAGAGTCCTTTCCTGATCGGCCAGAAAATGCACCAGCGCCATTTCCACCCATTGTTGTAGGTGATCCTCAAATTGATGCAGTTCTACCAAGCAACGAATATTTACCACCGCAAAATGACGTTTTCAACTCTCTCGGAAAGAAAGGACTAGATTCATCAGATATAGTTTTGTCTTACAAAAAAGGTGAGAACTTTAAGGACGAAGCTAGTGGTTACGTATATCAGCCACCACTTGCACCAATTACATCAACTACACAAAGGCCGCTGCTTTTTCCTATTGACTCAGATATTCCACAAGTTACAACCGAAGGTCCAGGCTATATTTATACTCCAGGACAACCACCTGCAACTTATCTACCACCTGGCATAACTGAAAGATCACCAAAGGAATTTGGTTCATATGAAAACCCCCACAACAATCTTATTCGATTACACGTAAATGAAATGCGATGCGTTTCGAATGAAGGAGGCTTTTTTAAGTCCATAATGAAGGTGGACAGCTTTCTTGGATCGTTACCAACTGTTGACAATGATTCCGTAGACAATCGCTGTGATCTTCGATTCTATCGTTCTCATCTAATAGTGAATATTAAATCACAATATTTTCAAAAGTGTGGAGTAATTAACTGTGGGGACAATTTATGTTTAAAAATTCGTTTTCCTTTGATTCGTGGTCTTAAAACTGCTGGAGATTCACTTCTTACTTTGCAGTGTAAGGCACAAGATCGCATCGTAGCGAAAACTCATGCTTTAAAGATGGCGTTGTCAAGTGATCAGTGAGTAGTTCTAATAATATAATAATAGTGCTGTCACTTACATGTATTCATAATTCAGAGTTGGAAGAAGTATCGGGGCTTATGCCCAAGGTGGAGGACAACAATCATTTCGAACTCATGTGGAATTACTGAGGAAATCAGCTAATGGTAACTTGAGGCATGTGGATCCCAATGGTGTGGTGCAACTTGGTGAAGATCTGCAGTTGAGAGCACATGCACAAGCAGGAGATGGTGAGTATAGTTTGCTATATGTTTACTGTGGATTTTCCCTGCAGTAAAAAACAGTTTGGTTTTTGAATAGGGATAGTTTTGTATATTTTTATGCAGGCTGTCCCGTCCTGGCTTGCCAAACGGTTAATGCTAGATCGAGAAAAAATACCAAGGGGGGGGGGGGGGTTATCTCTGTCCGTTTTCGAGGTAGGGCGTTTCCATTTTTGGGTTTTGGGAAAAAAGTAGTGTAATGATGCGGCTGCATTCGTTACGAGTACAAAGATGCCCTATTTGTGGAAATCGGCCGTTGTTTCATTAACTTTTTATTCTAAATCATTGAACTATTTATTTTCCCAAAACCCAAAATTCAAAACGCCCTATCTCGAAAACGGGCAGAGATAGCCCCCCACCTTTTCGTGTTTTTTGTCGATCATTTTTGTCTACTATCTAACATTAACCGCTTGGCAAGCCAGGACGGGACACCCTGTATAAGTGTTGAAGAGTGGGATGAATGTGTTTTCTGTGGAAATAGGACATAGGGTTACAAAAATACAGGGTGATATGCAACACACTAAAAAAAATTCAAAACGCCCTAGCGGCTAACCCGTTACGATTTCCCCCGCAGCCATACGATTTTTTGTTTTTCTATCCAAAACCTATCCACAGCCGACCGCTTTGTAACTTTATGCAATACACCCTGTATAATCATAAAAATGACTTCTAACGACAAAAAATGTTGAAAAAATACGACCCTAATGTTAGCTAATCAAAATAGGTCTGTATATAAAATTGCTGAATTTTGAAAAACGCTGCTTATAGGCTATTTGATTGACTGTAATTAAATAAGGAACTAATTCGTTAAAGGTATTTTATCTTAATATATAAAAATTACGTGTCACAATGTTCGTACACGCTAATCTCCGAAACCGATTTAAATGAAAATTTAGGAATGTGTAGGGTTAGTTCCAGATTGAAAGATAGGATAGTTTTGTTCCAGATAAGTGAAGCTGTTGTCGAAATATAGAGAATTTCAATGTTTCACTGATTATATTTAAGTTGGCCGGGCAAAAAATATTTAATTTTAATTGTCATGTACATGTAAAAAAAAACGTTAAATTTTCAGGACGATTTTAAAGTTTTATTGGTAGAGCGTGGAATGACTGGAAATGTCTACCTGAAATCACCAGATAGTAATAAAAGAGCACCACCGAATATTTTGTTGTTGCTGTTTAAATCTTGCATAGTTCTATGGAATGCTTCGAGTGAATATTTATGAGCCATATTACATTCATCCCAGATAATGATCGAATTCTTTTTCAATACTGCAGCCATTCCGCTTTTTTTTATTAATGTTGCACATTGCATTTGGTTTGTTATGAACATCTAACGGCAGCTTGAGTGCTGAATGTGCCATCCGCCAACCACCCAACAAAGTGGTAGCAATGTCCGACGATGCAATTGCCAAAGCTATTTTCTGCTGCAAGATTAATAATGTCAGGAATAGGAGGTTCTACCTCGACTCAGACAAATACTCGCGGTAAATCCACTATTGAATTGTTTTCTAAAGATGGCTTGCCTTCATGTAAAATAACAGCATATTATTGAAGTTTGCCAATGATTTACCTTCAGTATCGATTACTTCAGAAATAAAGCAACACAAAATGTGGATCGGGACAATTTCATGCAAACTTCCAAGGTAATTGCCAGAAAACTTAGAAGGTTAATGAGCAGGATTTTGAAATTGACAATCGTTGAGTCGTACCCTATTCGCCATTATTGTCCAAGACGTTCAACGCTCACATAAATGTTGAATTTTGCGTCAAATCAATCAAATACATATGAAGGGTACAGGGGAAAAACAACGTAAGTCCATTTTTTTTCGAAATCGAGTTAGTGCGGCTATCTATTGAAGAAATACAGAAGCTTTCAGCTGGTATATTCAATTTTGATGAATATCAAACCCAGCCCATATAAATCAATTGAAAAGAATTCGCATACAGGGGAAAAACAACAAAACTTCAAACGCAAAATTTCAATTTTCTCGAAATTTGATTTTATGGACTTACGTTGTTTTTCCCCTGTACCCTTCATATGCATATATGTCACCAAAGGGAGTGACATGGCTGTTTTCAGTGTTGCTAATGCAAATACGATCGACGAAATAACACAATATCAAATGGGACGTTTTGTTAGCAGTATTGGAGCGATATGGCGAATTTGTTATTTTCCATTCTAAAGAGATATCCACCTGTGGTTTATTTGGTAGTTCATCTCGAAAATGGTCAAAGTGTATATTTTACAACGGATAATGCTGCGCGAAGGGCTGAACTACCATCATCCACCACATTGACAAGTTTCTTCGCGATTTGATTTTGCTTTGAATGTTTTTATTTACGTTTATTATTAGTTAATGTGGAACGACGTCATTCAACCATTCAATTACAATAAATATCACTATTACAGCATGCACCTAATGTTGGGGTTGGTCCGGCCCAATGGATAAATTGTTCCAATATTGTTATGCTTTAAAATTTCAAAAAGAAGCACCTGGGATATGCTGTTCCAATGGCAATGGCTCTACCTGAGTCACTTGGCGCTTGGCGAAGGAAAAACTTCATTGTCCAAATATTTTTTACAACTTCATTTATTTCGCTATGATGGGTGCAGTGAGGCGCACCGGTTTCCAGCTGGTTGTTTTATATGTTCGATTGTACATTAAAAAACATAAATCCAAAAGTGCTATTATATGTAGGCTTGGACTTTTGAGAACGGAGAAGATTGGTCCATTGTTTAGTTTCTCAACAATAACTCAAAAACCTTGCAATTTAAAAAAAAACATAATAAGATTTTTTGTAGAGAATCGAATTTCCTATCGAATAAGCATGTTTTGAAGTAAACAACAATTTTTTTTTCATCGAAATAAGTCAAAAAACTCTTTTAAAAAAACCGAAAAATTTCAATTTTTTGTTTTTTTTTAACATTTTTGTGTTAACTTTTTTCTGGGTGGATTTAGGTATAGGCAGTATTCAACAAAAACAGCTGACGTAATTTCCGTTAAAATGGTGTCCAATTGAAGAATTTTCGATAAAAATTGACTGAGACACAGTCGTTCAAAGTTACCTACTTTTTAACGATAGTACTACTTTGCACTTGTATACCACTTTTATACCATGTTATTTTTAATTTCTTAATGCAAAAATTATTTTTACCCAATAAAAAAATTCTTTTCGGTTCATCAATGATAATTTTTAAGGTGTTTGTTCAAAAATATAATATTTACATGATCTTTAGATATACAAAAAGTTTAATGTATATTACAAATTGCTTGCTGTTTGAAAGATTGCGTTTTTGAATATTACATGTCTAGTATATATCCATCTTCTATGATATTTTCAAATTGAATATCACTATCTTCATCAACATCATTTTGGACAACTTCTTCAGTAACTTCTGGAGCATCAGCATTCTCACAATTTATGCCCATACATTCTTTGCAGAACAGGGCGCAGCTAATTCCTAATTTTCTGCAGCCGCAATTTCCGTGACAACTTTTTAAGCATCCGCAAGCTATTTGCTGCAATAAAGTTTGCGGTGCAGAAGTTTTGATTGTGGTGACTGGCATTAATCCATTCTTAGAATTTTTCCAACCCTACTCTAACGGAGTTAAGATATTTCCTTTCCATTCTTGAATCTGGTGGTACGTTCTTAAGCCGTGCTGTCCGTACCTGCTACGGAGTTGAGCAGGACTTATGCGAGGCAGTACATTTGTCCCTTACACGACGGTAAATTGTTCTGAGGTCTCAATTTTTTTAAATATCCCACTTCAAAAATAATGTCCTACTACTCTTGGTATGAGCGTGTAAACCTCCACTACCACCCAACCAAGCCTACGAATCTCAGGACATTCATTTGAACCCGTTCAGTCCATTTGTTGCATTGATGAAACAATTTTCGTATAAATTGGTACCGATAGGGTTACATAGATCTCATCGAGTTAGAGTCAGGCCTAAAACACAGGCGCAAACAGTTTTTTTTATATCCAGTCAAAATAGACATTCGTTTTTGAGATGTCGATAGTTGAAGTTTTAAGTATTTTTAAAAAACATTCTACAGCGTTAATCGTTTCCATTTCGTTTTCATTTACGAATCGTAGTTGCACAAGCACAAACCTAAATGCGTCCATTAGACGATAGGTTTTGCTGTCAGTTTTGACACAGTCACTGCTCTGACTGACGGAAAACTTACCGACTAAAGTGATGACTGATGTAATTATCTGAATATTTTGATTTCCATTAATTATGACTGATGGAATTGATTGACGCTTGCATGAATGAATCTACCTCTAAGGTAGATGCGATCGCACATTTATCTTTTTGTTGTTGGTATGCAGTTGCTGATCTTCCTATCGTACAGCATTTTAGCCCATCCTTAGTGTATCTGGGAAATCAAACCATACAACGCTTAGGTACTTCCGACAGCGCCATTTGCTACGTACTTCTTCTTAATTCTGCTCCTTTAATCCCTCGTGGGGCATGGGGCATAAAGAGTTGCCTTCCAGCAGACTTCCTTTTGTGCAACAGCTCTCCGCCCAGGATGCCCCAGTTGTTGCGGCCTCTGCTAATACGGTTCTCCTTCACATTGTTTTAGGTCTTCCAAGTCGACGGGTTCATTGCGGATTTCAGTCCGGGGCTTGTTTGGGAAGATTCTCGATTTCGCGTCGCAAGGTGTTGCCAATCCTATTCCATTTCTTTCGCCTGATTTCGGCATTTCCCCTTCTTGGCCGTCACGGCGTCATAGTACTTCATTTGTGATTCTATCTTGCCAGCCAGATTTTTAAGATACGACGTAGGCATCTGTTGATGAAAACTTGTAGATGCCTTGTGATGAATTGGGTGACTTTCCATGTTTCGCAATCATACAAAAGAATTGTTTTCACATTGAAGTTTAGCAGTCGTAATTTGGTGTTGGTTCAGATCTCCATCGATCTCCGTATGCGAAACAGCCATAAATATGCGCTTCTTGCTTTATTTATTCTGGAATTGACGTCTTCCTCTACCGCGCCGTTTTCGGTAATACTGCTACCGAGGTAACAGAATTTATCTACTAATTCCACGTCACGGTTATTCAGCGCTGTACGTTCAATGGTGTTTGCATTTATCCCAATTTCTTTAGTTTTAATCGTATTTAGCCCTAGGCCTGCCGAACTACTTTCTGTTGCTAAATTGTTTAACATATTTTGAGGTCCTGATGTCTGTGGGCCAGCAAGCAAGGCGGTCTAGCAATCACCATTATATACCATTCTACTATCTAGAGCGCTGACAAGACGTCGTTTTTTACTGGCGAAAGTAGGCATCCTTGTCGTACTCCTGCGCTCAACTCAAAGCTGTAGAATAATTGTGAGATCCAGCGTTGTCAGTTTCTTTAGACATAACTGATGCTCGTTTCCGCTGCTGTTAATATAGCGCCCTTTTTTGTGCCCCACAACAAAATCGCTTTGCTGTTTTAAGGTTTGTTGCAGGTTCCCAGCAAATTCTCCCCTTTTAATGTTTGTTACAGTTTCCCAGCAAATTCTCGCCGTTTAATGCTGTCCCGCAGAACATACACACATAACGCTCCTTTAATCCCTCATGGGACATAGGGCGGAAACAGTTGCCTTCCAGCGGACTCTGTTTTGTGCGACAGCTTTCAGCTCTGACCAGGATCTCCCAGTTGTGGCGGCCTCTGTTAATAGGGTTCTCGTCCAAGTTGTTCTAGGTCTTCCGACTCGACGGGTTCCTTTCGGATTCCAGTCGAGTGCCTCTTTGGCTAGACTATCGTCTTCGCGTCGCAAGGTGTGGCCAATCCAATTCCATTTCCTTCGCCTGATTTGGTCGTCTATCCTTTCCTGGCCGGCACGGCGCCATAGTTCTTCATTTGAAATTCTATGTTGCCAGCGGATTTTTAGGATACGACGTTGGCATCTGTTGATGAAAACTTGTAGGCGCCCTGTGATGAATTGGGTGACTTTCCATGTTTAGCAACCATACAATAGAACTGCCTTAACGTTGGAGTTGAACAGCCGCAATTTGGTGTTAATTGAGATCCTTAAGGTGGTCTAGCAATCCCCATTGAATGCCACCTGTTCTACTATCTAGAGCACTGACAAGGATGTCATTTATTATTATTACTATAAAAAATAGTAATGGTGAAGGTAGGCATCCTTGTCGTACTCCTGAGCTCACTTCAAAGCTGTCGGATAGTTTTCCATTGTGAAGAACTCTGCATTTGGAATTGCGGTAAAGAGCTTTTATTAATTATATTATTTTATCAGGCAATCCACGTTGCCGTAGTGCCTGCCATATAAAGCTTCTATTGAGCGAGTCGAACGCTTTCTCATAGTCTACGAAAGCAAGGTGAAGGGGGGATCGGAATTCAGTAGACTGCTCCACTATGATTCTCAAGGTGTTAATATGGTCCATACAGGAGCGACCCTTTCTGAATCCAGCCTGTTGTCTTCTAAGCGTTCGATCTACTGCCTCTCTTATCCTTGATAATAATATGTGGGACAAGATTTTGCCCACAGTAGAGAATAGACAGATGGCTCTCCAGTTGTCACATATTGTTAGGTCCGCCTTTTTGGATATTTTGACTATGATACCTTCCGTCCAATCCTCCGGGAAGGTACAGGTGTTCCATGCTATTTCCAGGATTGGCTGTAGCGCATCTGCTATGAGGTTTGGGTTGGCTTTCAACAATTCTGGCGGGATGCCATCTTTTCCAGCTGCTTTACCATTGGCCATTGCATGAATTGCGGTTACTATTCCAGTCTTGGATGGAGCACGAGTGGTGATTCTTATTGGCTGTGCATTGTTGTTGTTGTTGTTTTCCTGAGGTTCCTGTGTAAATGGACCATTCAGGGCGGCGAAGAAGTAATCTCTCCATCTTTGGAGTTGCTCCTCGTCGCTTCACAGCAGCCTTCCACCCGCACTCTTTACGGCATGCTTTTTAGTAGAGTGCTTTCCCGATAGATGTTTAGTGATTTGGTACAGCGCCTTACTGTTGCCTGTGGTTGCCGCGTTTTCCGCTTTCTCTGCGAGCTCATTTATCTGCCGCCTTTTATCACGCCGGACAGAAGGTCTACGTAAAATCGTCTACGGATTATGGCATCGCGTAAGACGCTTCTGATGGCGGCAATTTTGAGGCGAATAATTGCTACTACCAAATGGTGGTTACTTCCAGTGTCTGCTCTCTTAAAGTTCCTGTCATCCTCCACAAAACTTCTCCATCTGCGGCGGCCCGCCACGTGATCTATCTGATTTCTCGATTTTCCATCCGAGGGAGATAATAACTTTTAATTTATGACGAAATACAACTTTCTTAATTTATTTTTACAGCACGAATCTTCTAGTGAAGTATTTATTTACGTTTAGCTCATTTTTGGAATTAACATTACATAAAAATATAAATAAAAATTACATTAACACAATATTTTTTTCTATTTTACATTCAGGCTGGAAATACACAAGAATATCTGATGTTCATTTACAACGCGTCTCATCGTCTGGTGAAACCCTCAACTCAGCCACTTTAATAAATTCTTCCGGGTGTGTTAATCCATCAATGAGGTCTATTTGTCCGTTTCCGCCCAGTTTTGAACCACCATTGGGTCACCGACTTTCTTTCAAGGCAATCATGTTTCAAGGCATGAAAAGTGGCGAGGAGATTTTAATGAGCATTAAAATAACTGGCTGTATTGACCAGAGGGACTGTCATATTAATGGACCTGAATGCTACGGAGGCAATCATCACGCCAGTTCTTTAGCGAGGTCGAAGCGAACTACTAAAAAATATAATTCAACTGAACATTCTGAAATATCAACAATTTCATTTCGCGTTGAAATACCAAGTTCAGACGAGGGTCCAGATGTGCGCACTCATAGTGATTCTGCAATTTTAATTATAGGAGGAACTTTGGGTTTAGTATGCGTATTAAGTTTTATGATTTTATTCACTTATACTAAATTGAGAAATTAACCTGACTTAAAATTAAAGTGAACTATTTTCGTTAGAATATTTAAATTATTTATAGCGCATCAAATTTAATAAACAATACAATAAATAAAGAAAATTGGTTTTATTTATGAACTTTAATTGCATTGTATGACAACAAAATTATTTATAAAATTTTTTTGGTAATCTTATGAATAAATTTGAGCTGCAATAATTTTGTGGCAGAATACGTAATTTGACAAAGTTTCATCTCTGAAATTACTGTAGGTCTAAAAACAAGATATCTTAAATTATTCGAAATTGGAAAATTTTTTGTCAATATTATACTCGTAGGTCTCGGTGGCCTAGGGCAGTGTTTCCCAAACTTTCGATATCTTTGTCTATAATTTTCGTAATGCTGAGTGCCCCTTGCTAAAAAAATGAGGGTGCTTAAAACCACACTTTAGAAGTAAACTTTTTAGCTCAATAACTGCCGGTATTAATAAAATACCAACGGATAATATGCAATAGAACCGGTCGAAGGTCTGTCGGATAGATAGTACGCTTTCAGAAAAACGAGATCAAAGACTGATGCTGGAAGTACTGTGGCGAGCCTGCCGAGAAGCTTGATACAAGTACAATTTCAAAATATCAATATTTATGAATTCATTTGCATTAAAACCTGAAAACCAAAAATGGGTTTATGATAACTGAAATATGTAATATTTTCAATTGAAACTGATGAAAAATTAGTATTGAAATCGCCACTCAAAATCATCGGAATTAAGTTGAAGTTTCGACCAAGTAAAGTTGAACCTTCAGAAGTCTATATGAGGACATTGTATGAATTCCATTATTTGGAGTACAGTTTTATGCGGCGATACCTACTACCTACTACCAACAAAATCATTGTCCCTTTTCTGCCATTTCACCAATAGGTGATTTATCGTGACTAAGCGATAGCTTTTGTGGTAGCTTAACCTCCGTATGAAATGTTAAAACATTAGCATAGTCTTCTCATTATTTTGGTAAATCGCGTTTCCAAGCCGCCTCAATTTAACAATACAATTGAAATTTGCAATATCAACATTTTCTTCATGTTTCGTCCAAGTTTTGATAAAAGTAATACACTAATTTTTTTTTTACAACTTCGCCATCTAAACTATGGTTGCCTATTGTGGCAAAGGTCCATTGAATGAAAAACCGTTAATTCACTTTTATTTTACTCGAAACCGCCCCACAGATTTAAATAAAAATTTGGGAATGTGTAGTGTTGGTTCCGGATTGAGAGATAGTCGGTTTTGATTGCCGTGCGTATGCCTAACATGACAAAGGGCAAGTCTTCACTCCAATGTGTAGTGTTGTCTCTTGTCATTAAGGCTGCTTTTAGTTGCCTGTGGAACCGTTCGACCATACCGTTTGCTTGCGGATGGTAGGCGGTTGTCCGGATTCGATGAGTGCCGAGTAATTTGGCAACTTCATTGAACAGTTTCGATTCGAATTGCGTACCTTGATCGGTTCTGATCTCAAGTGGTACGCCGAATCGTGGGACAAATTCAGTGACGAATCTTTTTGCCACTGTTGAAGCTGATATATCCCGAATTGGTTATGCTTCAGGCCATCGCGTGAATCTATTGACTATCGTTAAGATATAAGAGTGTCCACGAGATGGGGGTAGGGGTCCCACTATATCCATATGGATATGGTCAAATCTATTATTTGGGAGTTTGAAAGCTTCCAATGGAGATTTGGTATGTCGTGAAACTTTGGACTTTTGGCAACGTAGGCATGATCGAGACCACTCATTACAGTCTTTATTGATTGATGGCCAGAAGTATTTCTTGGTAACGGCTCGTCTTGTAGCACGAATACCAGGATGAGATAGACTATGTTCGGAGTTGAACGCTAGTCTACGTAAGGAAATGGGTATATAAGGCCTAGGAATGCCTGGTAAAAATTTTGCTCCGACTCCAGCTGCAGAGTTTGAAAAAGCAAGTTCAATTCCTCTATAAATAGTCTGGGTTGAGAAGTCTGGGGTGCGTACGCAGCAATTATATACAGTCTCCTGCCACTAGACAGGGGAATATATACAACGCATGCTTCCAGCACCCGAAACCTTTCAATTTCCCTGCTATACATGATTTTATGTTTCAAAGAGGTCTTTATTAATATTAGTAACCTTCGCCTTGTGTAGCATTAGGTCGATCACGCCTAATTACCACATAATCTTTGTAATCCACTTTGTGCTTCTAGTTCAGCTTAGTTTCGCTGGCAAGGAGCACATCAGGGTTTTTGTCTTGCAGCAGGGCTAGAAGATTCGCCCGTCTCTCGTTTCGTATCAACGAGTTGACGTTCACGGCAATAACCTTGATTGTGTCTTCGCCAAGTAACGCCATTAAGACAGTTTACCCGGAGATAGGTTCTGTAAGAAACAGAGAAGAATAAACGATATCTAGACGAGCATTTTGCTCGTTTATTTGTTGTTGCAGCTGAGCGATTTGCCCTTGTATGGACAAGAGAACCGCCTTCACCTCGCTATCTCCATTGCTCAATACAGGAGCAGCTTTTGGAGCCTGATTTTTTGTTGGTAGGGTTCCTGTCGCCATTTGGCGAAGGACATGCCGGGAACAACAAAGTTATTAAACATTTGCGTTTTCTTCACTTTTTGAGGCTCTAACTGCTCTTTTCGTGCTTTAATGCGTTGTTTTAACTCTGCATATTTAGGACATCCCCTGTAATTAGCAGGGTGTCCGTTAGATCTGCAGAGTACGCAGAACAGCTTGTTTTTATCGGCGACTTTTTTCTTGCCGAGGGGGCATTCACCTTGTGATTGTTGTCACACTTTACGCATCTAAATGCCATTTGGCAGTTAGCCGCGGCGTGACCGAATCTCTGACACCGCATCACCGCAGGATGTCAGACTTTTTATTTATTTTCTCCCAGGAGACCACATGGAAGTTGACATATTTAATTTGTTTTAAATTGTCAACTCTGCTGTCGGCAGTTAGTTGAACGAGAAAGATTGGGAGTTGCCTCTCAGAGGACCGCGAGTGTGCCGTACTAAAATGTTTGACGGTCATGAAATTTACGTTTTCTATTTTTAATGACTGACGTTCAGTCAGAAGCTCCCGAGGATCAGAACCCGGATCTAGGCCCTTTAAAAGGACACTTTGCATTTTCTCGCTTTTAGCAGTAAAAGTGAAAAATTGGGTATTCGCCCTTTGCAAAACTAATTTCATTTTTTTAAAATCTTCTAAATTCTTAACAACTAAAGCATGCTTCGATCTACTTAGTCTTCTAATATTAAAATTATCGTGCTTTAATACTTGTCGCACTAACCCAATGGTGTCCGCTTCCTGTTGGTGAAAAATATTGATGGGAGGTATTTTCTCCCGTTTTATTGTTCGTTGTTGGTTTTGTTTTTGTTGTTGATTTTGTTTTGAGTGTTGTTGCTGTTGCTGCTGCAAATTTTCTTTCTGTTGTTGTTGATTTTGTTGTTGTTGTTGCTGCTGTTTTTGTTGCTGTTGGGCTTTTGTTGTCGGAAGCTTGGGAAAATTCCTCGCTCTAAGCTCCTCAATCATTTTTTCCAGCCTTGCTTCGTCCTCTTTTGTCTCGGTAGCCAGAACCCTGAAACTGTTTCCCTGGCCTTTGTATTTACCAGGGGCAGAGTCATATGAATCATCTGAGTCAGAGACATTTACTGGACGAGGAACCGTAGTTCCTGGCAGGGTACGAAAAAGCTCGGAGCCGGAGCCGAAAATTTGTTTCGTAAGTAGCTCTCGCTCCTGAGCCGGAGCCGTATTTTTGGCCCTGAGCTCGGAGCCGGAGCCATTTTTTGGCCCTGAGCTCGGAGCCGGAGCCATTTTTTGGCTCATTGAGCCACATAACGGCTCCGGCTCTTCATTTTATTCGGGGTACGAAAATGCTCGCTCAGGAGCGGCTCTTTATGTGGCTCTTGGCTCTTAAACGGCTCCCGGAGTAGAGCCATTTACTTTTAAGTGGCTCTCGCTCCGGAGCTGGAGCTAAAGTAGCGGCTCCGGCTCAGGAGCTGGAGCCGGAGCTTTATTGACTATTGGCTCCTTCAAATATCAATACATATCTCATATTAACGGTTCCAAATGAGGAATTGGTGGTTAAAATTTGAAAATTAAAATGGCGGACTAATTTTGGCAATTGTGTTCCGATTGAACTGAAAATCAGTATCGGGGGGCTTTAAGGGTTCCAATTTACGAATTTGTGGTTAAAATTTGAAAATTCAAAATGGCGGACTAATTTTGGCAATTGTGTTCCGATTGAACTGAAAATCAGTATCGGGGGGCTTTAAGGGTTCCAAATGACGAATTAATGGTTAAAATTTGAAAATTCAAAATGGCGGACTAATTTTGGCAATTGTGTTCCGATTGAACTGAAAATCAGTATCGGGGGGCTTTAAGGGTTCCAAATGACGAATTGATGGTTAAAATTTGAAAATTCAAAATGGCGGACTAATTTTGGCAATTGTGTTCCGATTGAACTGAAAATTAGTATCGGGGGGCTTTAAGGGTTCCAAATGGCGAATTTGTGGTTAAAATTTGAAAATTCAAAATGGCGGACTAATTTTGGCAATTGTGTTCCGATTGAACTGAAAATCAGTATAGGGGGGCTTTAAGGGTTCCAAATGACGAATTGATGGTTAAAATTTGAAAATTCAAAATGGCGGACTAATTTTGGCAATTGTGTTCCGTTTGAACTGAAAATCAGTATCGGGGGGCTTTAAGGGTTCCTAATGACGAATTGGTGGTTAAAATTTGAAAATTCAAAATGGCGGACTAATTTTGGCAATTGTGTCCCGATTGTACTGAAAATCAGTATCTGGGGGCTTTAAGGTTTCCAAATGACGAACTTGTGGTTAAAATTTGAAAATTCAAAATGACGGATTAATTTTGGCAATTGTGTTAATATTGCACTGAAAATCGGTATCTGGGGGTTTTTAAGGTGGCACATAACGGATTTGTGGGCAAAATTCGTGAATTCAAAAGGACGGACTAATTTTGGCAATTGTGCTCCAATTGCACTGAAAATCGGCCCAGGCTTTTTACATTTAAGTTGTTTAATTTTAAAATTATGTTTTGTTTTTTATTAATTATTTATAAAAAGCGGGTTTTTAGTTTTTTTAAATTATATATTGTTCTGTTTACCTCTTTTGAGAGAGCTTGTTATTAGTAGATTTCATTGGGGTTTCCCTTGCTGTGATTTCCGCACTTCCTGAAAATCGCGGTTTTCTTTGTAGTTGCACCTTATCACAAGTACTTTCATTGTACTCATTCTCAATGTTAACGCGTATTATTTTTATGCAAATTTTTTGGTTATTTCGGTTTACCATATAACGTAAAATATACTTCAACGTAGAAAAAACAATACCGCATTATTTTTTATATATAGAGAAGATTCGGATTCTGCCGATAGATAAATTATGTAGATGAGAAAAGTAAAATAAGAAAAACGTTCTATGAAATTAGACAATCAAAACCAACTGAGCGATTGAATGTGTTAGTGAGTAAGATTGTAAAGATGAGGAGGATTTAACAAATCTAACCTAAGGTTGGTCGAAAATTACCAAATAAGCAAAAAATAAGGCCAATTTTAACATCAGAATTGCTTAGAACTTCAAAAGTAAAGGCCATAGCATAAAAAGTGTCTGGAAATTATTTCTAGGAAATACTCCAAGCTTTCTAATTTTTGAAAAAAATTATCGGTTAACTGGGTATTTTTTGGAGAAAAAGATGGTTTTAGTTGAAATTCGTCCTTTATGACTTTAAAACAGGGTACGAAAATGCTCGCTCCGGAGCGGCTCTTTATGTGGCTCTTGGCTCTTAAACGGCTCCCGGAGTAGAGCCATTTACTTCTAAGTGGCTCTCGCTCCTGAGCTGGAGCTAAAGCAGCGGCTCGGGTTCAAAGTCTAGATATCTACAAGGCTTTCATCTTCATATGGTTAGTGAGTGAAAGGCGAACAGCTATATGCACACATTCTTCAAATGACGATGTTAGGGTACCAGAGAGAGAATACAACATTCTTTTACACGCTCGCACACAACTAGCCAGCGGAAGATTTTATGATTTTATATGGGGATAAACTTGATGTATTGGTGCATATTTACTAGTTATGAAAAAAACATCTGATTCAATTTTCCGTCCTTTTCTGTTCTGCATACTTTACGAAGAGAGACAATCTGGCTTTGTCTCGCCGAGTTCACGATGTATGCGTTGAGTTTGATGTTCATATATACACGCACTACGCACACAACTAACGGGGGAAAATTTTGTATGAAGATGAAAGACTTGTTATATCTAGACTTTGCTCAGGCTTAGGAGGCGGAGCCGGAGCTTTATTGCCTATTGGCTCTCTCAAAAACAGGGTACGAGAATGCTCGGTCCGGAGCGGCACTTTATGTGTCTCTTGGATCTTAAACGGCTTCCGGAGTAGAGCCATTTACTTTTAAGTGGCTCTCGCTCCGGAGCTGGAGCTAAAGCAGCGGCTCGGGCTCAGGAGGCGGAGCCGGAGCTTTATTGCCTATTGGCTCTCTCAAAAATCAATGCATATCTCATATTACTGTTACAAGTGATAGAGTGCGCGTCACGTGGGTATTACATTTTTGCATTTTTTAAAAATGGCACCGAAAAAGCGTTTACTTTTGAACAAATATCTAAAGTTTATTGAGGAAGAGAATAAATCAATTTGTGTACGGTGCAACAAATCTTTTGCAGGAAAGAAGGTATCGAATATTAAAAGACACTATATCAGAGTACACGAGATTAATATTACGGATAGTAGTGACGAATTAAGTGATAATTCTGCATCAGAATGTAATAATAATAAAAAAACTATTTGTGAAAAATCTCGAAAGATTTGCAACGTCAGTGTGAATATTGACAAAAATAGATTTATAAAATGTTGCATTGGACTTATAGCAGTAAAGAATATTCCATTACGAATTTTAGATGATAAAGACTTTTTTAAAGAATTAATATCTCCTTATGAAAAAAAATTTAAAACAAATTTAAATTCAAGGAATATTGGAGTAATAATAAAAAAAAGCAGTGAGCAGATAAAAGATATAATATCTAGACGGGTTGAAAACAAAATGGTTTCGTTGAAAGTCGACATCGCAACAAGATTGGACTGAAGTGTCCTGGGTGTTAACATACAATATATAAGAGATTTTAAAATATGTGTTAATACAATTGGTGAGTTTTGATAATATTTCTGAGTAAGTTATACGCTATATGCATATAAATTTATATTTTTAGGGATGATTCAGCTACAGAAAAAGCATTCGGCGTCAATGCTAAAGGACGAGATTATGAAATGTTTAAGGGAGTTTAGCATTGACATTCTACAAATCTACTCCAATACAACCGATAACGGCGCCAATGTTATTAAAGCATCAAAAATTCTACAAGAGTTACAAGAAGAATGTGCGCAAGAGGAAAGTCATCACATAGATTTGGACGGAACTTCGATCCATTCTACATTAGCATCTGTATTTTCGGTGGTCAGATGTGCAGCACACACCATTCAGCTTGCAGCACACGATGTAATTAAAGTAATCGAAAGCCAGATAAGCGATTGCAGGAATGCAGTTAAAAAAATAAGAACTGTAATTCGTTCAGGCAGTTACAATATCAACATGCCAGTCTTGGATAACTCAACACGGTGGAATTCCACCTACGAAATTTTGAATTCGTTGATGAAGATGAAAGAATTCATAGAAAATTTTGAAAATGAATACAATCGAGAAATACTAGACCCACAAACACTGAACTGGGATTTCGTGGAAAATTTCATAAAGGCATTTAGTCCACTGGCTGAGTGCACTAAGAAACTTCAGACTGAGCAGTACATAATTGGAGATTTCTATAGAGATTGGTTATGTTGCGAACTGGATCTGGAAGAATTGAGTTCGGAGAATGATTTAGCCGAATTATTACTAAATGCAACGAGAAGAAGGAAGGAGAAGTTATTAGAAAATGACGCTTTTCTTGCTGCATTATATGTACCTTGATTTCAGGTATAATTATGAAAATTCAGCGATGTTAACGAATGAACAAAAAACGGCAGCTTTAGTAAGTTTTACTCTTTTACGCATTTCTTTTAGGATCATCTTCTCAGAACGTATGATATCATACAAAAACTAGAACCTCTCGGAAATAATCGGGGGAATGAATCTTCAATGGACGAAACTAGCGGTAGCAACTTATCAATGATTGGCATTCCTACGACGTCTACGAACCGTGATCCATACGCCAAATTGAATGCGAGAATAAAAAGGATGAACAGTGAAAATCCATCAGCTTCCAGTGGTAAATCTTTAAAGCAAAAACTTCTCATGCTTAGTGAAGAAAAACGTCTTCCACTTGACACAAATATATTAAATTATTGGAAAGTTTCTAATCACGGAGGTGATATAAAAAAACTTGTTCAAGTTGCACTAGCGGTCCCAGCCACACAAGTTTCTGTGGAACGAGCATTTAGTGCTTTATTACTTATATTGACAAAGTTGAGAAACAAATTATCAGGCAATACCTTAAATAATATAATGATGACAAAATTAAATTTTTCCGTTTTGCAAAATATAGATATTAATTTCTTAGATGAAGATTTATTTTCGGATTAATTATTTACTTTATTTTTATAAACATTTACTTTTAAAATTATTAATTGAAATAAACTATTTAATTTTCTAAGAAAGTGTTCTTTATTTTACACATTTCCATGTAGCAAAACCGAGGCGTATGTATATGTCGCGTCACATTGCAATCAGTGAGTTTTCTACGGAATTCGAAACAATACATCCAAAGCAGGAGTCTTCAAACTTAATTGCTTCGGTTCTTACCTAACCTGACCAGACACAAAACAAACCTTTTCGTATCTCTCAAATAGTTTTTGTATTGACCTTTTTCAAGATGGTGACATATCCAAGCGTATATATGCGTTGCATTCGTTCACAGATAATATAGAAGTGTGTGTGTTCAAATGCAACCTGATGGAATATTCCGTGATTGGAACGCATGCCACGCAAATGTCGGGCTACTTTCAACTTTTTCTGCATTACCCAAGACCCTCGTAAGTACAGGCCTGGAAGCAGAGTTTGTGTTTGTGTTGGTAATAGACCCATTATCTGTCAAATCGGAAGATATTATATGGAGGAGGTAAAAGTTCGGGATATTTTGCCGTAAAAAGTCATAAAATAATATATTTAACCAGTTTTTATTGCAATAGGATTACCAGTGAATAGTGCTTCAGTGATTTAATTAAGAAAATTTAAAAAAATCGAGTGATTAAGTGTGTTTTAAGTGAGTTAATTGTGAAGGTGGCCAATTTTGTTTACATTCGCGGTGGTTTTTTCTTGTTTATTTAGGGGGAAAATGTTGAATTTGTGTAGTAATATAATAAAAAGTGCTTTTTGAGTGATTAAAGATTATTATAGAATAGTTATTAAACACATTAAGTGCAAGTACCACCACACAACATACATAACAATAACTTTTTCACTTTTCCTTCACATTTTTCTGCACTTATGTTTTTAATAACTATTCTATAATAATCTTTAATCACTCAAAAAGCACTTTTTATTATATTACTACACAAATTCAACATTTTCCCCCTAAATAAACAAGAAAAAACCACCGCGAATGTAAACAAAATTGGCCACCTTCACAATTAACTCACTTAAAACACACTTAATCACTCGATTTTTTTAAATTTTCTTAATTAAATCACTAAAGCACTATTCAGTGGTAATTCTATTGCAATAAAAACTGGTTAAATATATTATTTTATGACTTTTTACGGCAAACTAATGCAAAAATATTCCGAACTTTACATCACGGCGTATAAATCCAACAAAAGTGACAGATTCTGGGACTACGAGCAGCTGCGTTAGTGTTAGTGAGGTAGGCAACTTCCAGGCCTGTACTTGAGAAGGTCTTGCATTACCGCATTTGGCATAGTACACACAAGCATACACAACAAACACATACGACTCGTTACTTAGATTTTTGAGCTATGTGTGAAAGCCGGGATGGAATGCAACCATGCAATTATGTGTCAGTGGAAAATCTCCGCATATCATGGAGCCGCTGAGTGCAATGCATACGCTTGTATACAGGGTGTATTGCATAAAGTTACAAAGCGGCGGCTGTGGATAGGTTTTGAATGGGCATATTCACACAGTGCACATTCATGGCGCCTAAAACCGGTTTTATAGATGAGAGAGGGAAGGGAGCGGAAGAACTTAACGAAACATTTTTCACGCAAAAGCAAACGCGTGAAAACTGGCACACGTATAAAAAGTTACTTCCATCTCTTGCATTCTTTAGCTCTGTTTTTCTCTAACAAGTAAATTTCATCTGCAATACATTTACAGGTTCCTGTATAGCATTCAAATTTACTACGCTCATTTACGCCCCGTCTGAGTTGCTAGGAGTTGAATAAAACCGGTTTTACTCACCACAATTATGGCAGCGTGTGAATATGCCCAATAGACGAGCAAAAAATCGCATTGGGGGGGGGGTGAAATCGTAACGGTTTAGCCGCTAGGGCGTTTTCAAGTTTTTGTTAGAGTTTTACATATCACCCTGTATTTTTGTAACCCTATGACCGTGAATAAGATTTCAGTGTACGCAGAACACTCCCACCTATCTTAAACTGTAAAATAAACGTTATACACTATCAATTTCCAGAGGAATGAGTCATAGGTTTTTTTCAACTAAAATTTCGGTGGTGCACGAATTGCACAGATTCCCTTATTAAGATTTATGATCCCTCGGGTGACAAGGGCCTTCAGCAGGCTACCTGACCCCGAGCTCGAGCATGCGTTGTCGTAAAACTTGCCGCACCTACGCAGGACAAGGTAAAATGTTCTCGGTGGAATTCAAATTTTTAACGCATGTGCAGAAGAAGGTAAAATGTGCTCGGAAGAATTGATATTTATAATTGTGCAGGAGAACTTAAAATGTGCGCGTTGAACAAAAATTTCAAATTTTTATAATGATAAGAAAACATGCTATAATTAGTATTAAAACTTCTTACAGCATTATTTTAATTCATTTCTTGACAAAAGTGTATTTCTTTTTAGGAGATATGTGTTCGAAAATTATCCGAAAATAAAATCCTTCTAGCCTTTGGAAAAAACAAGATCAAAATAATATAGTAATATGTACAAATAAATATCTTAAAACTTGCTCTCAAATAGTGCGCAAGTTACTTAAAACATTTTTGTTCAATGCGCACATTCTAAGTTCTCCTGCACAGTTATAAATTTCAATTCTATCGAGCACATTTTACCTTCTCCTGCACATTCGTTAAAAATTTAAACTCCACCGAGAACATTTCATCTGCTCCTGCACATGCGTTAAAAATTTGAATTCCACCGGGCACATTTTACCTTGTCCTGAGTAGGTGCGGCAAATTTTACGACAACGCATGCTCGAGCTCGGGGTCAGGTAGCCTGCTGAAGGCCCTTGTCACCCGAGGGATCATAAATCTTAATAAGGGAATCTGTGCAAATCGTGCGCCACCGAAATTTTAGAGCTTTTCAGAGCGACTCTTTTATGAGCCGCCCCGGAGCGAGCTTTTTCGTACCCCGCTTTAAAAAGTGTAATCGGAACAAAATTGCCAAAACTAGTCCGCCATTTTTAATTTCCAAATTTTAACCACAGATTCGCCATTTGGAACCCTTAAAGACGCTAGATACTGATTTTCAGTACAATCGGAACACAACTGCCAAAATTAGTCCGCCATTTTGAATTTTCAAAATTTAACCACCAATTCGTCATTTGGAACCCTTAAAGCCCCCCGATACTGATTTTCAGTTCAATCGGAACACAATTGCCAAAATTAGTCCGCCATTTTTAATTTTCAAATTTTAACTACGAATTCGTCATTTGGAACCCTTAAAGCCCCCCGATACCGATTTTCAGTTCAATCGGAACACAATTGCCAAAATTAGTCCGCCATTTTGAATTTTCAAATTTTAACCACAAATTCGTCATTTGGAGACCTTAAAGCCCCCGATACCGATTTTCAGTTCAATCGGAACACAATTGCCAAAATTAGTCCGCCATTTTGAATTTTCAAATTTTAACCACAAATTCGTAAATTGGAACCCTTAAAGCCCCCCGATACTGATTTTCAGTTCAATCGGAACACAATTGCCAAAATTAGTCCGCCATTTTGAATTTTCAAATTTTAACCATCAATTCGTCATTTGGAACCCTTAAAGCCCCCCGATACTGATTTTCAGTTCAATCGGAACACAATTGCCAAAATTAGTCCGCCATTTTGAATTTTCAAATTTTAACCACCAATTCGTCATTTGGAACCCTTAAAGCCCCCCGATACTGATTTTCAGTTCAATCGGAACACAATTGCCAAAATTAGTCCGCCATTTTGAATTTTCAAATTTTAACCACCAATTCGTCATTTGAAACCCTTAAAGCCCCCCGATACTAATTTTCAGTTCAATCGGAACACAATTGCCAAAATTAGTCCACCATTTTTAATTTTCAAATTTTAGCCACCAATTCGTCATTTGGAACCGTTAATATGGGATATTTATTGATATTTGAAGGAGCCAATAGTCAATAAAGCTCCGGCTCCAGCTCCTGAGCCGGAGCCGCTACTTTAGCTCCAGTTCCGGAGCGAGAGCCACTTAAAAGTAAATGGCTCTACTCCGGGAGCCGTTTAAGAGCCAAGAGCCACATAAAGAGCCGCTCCGGAGCGAGCATTTTCGTACCCTGGCTTCCTGGCCCAGATTTTATTTTAAGTTGCATTTGCTGTGCCTTCGTTTTTCTTTCGACGAGGTTAGGAATTATTTTAACTCGGCGCCGGCGTTTGTTATCAGAGCGCCGTTCACTGGTATATTCAAAAGTTGGATCTGATAGAACCTTAATAGTTTCACTGCCACTTGTTGTGCTCATATTTGTAGTGTCACTGCATATGGTGTCTGCAAGAGACATGCCACTTACGTGCGCATGCTCCTCACTGTTTTTGTTTTGCTCTTTTTTGTTTTCTATTGTTTTACTAAATAGGATTTTTATTAGTAACTATTTTTTTTGTTAGGGTCAAAACTTAACACTTGTATTGTTTTTGTTTTTAATGAATAAAGCTTATTATTGTACTTCTATATCACCGTCACAACTTTTTAAGAGACCTCTGGCCTGAACGTAGTCTGTCCTCGCTCTTCAAGAGTTCGAACTCGACGCTATGCCAAGTCCCTCTTAAGTATTTGGTGACAATAAAGAATTTTGTGATGCCTATGAAATAATTGTATCTGTTCAAGGTGTACTAATTTTACCAGTTTTTTAAGATTACCTTCGAACTCCTTTTTTAGAATTTAAAAAAAATTGCATGGGACCACCGTGGGAAACTACCTTCTCAAGCAAAAAAAGAAAAGAGCAAAAAGTTACTGCGTTACAAAGTTATGCGTGAACAGGACCAAAAAAAAACATCTACCTACGCGTCGAATTGATAACCTCCTCTCTTTTGAAGTCGGTTAAAAAACCAGCTCTCATCTTTGTAACTACAAATCATCTCACAAAACGTACGTTGAGCGCAGTTCTTTTCGCATTTTTACGTTTAACGAAACTTAACGAAACAAAATATGACCGACGTACGTCCAATATGGCCGAACACATTCAATTATTACTGCTGTCCTGTATTACCATCATTGCTATTACTACCACCTTGTTTTGGTTGGTCTACAACAACAAGACCCATGTTATATAAAAATTCCATAACTAGAACAACAACAACAAAAACCAAAAGACTCGCACCAAACAGACGAAAAATCCAACACCTTATCGCAAAGGTATCGGATTACGTCTGGGAGTGAGAATCTTTCATGTACTAAACGGTTAAAATTGTCCCCATGTCGCGGTTTCACGATTTAACGCTGAAACCGCGATAAAGCCACCGCGGTCTTTGATAACGTGAGTAATCTTGACCTTGACCGCGGTGTGGGAGCCGTTTCCCCTGGTTTTTTGTTTTGGTTGAAAATCCACGGCCCAACGGCGGTGAAAAATATGGATTAAGCAGAGTGTTGTTTTAACCCTTTTCCGCGGCGGACGGAAGTTTTATTAATCGGGAGCGGGCAAGTTTTCAAAAGAAAAAGTTTTTGTTAAAAGTTAAGAGATCAGTTTAGTTTTTAAAAGTTCTGTTAATTTAATAATTTAAAGGCTGGAAAAGATAAAGTTTTGTTGAACATTAAGAGATCAGTTTTTAAAAGTTCTAGTTTAATAATTTAAAGGCTGGAAAGGAAAAAGTTTTTGTTAAAAGTTAAGAGATCAGTTTAGTTTTTAAAAGTTCTGTTAATTTAATAATTTAAAGGCTGGAAAAGATAAAGTTTTGTTGAACATTAAGAGATCAGTTTTTAAAAGTTCTAGTTTAATAATTTAAAGGCTGGAAAGGAAAAATTTTTTGTTGAACATTAAGAGATCAGTTTTTTAAAAGTTCTGTTAATTTAATAATTTAAAGGCTGGAAAAGATAAAGTTTTGTTGAACATTTAGAGATCAGTTTTTATAAAGTTCTGTTAATTTAATAATTTAATAGCTGGAAAAGAAAAAGTTTTTGTTAAACATTAAGAGATCGTTTTAAAAAGTTCTGTTAATTTAATAATTTAAAGTCTGACAAAGAAATAGATTGCTAAACATTAAGAGGTCGGTTCTTGGAACGTTTCGCTCATAAATAAATAAAAGACAGAAAATTACTTAACTAGTTTTCATCATAACATAATCACTGAAGGTGTGAGATAATTGGATCAGTACGAAAAAGTTATTTAACACATATTTCGTTGTAAAAGTCCTGTGCTATTTTATTTTTTCTTTGGTTTAATTTTTCTTACGCTTTCTTGCCTCTGGCCTGCCATTATTTTGTGTCCAATTTATATGCGATATGCAACAGATATTCATAGCACCTCAGGTAAACGTGCAAAGCAGAAATACCGAATTTTTATGTACTTTCATCACAGGTAGGGTATATCGTTTGTATGGTAGTATGGTCGTCACGACTACCTAGAAAAAAGAGTCTGTTTAAAAAAGGGGGAAATATGGGGACCGCTTTATGGATTTTTTAAAATCACTAATGTTTATTGCGTCTCTAAAAAATTGGGATATAAAATGGAACTTTGCGGAACTTTTTTTGAATAGCTTGAAATTACAGTATGTAGGAGTCATTTATTTAATACTTAGAAAAACGTCTTATATACGACATAAGTATTTTAATTTATTAACAAATTCTTGTAAATACATACTTGTCGCTTCTTCCCCCATGCTAAAAAGCCACGACTCTTCATAAAAATAGCACTAAGCAAGCGTAATAAGCTGTTGATATTTCGAGCGCAATTGATTCTCGCGTTGACCGTGCGTTCGAGCGGGGACCTTTAGCGCGTGCTACCGGCTAATTATGTTACTATCTCGCCATTGTTCATTTGTTTTATTATGGAGAGGTAATTTAAGAATGTATCTCAGTTAGTTTTGGTCAGTTAAAATGTAAACAAATTTTTTATTTTTGTCGTCGTAAAGGTGCAATCCGTCCCTATGTGCAGCGTGTCGCTCTGTGTCGTTCTGTGTGAACACTTAAGTTTACGAAAAATCCGCCACAGCGCACTTTCCTCGTTTTTATTTTCGTTTGACAAGTAAATAGTAAATTTTATGTTGATCCTTTCTTTAAATTAATTACCCGAGATCTTATAAATGCTGGGAATCTTAAAAATGAAACAATATTGTTGTAGATTATAAATTTATGATCACATTTCAATTGGCGAGGGTGGGTAGCATTGTCTTAGTTGTGCCCGGCTGTGTCTAGCTGTGCCGTTGATGGAACACTTCGGTATTGGACACACTGTAACACTGTGTCTCCTTGTGTCTAAATGGAAGGCACCCTCAGTCGACTTACGATTAAAGCAGTTTATAGAAAATTTCAATTCTAACTTTGGTGGTACAGATGTTATTTTGATTGGAGATCTACGCCAGTTGCTACTAGTTCGAGCTACTCCAATTTACAAGCAGTCGAAGCAGAGGATTGTTGGGCCTATTTTGTGGCGCGGACTTCAACAGTTCTCTTTAATATTGACCAAAACTGGAACGGTAAAAACTCGAAGATTGTAAACTAATTTTATTGGAATTGCGATTTTTAACAACTGAAGAGGCAGATATAAAATGTTCATATGGGATCAGATTATTTAATACAAACGAGGCTGTCAGAATAACCGAATTTTAAGTGTTGTGCAAGATAAAACTTTTTCGGCAGAACACACAACTTTTGTACGTCTTAAACGGCCCATACACCTTCAGTTTAACCGCGCAGTTTATCACGTGTGTGTGAACTCTGCGTTTTGAACTATTTTCATTCCGTCTTCAGACCTGAGCTTCTGGTCGCTCTTTTGTTACGATAACTGCGCATACAACAGATATAAAATAAAAAAAGATATAAAATGTTCATATGGGATCAGATTATTTAATACAAACGAGGCTGTCAGAATAACCTAATTTTGAGTGTTGTGCAAGATAAAACTTTTTCGGCAGAACACACAACTTTTGTACGTCTTAAGCGGCCCATACACCTTCAGTTTAACCGCGCAGTTTATCACGTGTGTGTGAACTCTGCGTTCTGAATTATTGGGTGCCTTCCATTTAGACACAGAGAGACACAGTGTTACACTGTGTCCGACACAGAAGTGTTCCATCAACGACACAGCTAGACACAGCCGGGCACAACTAAGACAATGCTACCAACCCTCGCCAATTGAAATGTGATCGTTAATTTATAATTACAACAATATTGTTTCATTTTTAAGATTCCCAGCATTTATAAGATGTCGGGTAATTAATTTAAAGAAATTATCAACATAAAATTTACGATTTACTTGCCAAACAAAAATAGAAACGAGGAAAGTGCGCCGTGGCGGATTTTTCATGAACTTATGTGTTCCATTTGGGCTTACACAGAACGACACAGAGCGACACGCTGTGTCGGACACAATTGTCTTTCTGTGTCTAAATGGAAGGCACCCATTTTCATTCAGTCTTCAGACCTGAGCTTCTGGTCCCTCTTTTGCTACGATAACTGCGCATACAACGAACTAACGAACCCACAAAATTTCAGTTCAGTTTATTGTACATGTTTTTACACAGCTCAACTGCCCAGTTAAAACTGAGAGTGTGTGGGCCACTTTACATATATTACACAAATTGTTCCTCATTGATACTGCTTATGTATTTGTGCCGAATGTTTTTTTATATGATTACAACAAACATCGATGTATTAGATTGGTTAGCAAATGGCGCTGTTGTTAAATTAGTTCATGTTGAAAGGAGAACTAAGGGTTAGGGATTTTTTCCCAAACTCACTAAAGATTGGCCAAAAAATAAAGAAAAAAGTCCCTAGACATGTAACTGCTGTACCGATAGGAAGATCAGAGACTTTTCCACTTAATAACAACAAAACTATAAATGTGCGATCGCATATACCTTTACTTTGCGCTGGTGCAATCGGCTGTTAATCAAAGAAAAGGATTACTGTCACCGATTCATTACCGATTCAATTATACAAAACTCGAATGTTTTACTTTTAAACGAAACTTGGTTACTCAATGAAGGGTCAGTATAAGTTAACGGAACATCTTATGTTACTTCAAATTTAAATCCCTGAGAAATAAAGTACGGTAAAAACGCTGACACTATGTCTACAGATAACACGAGCACACAGGCATCGTGGGAATCGGTGCAACGGCGACGAACTCACGCGGCAGCGCAGGTGACAACATTCCCTGATGTTAGGTTTATTCTAGTTTAAGAATTTAATTATATTTTAGTCTTAAGAAGTCATTAATAAAGATTGGACCAAGTTCCATTAAGAGAAAAAATATTTTTTTAAAGTTCATATAAAATAAAATTTTAACTGGCGCCCGAGCAGGGACACGGGAGTTTTTGTAGTTAGATTTCTTTTATTTTTTTTGCTAAAAAGTGTTAAATTAAATTCATAAAAGGCCCTTAAGTAGTGTCGTGAAATTTAGTGAATTTTTAGCAATACAACGTCCCTCAAGGAGTGACAAAAGGAAATTGAAGCCCTGTAACAGCGCAACTACAAAAAGAAGGCCCTCAAGTAGTGCATTTTTCCTGTGTCCCAGAACCCAGCAGCTAGCGGAAGTGCTAAATCCTTAGAATATTAGTACTCGTTACTGAGGTACTGTTAGTTGGAGCCCGAGTCACCAGTCAGGATAAAAGGGAATCATCCGCAACAGTCGCAGAACGCCCAAGTCCGCCAGGATGCATATTATTTTACTACTGTAAGTTATTTTCTAAGTTAATTATAAAAGTGAAAAGAGTTATTTAGAGGAAAAACATAAAGTGGAAAAAATTTATTTAGGCAAAAATTCATTTAAAGTAAAAAAAAAATTTTTTTAAGCAAAAATAAAAAAAAAGTGGAAGAAATTTATCTAAAGTAAGAATTTATTGAAGGAAAAAAATTATATTAAACCAAAAATTTATTTAACGCGTGCAAGAATTTATTTAAAGAAGAATTATATTCAGAGCAAAACAAAAAGTTATCTGAAGCCAAAAATTTATTTGAATCTACATAGATAGAGTGTGGAGAATTTTAAGAGAAGAAACCCTACACATAAAAAAGGGAAGAAATAGATAAAGTGATCGTCTACTCATAGTGAGAAAATTATTAAATATTTTTGAAAGAAAAAAATCTAAGAAATCATTTGAAGTTTCATTTTTTTAATTTTTATTTTTTGAATATATTTTTATTATTGATTTTTATTATTGAATATATTTTATTATTGATTTTTTTTTATTATATTGAACATATTTGATTTTTTATTATTGAACATATTTTACATATTATTGATTTTTTCTTTATTATTGAACACATTATTTTTTATTTTTATTGAACATATTTTTATTATTGGTTTTCTTATTTTTGAATTCTTATTTAAAAGAAGTAAGAACCCAATTAAAAAGTTGAGCGAGCGAGTGTTACTAGTTCAAATATTTTTCGGAAAATTCTTTTACTAGTTAAAGAAATCTTTCAGAAAATTCCCAAAACTTATTTACACATGAATATTCTAGTTTTTGATTTTATTTGGTTTTTGTGTATTTTTCGTTATAAATTTCCTTCATATTAAAATGACGACTCCAAACAACTTAATTAGACCACCGGTATTACCCCAATCAACCCCCCAGCCACAACCAGGTCCGAGTACCTCAAACGTAAATCAATCGCCTAGTATCTCAAATGCAAATCAATTGCCCAACACTTCTGAATTACAGTCTCTAATTTCAACCATTGTCTCACAAGTTCTTGTTTCACAAGGCCCAGACTTAGTGCGTAGCTTCATGAACCCCAATGCATTTAACAACGGCCACCGATCAGACGATAGATTCACAATATCGTAACAACCTATCCGATTTAGATAAAATCCCAGACATCGTCCGGTGCCTTAGAGAATTCTCAGGAACCCCCGGCGAGTTCTCTTCCTGGAAGAAGAGTGTTGATAGAGTCCTACGGATTTATGAACATTCAAAAGGAACACCCAAATATTACGGAATCCTCAGCGTTATCAGGAATAAAATTGTAGGGAGCGCAGACATAGCGCTTGAATCTTATAATACCCCCCTAGATTGGAAAGCAATTTCACGTTGTCTCACTATCCACTATGCAGACAAACGCGATCTAGGTACGCTAGAGTACCAGATGTCCTCTCTCATCCAAGGAAAATCTTCTACTCAAGAATTCTACCAAAGGGTCTATTCTCATCTGTCCCTAATACTCAACAAAATTGCTTGTATGGAAATTGGTACTGAATCTATGCGATTATTAACTGAAACATACAGGGACAAAGCACTCGATACCTTCGTACGTGGATTGAACGGTGATCTACCGAGACTCCTAGGAATTAAGGAACCAATAGATCTGCCACAAGCACTACACTTTTGTCTTAAACTCGAGAATCAAAATTTCAGAGCCAACCATGCCAATGACTATCATGTCAACCATAGGAAACCACAAAATAATCCTCCACCAACGCCACCCTTTAGAAACTACCACAATCCTCGTCGACAACAACCATTTCACCCAGAACTAGCGTACATTCCGAAGTTTGGACATAGACCTTTCCCGAATCGACAACAATTCTTCACCCCAAACAGACCTCAATATCAAGGCCAACAATATCAAGGCCAACAACATCAAGGCCAACAATATCCATTTGCTCCTCAGAGGCCTAATGCCCCAAAACCATTATCGAAACCTGAACCAATGGATGTTGATCGAAGCTTACAGACAAACATGGTCAACTATGCGAATAGGGCAGCACCATTCAAGTATGCAGGGAAAAGAGCACCATTTGATAACTCAAATATCAGGCCACCTCAACCTCAAAAAATGCAAAGGAATTATCATCTAACAACAGATGTTCCTGGATACCAAACAGTCCAAGAAGAACAGGAAGATTTTGCAGAATACCAGCAAGCGCAACAAGACACTGAAATCGAGAACACTGACCAAACCTTGCTCGAGTATAGCAATCAGTATCCCGACGATATAATCCCAGAAAATCAAGCAGAATTTCTAGCTGACATTCATTTTTTAGAATGAGGAACTCTTCGCTTCCATACTTCGAATGTAAGACGGCTAGCGGAGAGAAAATTAACATATTGGTAGATACAGGCCCTAATAAGAATTATATTCAACCACGATTTGTAAAAAACCCAATCCCCAATTACCAATGCTTTTACGCAGACTCAGTAGGAGGCCCAGTACCAGTCACCCACCATACATTCGCTAATCTCTTCAATTTAAAGGACCACAAAATTAATTTTTTCCTTTTACCCTCGTTAAAATCATTCCACGCGATATTAGGACATGACAGTCTAAAAGAATTAGACGCCGTCATCTATGCCAAACATGACTTCATGATTATTAATGAATCCATAAAAATCCCCATTAAACAACTTACTGCACAGGCAGTTAATTCTATCAATATCAGAGATAATCACATGACTGCAAAGCAAAAATATTACATAAATGAGCTAGCAAGTAAATATCATGAACTATTTCTTGATCCCAACGAGAAACTCACGTACACCACCAATGTCGTAGGTGAGATACGTACAACGTCAGACAATCCAGTCTACACAAAATTCTATCCATACCCCATGTCTTTAAAAGGTGAGATAGAGAAGGAAATAGGAAAGCTATTGGCCGACGGAATAATAAGAACATCAAGATCCCCGTACAATTCACCCTTGTGGATTGTGCCAAAAAAACAAGACGCTTCAGGCGAAAGGAAGTATAGAATGGTGATCGACTACCGGAAGCTTAACAGCATTACAATAGCCGATCGGTATCCTATCCCGGAAATTAATGAAGTACTAATGCAATTAGGCAAAAATAAATGGTTCTCAGTCCTAGACCTTAAAAGTGGATTTCACCAAATCCCACTAAAAGAGGCAGATATCGAAAAAACCGCTTTTTCGATTAACAATGGCAAATACGAGTTCACTAGACTGCCATTCGGACTTAAAAATGCTCCAGCCATCTTTCAGAGAGCATTGGACGACATCCTAAGAGAACACATCGGGAAAAATTATTTCGTCTATATAGACGACATCATTATCTTTAGTAATGACGAAAGCCAACACGTCAAAGATATTGAAAAAATCCTTGAAACCGTCAATTCCGCTAACATGAAAGTCCAATTGGACAAGTGCGATTTTTTCAAAGAGGAAGTAGAATTTTTAGGTTTCATAGTCTCTTCCGATGGAATTAAGACTAACCCAGCCAAACTCGACGCGATCGTAAACTTTCCGCAACCACAAACACTTAAAGACCTCAGGTCATTCCTAGGCTTGTCTGGATATTACAGACGCTTTGTTAAGGATTATGCAAAAGTTGCAAAACCCCTAACAAACCTTTTAAGAGGGGAAGGAGGGCGTCTGCCCAAAAATGCTTCGAAAAATAAAAAAATCTCTCTAGACGACAATGCCAGAAAAGCGTTTACTAAAATCAAAAGCGCGTTAACATCAGAGGAAGTAATCTTAGCCTATCCAAATCTGAGCCAGGAATTTCATCTAACTACGGATGCCTTTCAATACGCAATCGGTGCAGTATTAGAACAAAATGGCAAACCAATAACCTTCATTTCCAGAACGGTCAATAAAACAGAAGAAAGTTATGCGGCAAACGAGAAGGAGATGCTCGCGATAATCTGGGCATTAACATCATTAAGAAACTACTTATATGAAACATCTAAAGTCAAGATATTCACTGACCATCAACCGCTTACCTATGCATTAAGTCATAAGAACAACAACGCGAAAATGAAAAGGTGGAAAGCTATCCTTGAAGAATATAATTATGAACTTTCCTACAAACCAGGTCGAACGAACGTCGTAGCCGACGCACTTTCACGACCACCCCAAGGTAATCATTCATCGCAAATCAATTCAATGACAGGTACAGCACATAGTGACGACAGCTCAGGTCAAGAACTTATCCCCGCGATCGAAGCACCTATCAACACAAACGAAGACCTAATCGAACTGTTCAAAAGGCACCTCGATCCATCAATCGTAAATGGACTACTTACATCGGAAAGCATAATGGGAATGATTCAAGATTTTTACCCCCTTCATTTTAAAAATTACAAAATTAAATTTACTCAGTCAAAAGTCACAGACCTAACATCGGATGCGGAACAAGAAGAACAAATTATTTTAGAACATAAAAGAGCCCACCGGAATGCTAGAGAAAATAAAATACAACTGATTGAAAAATTTTTCTTTCCAAAAATGATGAAGAAAATAGAACAGGAGCGCGTTCAAAAACCTTACTATGGTAAACCACGAGGTAAGCTGTGGTTACGCTGCATCACTTCACTTAACCACGAAAGTTTATGTTTAGCCATGGAGGTTTTTGAACGCACCGTGGTTAACTACGGGTTAAAGAAGAAGAAAAAAAATAAAAACAAAATTTTCCATAAAATAGTCCCCGCTAATTGCTTCAATTATTTCATTTATTATTTATTTGCAATAATCCCACAAATCCCACTTTAATTTGCTCATGTTTTTAACATTAAAACAACTGTCAGAGAGTTGTTTTTATTCTTCTTCTTCTTAACTATCGCTAACCATGCTCCCGAGCAGGGTTAAAATTTAACTACACCATGGTTAACCACGGGAGTTTTCGAACGCCAAAAAGTTATGCTCGTGGTTATGTTGTAGTTAACCACGGAGTTTTTGAACGGCAAAAGTTTACCATAGTTAACCATGGTTAACCATAGTAAGGTTTTTGAACGCGCTCCAGGTAGTAAAACAATGTACCACTTGTATGAAGCACAAATACGATAGACATCCACCTAATCCCGAAATTGGTAAAACCCCGATCCCTGATGTTTTTTACCGCCCTTGGTAAACAACGTTTTGATATTTCAGAATGTTTTTTTTCCGCCCTTGGTGAACTACGTTTTGACTTCTTTGTTTCTGTACTAAGAAAAACGGGTTAAAACAAAGAACGCACTTGTTATTTCAAAAACTGAACTCCAAAAAATGAAAAATCAGAATTCGATATGACTGAGGCTGAGGTATTGGGATATTGTTAACCGTATTCCATAAAAACAAAGAATGGTCCAGTGCAGCCTGAGTCATATCAAATTGTACACGATCAGTTGTATAAATTCTTAGAGAGGGAAGATTCGATGTGACTGAGGCTGGAATTGATATCAAATTTACCGAATTTTCTGTTATGAAAAGAATAGATAGATCCAAATGTACAGCCTGAGTCACATCGATAAAGATATGTACATGAATTCTCTAACACCTGAATATCCAGGACAAATATTACATATAGACATCTACATAGCCGAGAAAAATTTGGTGCTCACCGCAATAGATAAATTTTCCAAATACGCACAAGCAAAACCCCTTCAATCACGATCAGCAGAGGATGTTAGAGAACCCTTAAGGCAAATCCTCTTCACTTTTGGTGTCCCGCAAACAATAGTCATAGATAATGAAAAATCCCTAAATTCCAGCTCCATAACCTTCATGGTAGAAGACCAGTTAGGTATTAAAATCTTTAAGACCCCACCATATCACAGCACGGCCAACGGACAAGTGGAAAGATTCCATTCCACATTGACGGAAATAATGAGATGTCGGAAAACGGATAATATACATAGATCATTCGAGGAATTACTTGACCGATCAGTATATGAGTATAATTACTCAATACATTCAACAACGGGAAAAAGGCCCATAGAAGTATTCTTCGGAAGAAATGTCCGTATTAGTCCGGAAACTTATGAAAAAGCTAGACAGGACAACGTACAAAGGTTAAAAGACGTTCAGGCACGAGATCTTACAACACACAACAAAAATAGACAAGTCCCCAAAACTTATTCCCCAGGTCAAACAGTCTATGTGAAAATTAATAAACGCCATGGCACAAAACTCACACCGAGATATAAAAAAGAAATTGTAAAAGAAGACAAAAACAGTGTAATAGTTACAGAGTCAGGCAGAATAGTTCACAAAAGCCATATAAAAACCTAACCCCTTTCTCTCCTTTTCGTTTCCAGGACACTCTTTGCAAGCTGCTTAGCTGACACACAGATATTGGATTACTCCAACTCCCAATCAGTCCAAATACATACAGGAACAGCAAGGCTGCAAACTGGAACCTTCAAAATAATTCATGTCATCAACATTGCACTATACCAGAAACTCATCCAAGAGATAGAGATCAACGTCAACCAGCACATCAACAAATCCCACATCCTATATCCATACCTTTCCAACGAAATTACCCAGACTAAGGAAGTTTTGTACAGACTCAAAGTTAAAGATAGAACAAGAAATAGACGCTCACTCAATTTTATAGGAAGCGCATGGAAATGGATAGCAGGAAATCCTGACCATGACGACTTTGAAATTATTAAAGAAAAAATGAATAATCAATTAGAAAATAATAACAAACAAACCATTATTAATAAATTAACCGCTCAAAAGATTAATGAAATAAGAAGCGTAACTAATACAATTATAAAAGCAATAAGCGACGATAAAGAGATAGATAAAAGTTTAATACTAAGTTATAAATATAGATTAGAAATTTTGAAAGAAGAAATAAGAAATGTCGAATACGCCATTAATTGGGCAAGAAATGATATAGTAAATGCATATGTTTTATCAGAAGAAGAAACAAAAATTACTGAGGAGATATTTGATAAAAGCAATATTCCTTATATAAATCTCGATGAAGCTCTAGAATTTTCAAAAATAAAAATCGCTTTAAGTAATAACACAATTTTATATATTATAAGTTTACCAACGACAGATAATGAGCCATGTTCCTCATATTTAATAAAAACTGTCAAGAAAAATAATTTAATAAATAAACTAGATTTTGAAAATATTATAGAATGTAAGTACACATTATATGGAGTTAAGGTAGGTTGTAAGAAATATAATAATTTAGCCATATGCAATCCTAGCGACTTGGAGGACATCACCAATTCCACATGCATACCACGCTTACTGAAAAGCCGAAAACCATCCTGTACCACGATTAACAATCACCATGTCCCTTCAGTGGAGCTACTATCACCTGGATTATTATTCCTGAACCAATATAAGGGAATAATCAAAATAGACAACGAAGATGTCAACCTAACCGGAACCTATTTAATACGTTTCCACAACACATCAATAACAGTAGACGGCAGATCTTACAAATATAGCGAAAGGACTTATTTAAAACCGTTACCAGCCATTTTGCAGATGTCCAGCCAACAGGATGAAATACAGGAGATCCTATCCCTAGAAATGATCAGAGAACTTCAGATAAATAACACCAAATTTCTGAACCTAATTGGAAGCAAAAGTGAACTCAGCATCATCATCAGCTATAGTCTAGGCTCCATAGCAGTCGTCCTTTTCATCTGTGCAGCAATAATTGCTTTTCTTCATAGAAGGACCAAGTTTACTAACATCAAAATCACCACACCTGAAAAATAAAAGGAAGATCTTCCAGCCGAATCAGCATCAGGGAGCAGTACCACTCCTAAGCCATCCAGGGTCAACCAAATCCCTTATTTCTAAAAGGATGCCAAACGAGGACGTTCGGATTTAAGAAGGGAGGAGTTAACGGACCATCTTATGTTACTTCAAATTTAAATCCCTGAGAAATAAAGTACGGTAAAAACGCTGACACTATGTCTATGGGAATCGGTGCAACGGCGACGAACTCACGCGGCAGCGCAGGTGACAACATTCCCTAATGTTAGGTTTATTCTAGTTTAAGAATTCAATTATATTTTAGTCTTAAGAAGTCATTAATAAAGATTGGACCAAGTTCCATTAAGAGAAAAAATATTTTTTTTAAAGTTCATATAAAATAAAATTTTAACTTATACAAAGTTCCATTGAATAATTCAATATAAGCGATCAAACGTTCGAGCTGGAGGCTACTTGCCATATATGTATCAAAATGTACCTACACGACACTACTAACATTATAACGCCGATTATCGATATAACTGTGAAGCAGTCTAAATTTACAAGTTTTGATAGCAGTTTACATTACTCCAAATCAAAAATCGAATTCTTGAAACAATTATTATGGCCATATACAAAAGCCTGAGGAGAATTTCTTGACAGAGGCAAAGATTCCGGTCCACTTTTTAACTTTCTCCAAGAGCTTGTAAATCTAACCATGGATAATGATCGATTGGTTTCAACAACATGACACGGCATCACCATTGATGCTGTATTTACCCGATACGTTAAGGTCGTTAGTATGAAACTCTTCAAATCATATTTCAAAAAACCGATCAATTCAATTGAAGAATACTACTACTCAATACTAGAAGAAGAAGCTAGGCAAGTGAACATAATTTAGAAGTGACGTTTATTTCAGTAGCGGCAAAGGAGATGGAGTAAACCTACACAAGGTCGATGGACCCACAGGCTCATAACAAATGTGGAGGGATGGGTCATGAGAGAGTATGGAGAGGTGAGTTACGACCTCGCACAGTTCTTGATTGGACATGTGTGTTCCAGAGCATACCTCCATCGTTTCGGATAAGATGTCTCCGCTGCCCCCGCGTTCCTAAATGTGATAGAGTACACAGAGCATGTCCTTTTGGAATGCCCGATATTAGCCGCAAACATTAGAGCAAACTGTTGCGCTGCAAGCGACAACTCAGGCACGGCTAAGAGCAGAGAACATCATAGACTAGATGGGGACATCGGGTGATGTGTGGAATAAAGTGGAGGAGACGCTAAATATGCTCCATCAGAAGGTAAGGCGGAAAGAAACCAAAAGGAAGAGAGTAACGCTTAGAAGTACCAGTAGTATTAGCAGGTGGATAAAAGCTGATCTAGCTGGCGACGCATTGCTGAAAAAGCCTTCTCGCCAGAGAACGGGTTGACTAGTAGGTGATTTCAGTTAGGATTAGGATTAGAATCCGGTAGACAGGCTGGAGCATGTCGGCATCATGATGCTTCCACCTGCCAACGCACGCAAAAAATAAAAAATCCAATAAATAGTTTGCATGCAAATTAAAAATTAATTTTAAATCACGCCAAAGAAGTATAACTTTTAATGCGCGTACATAAGTACACACACCCACTTTTTGTAAAGTCAATATCTACGGAGAAATAGTGCTCCAAGCCCGAACACCAACATAAAATAGTCAAGATTGGTCGACTTGTTAGCTATAAGGAGTCGGACCCGGTCCACATGTATTAATGAGTAGTATAAGTTAGCCAAGACATAATCAGAAGTCGGCAAAATCTCTAGCATAAGAACTTTTGTAAAACTAAAGAAAGCTTAATAAATTTTTTTCGTGTAACGATTCGAGGACGAAATTATGCTTTTGTTAGTGTGATGCCCGGTACAGTCGAAAATTGTTTGGGATGTACTAGTGAGAAACTTCACTGCGACCCCTTGCCTATAAAACCGGTTTAATCGAATTGTTGGAAGTGTAGACGGAAGAAGTGATAGGCCGTGTAATTTGGCTCATAGGCCGTGTAATTTAGCTAATATACCGTGTAATTTGGCTCATTAAATGACTGAACGGAATATGTACTGTTGTATACTCGTTGAAGCTCCACACCTGACCAAAAGACGCACCTGGAAAGGAAAAGATTTCACAAAGAATTAATTTTCATAATTCAACACTTATCTGAGTATTGGCCATCTGTCATGTAAATCTGTCCTGGTCACTGCCTGTGAAGGCCAAGGATTGTTACCTAAAAACTAGTAGAATTAAGTTAGTTAAGAATCACTTTGTTTATAACATAAATAAACACGCTAATCAGACTCACCACGACCAGAATGATTTCACAAACCAATAACAATATTTAACACTGAACATGTAACTAAACACAAAACATTTAACAAGTAAAATAAACAGTGGCGGTTCCTCTTTGGAAGCAAAGGAAGCAGTGCTTCCCTTGACCAAATAGGCAACTTCATAAAAAATTAATTTAAATATATTAAGATTAATCAAAAACAAAATCTTAATATATTTCTTCATCTGGAAACACTAAGCAACCAATGTACAGATTTTTTTATATAAAATGTACAATTCATACTACTGTATACAAAGAATAAAGCCTCGGCCACGATACGAGCGGAGAGCGGTAGAGCGGCAATACTAAAGTGCCGCTCACCTCTAATCCGAGACATTAGATTTTTCTGGTGCCGCTCGCCGCTCTTATCGTGGCCGAGGCTTAACATAACGTAGGGAAGCTGTAATATCTCCAGCTTCTTTGGCACCGAAAATCAACGTGAAAAGTCCAACGCATTCAATTCAATTGAACTCACCCTCACGCAAAGGTTTGCGTTGATACAGGTCCCTGAGCAGCTGAACAAAAACGCAGCTTCTTCGGAGCCGAATACCGGGATATGAGAAGTCGAACATAGACAAATTTTCTCTATCCACCATATTCTCTTGTTTTCTTGGTTTCGTTTTCTGGTATTCTGCTCTGGTTTCGCCTGCTGTGGAGTTGCTCTTGAAAATTTTGCTTCGAAATTTGTTTTGACTCTTAATATGAATTTTCGTTTGAGTCAATAAAAAAAGAGCGATGATGGGTGAAATTTCTCTTTATTCTAATGGGGTGGCAGGAGGTGTGTATTGAAAAAGCTGAAAATTTGTAGCTTCCATTTATTTTTTATGATTCTCTTTAATGACGATTTAAAGGGATAGAGCGAGATTATTTTTTTTGAATTGTGTTATACAGTGGCGAACAAAAGTCAACGTACACCATATAAAATAGCGAAAATTCGTTTACTATAGCATAAAAATAAATTGTGATATTACAAAATAAATAAGTACAATCCTTTGTACAAAAACATTATATTGAAATTGCATAATGAAATTGTTTCTACAAAAAATAATAATAAAAATTTTTAAGTGTACGTAGACTGGGTAGACTTTTGTTATTTGTGAATTCTGTATATTTCACTTTTTTGTTATTTTTTTTTGTAGAAATAATTTATTATGGAATTTCAATAAAATGTTTTGATACGTATATTGTGATATCACAATTTTTTTCAATTTTTAAAAATAAAATAAAAATACGAATTTTCGCTATTTTATATGGTGTACGTTGACTTCTGTTCGCCACTGTATGTATATCTTACTATATTATTTTTTATTATATTAAAATAAAAAGAATATAGATTGGTAGTAGGGTTTCTACTTTTTGGATGGGGTTAATTACTTAATTCGTTTTCAAATTTGTTATTTTTCAGTTTTTTTAATTAAAGCCGCCGATACCTTTACCTTTATCGCTCGCGGGGTACATTAGCTTTGAAGCCCTACTCATTGCTTCCCTTATCCTGAACCTTACGAACCTCCACTGAAAATAAACAACAAAATATTTACCGCGATCACCATAATAACACTTGTTATGAAAACACAACATAGAGATTTGACATTTTGTCTTCAATTCAATGCCAACCGCAGAAAATTAATCAATCAATATCTAATCAATTAGATTCAATAAATGCCTTGAATCAATAATGGAAGGGACAGCAAGTCCGAAAATGTTAGAAAAAGATCGAGAAAATCTATATAGGCGAAAAAAAAGGTTTGCAGAAACCCGGTGACGAACAGTTTTCTGGAAGTGAAAAATTGGTGAAATCATTCTCGTTTGGTAGTTCGTGCACAAAAGTTGAATCCTTTTTTCGTTTTGAAATCTGTTAGTAGTTAGTGAATGATAAAATTAAAGAATTTGAGCTCTGTATGTTTGGTAAATTCGCTTTCTTTGAACTCTTAATAATAATATCGCACCCCCGCGAGAAAAAAGACCCAACTCAAAAAATGGCATTGTCAGAAATTGGATGTTAAAGTTTTGCGTATTCAATTGCCATGAAACAATATTAATTAACTAGGTATTGATTTTCATAATTTTTTTATACATGGTGTTAAAACTTGTGCTCTACAAACTGCACTATACCTTAACCTCACCAGGGTTATATTTTCACCCTTTTTTTGAGTTGTGTCACTTTGAAATTGTTTTATGCTAAACCGTTTTCAGAGTTATGTCATACTGAATAATACAATAATAGTTGAAATATTCATTTTATTAAATCACATTTTATAAAAAAATACTTAATAATTCAGTGTTTAAAAAATAAATACATAACAATTCAAATATTCATAAAAAATAAATACATAACAATTCAAATATTCTTAAAAAATAAATACATAGTTTTTTTCAAGGAAAACGCATGTGCCAATTTCATTAGCCCCACGCTTTGCCAATCCTTCATGCCAGAAGTAGCATGCTACTCGATCGGATTTTAATTCACAAATAGTAAAATTGTATGAATTTCATTTTGACTCATAATAAAAGACTGAAACTTCTCCTCGCGGAGCGGTCAAGACTACTTGTAAGTCATAACATGCTATGTACTATGAAGTTATTGTTGGCCTTCTTTTTATCGTTCTCTTTTCCCTGGCGCGATAGAAGTTTTTCCTGCTGGTGTCGATCGTGCTTTTCTTGTAAGGTGACCTTATTTTCACTTTCCATGTTTTCGTAGGCAACGCATAACTCACAACGGTCCTTTTTAGGTACAAAGAAAGAAATATTAAATTTGGAATTAAAAATCCGAGAGTACATTACTAGATTGGCATGTGGCCGGCCATTATCATTCAGCTTTGTAGTCCCGAAAAAGATCACTAATTGTTTTGCCACCATCAATATATTCCCGACTCGTTTGTGACCGCAAATAGTTACTTTCGATGCGGGAATTGATTCAATGTGCCTTCGAACGCCATATTTAATATCAGACTCTAAGATCTTCAGACACAAAACCAGAATCTTTTTTGGCGATTACTGTACGGATAACACGATCGTTAATGTCAAGTGTTGCACTAAAGAAGTATTTGCATACACTGATGCGTTCCTCATTAACTTCAAAATAGATGCGTTTTGGTGTATCGATAACGAGGAGTTATTAGGGGTATTCATGATCTGTGTTATTTGTGTTATTCGTGTTATTTGTGTTAAATCGAGAAAAAAGTTTAACAAATCGAGAAACTTTCCTTAGTAAATGACATTTGTTTCGATTTTAACAAATAACATCTGAAAAGGCGTGTTAATTCAACAACTCGAGATCGAGATCGAAAAAGGCACGTGATTTTTTTTCTTTTACTGTCAACAGCTGTTTAGAATTTATTTCGATTGATAGTTTTATTTGAAAAGTGCAAATTAATATAAAAAATAACATTTTCACATGGAAATTTAAAGTGGTCGCTCACGATCTTGTCTATTTCGAAGATAACATTTTACGATTTCTCGACGTTTAACACAGATCATGAATACCCCTATTGTGTCTATATTCCTGGAAATAAAATCGCGTTGTCTGCAAATGTCTTTTAGCTCCCAATACTTCTTAAAAATCAGCTGTCGAACATCTTCTCCTACTTTTGTTGAGCATTTTAATCGGCAGTTTTCACCACAAGGATAACGTAATTTTCTTGCTTCCGTCTTCTTACCAGTTTTAGACGTTGATGTGTAGGCCTCTCCGGAATTGCGCAGAAGCTTCTTCTGTTTTAACCACTCCTGTGGTTTAGTAATACGTTTTCTTCCTTTCAATACCATTGGGGTGTTGTCAGCAACATTCTCGGCGTCTTCTACGAGCAATAAACATTGCCCACAAAAATATTGTATAAATAAATGAAATAAAGAACACCTCACTATAAAATACACAGTTTATTTGCGAAAAACGTTGTAAGTGTATTTTATAGGGAGGTTTGATTTGATTGATTTAATTTTGCAAAATCCTACCAACGTCTGTATCAGTCCAAGACGATGCGGAACACCCTTCGGCTTCAAAAAGGGGATCTTCGAAACTATCATCTCTGTCTTCTTCAAATGATTCTGACTCAGAATCAGTTACCTTTTGCACACGTATTAATTTGACTCTTGTCCCTGCTGTGGACGATTCAGATTTCCACACGTAGTGAATTTGTTTATTCGTTGTTTCGTCCGGCAAACTCTCCTTAGTATTGTGCTTCTCTGCTTCTTCAAAATGGTCTTGGTACTGAGTGTTTTCTAAAGATTTCGCTGATATTTGTTCCCCTGCCTTTTCACGCGAATTCTCCAACAGTACCATACGCTTTGCTCTTGAACCCATGGCCCCAAATTTTTTTCTGAAAAAAAAGTCAAGACGCTCAGGCTTCGGCTTTACAAGATTTATTCAGGGAAACTGTTACAATTCAAAATGGTTTTGTTTTATCAAGACAAAATACACTTGACAAATTAGAAGAATGACACAACTTCAATCGTGACAATATGGAAGATAAAAAAGTAAATAAAATGAACTTACCTCTACCAAGAAAAGTGTCACTTTTGGAGATGTGTCGTTTTTCAGGAACAAACAAATCGAACTGCACGCACTCAAGTCAGAAGTGTCACTATTCAAGAATAAGAAGTTATTGATTCTAGTCGACAACAAACCGACACAAACGCCGCCATTTGTCAAATATTGGAAATTTATTTGTGAAATTTTTTCTGGCGAAAGCAAGCCAACTCTCACGATCAGTGATGTTACTAACTCAAAATGTCGCTTTTTGGACTTAGGTCACTTTTCTCGCGGGGTGCGATATATTGAAACCCGCGATTTATAGTTGGAAATTGAATTTTGTAAAATTAACTGGAAAACATTGAACTCTAAAGCAGAAATCTCCCAAATAGTGGTGTAAATCTTTAAATTGTAACTAGTGATAGAAATCTTAACTATTGTTGAAATGCATGTTGTGAAAATTACGATTTGAATTGAATTATTTGCAATAAATTAACGAAATCGAAAAGAACGGCAAAATTCTTCTATTGTTTATGAGAAATCTTTCCATGTACTACTTAGTGAATCAGTTAATTTGGCTCAGTACACTGTTCCGTTCACAGTATGAACGGATCGTCGCGAGCTCTATCGATCTTTATGATCCACAGAAGAGAACCTAGAACGGAGCGGGCAAGTTATTCTGAACTCCCTTACTTCTTCGCCTGACTCGCTGTGCAGTGTTATCGCTTGTTCACTAAATACTTTGGTGTATCCAGCTATATCAACTTCGCGTTGTTGAAAGCATTTTTCACGTCAAGGGTTATAATTGCGCAACTCTTCTTTACAACCATTGCGGCTTTGGCAGGGTAGAAGAGCTGGAGAGTTAGTTATTCCATTATTAATGTTATTATTAGTTATTAATGTAACGTCCTAATTGAAAACACTATGCTACGCTATGGTTCTTATATTATATGCCCATGCCCACAGTTACATTAAATGATATTTGTTGATTAAAAAAATTTGCGTATAAAACAATAACGAAAAGGGAGTTCAATCCTTTTCTCCGGCCGGCTAGCGGCGCTAGTAGGCTTGATGCACATAGCCTATAGAAAATGAAATATTCGCAAAAAGCAGCCTCCTTTTACTTTGACCTTGAATAAATTTTTTGGCGTCAGGATTTTTAAATGTTTTTTTTATCTTTCCAGTTTATAGAGAACTTATTTAGTCCAGGCAAAATCGTTAAAAAAATGGTCATCTGACGATTTTTGGTAAGGTACTTCATTCCAGTGTTAAATTAATCCGATTAGTGATTAAAAATTAACGATTAAAAAGTTAATCGCGATTAACGATTAAAGATTAATATTTTCAATCGTTAATCGCCGATTGAAGATTAATTTAATCTAATTGCCAATCGCTAATCAAGATTACGATTAATTATCTCTCGTCCGTATCAAAAAAACTACAAAATTTCGGAATTTTTATCTTGTTAAAGGGAAGTGTAACTGCCCATATCCTTTAATTACTGTTTTCTTTTGTGATGAACACTTCATACATATTGCAGCAAGAATATTGTTAGAAGATTTCTCAGAAACTAGAAGATGACGAAAAAATTCACTTGGAAGATTTTTCCTAATGATTTGGGTCGAAGATGTTGTTTGATAGTAATTACGACGTATGTACATATATTTTTAATTTACTATCCGCCAAACGCACGAAATAATACGCAAATGAAAAAGATGTATAAATCCAACATCGACGAGAACCCACGGAAGTTAACGATTCTTCATTGTTTACGTAACGTACAATACGTTCAAGTAAGAGATAAGCTTATTTAGAATAGTGTGTCCTCACATAGTGTGAGTGAATGATATAACGCAGTATGCTATCATTGTTACTTGGTCTCATTTTTCCACTCTGATTTTACCTTGGGTATTGTTTTGCTAATACCACTTGTTGCAGTATGCCTCTGTCTTACTAAAACTTCTGTGCAAGCTAAATGGGACCGCAGTTATGCTGCCCAACATCGGTGCCGTGCCAAGGGTATACGGCGCCTAGTGCACGCTTTTTTATTTACCTTTGCCTACGCGTCCTTTAAAACACACAGCACTGCCCAATATAATAACAAATATATATAGTCAAAAATAAATGTAGGTATGGTAATAGTGGAGTTCCTGGAGCGTTAAAAACATGAAAACCTCGGATTTCAATTACGGTGAATGAAATTTAAAAATTCAAAATGGAATGTTTAGCTAAAAATATATATAAAAAGTTTACCTATTAAAAAATTGTGATCTTGATTTGAATGACCGAAATTCAAAATGGCCACCCAAATTTGGCAATAGTGTTCCGATTTGCATGAAAATCAGTATCTGGGGGTTTTTAAGGAAGCAAATAACGAATTTATGTTCAGAACTTATAAATGCAAAATGGTAAGTCTTCCACCTTTTTCAATATATTCCATTGAGTGCTCTTCGGAAGTCCGTACAACATGACAGTACAGTACTGACCAGCTTGTAAAATCTCCTCAAAGGTTACAAGATCATTGTATGTGACGTGTGTAAATACTTGTAAGTATGTCTGTGCCTAAAATGTGGGTATAATGTGTATTCATCAATACTCCAATATACGTGTTCTCATATTTGCAAGAATATGTGATTGGTTTTTTACCCATAACTCGCTTAGTTTCTAAGCTATCAAGTCCTTCCAAATAGAATTTTGTAGGTTTTTTCAAGATCTATAAGCTCATATAAATTAAACTTTCTTTCACCCCTTATTTTTGAAAGGGTATGAGCTGAAAGGGCTTGAACAAGTAACTATTTACGAACATATGCAAACTGTAAACGGCCATATCTTACTCAATTTTTATCCAAAAAAAACAACCAAAATTTTCAGAAAATCAAAACCTACGACTCTGTACTCTACAAAATTTTGCGTATCATTAATAGTTTTCGAGTTATTTTGAAGGAAAGGCAATACTTTGCAAAATTACAAAAAAGCTCTCTTCGCTTCAACCTCAAATTTTTTCATTCTATAGCATATTACAAGTATATTTATAAAGTGAATTGTGAAGTCGATTATTTTCAATGGGGGTGGTAATTGGGGGGTGATTTTCACATTTTTTTGTCGCCGAAAAAATAGGGACCAACTTTATTAGGGAGTTTTATAAAAAACAAAAATAAAGGTTTTTTCAAGCACTTTAAAAAAGGTTTAATGAGTTTTTCCCGAAAAATGCATTGTTTTTTGTTTATTTCAAGTTGAAACTTTTAATTACCAACCAACCTTCAACAAGATATTACTATTTTTGTATTGGGTCTACATACACTATAAACGCACCATTGCTTTTTTATAAGCTACATTTTTAATAATAATAATTTTTTTCGCTAAAATACTTACTTTTTGAGTTATTCGCAAAAAACCGCCTGAAAACGTGGTTTGTTTGGTTGAAAAATTGACATTTTCATTCGCGAATAACTCGAAAAGTATTGACTTTCAGAAAAAACTTTATAGAACAAAAGTTGCTTAGAATTAGCCAATCTATCTATTCCCGGACTTATTTTCAATGAAAAAATTTTCACCCCCGAGAAGGGGTGGCATTCACCCCCAGAGTAAAAGAGCAAAAAAATATTTGGTAAACTTTGCAATTTATAATATAAAAAATAAAATCCCACCTCGACCACGTAAATTCATTCACCGTGTTTTTCATTTTATTATTTTTCAACTAAACTGAATTTAATCAGCTTTTTAATGGATTCATACTAATCAAAACTAATACGATATGACTTATTTATATATCAATCAAATTAACGATTTACGATTAACAATTAATCTCGATTAATTTAGTCGCGATTAACTTAATCGATTAAATTTTTAATCGATTAATTAATTGATTGATGAAATTAATCGATTGATGCCAACACTGCTTCATTCGTTTTGCTCATTGTTAGGGAGGTTCAAGCGAAGTTAAAACTCGATTTGTGGGACACAGGGGTTGTGGAATCGCCGCTATCTTGAAAAGAAGGGTGAAAGTGTTTTTCTCGATTTACGTCTGTCTAAATCATAGGTTCTCAACCTTATTTTGCCCACCGCCCACTTTGAGAATATTTTCTTTTGTAGAGGCCCCCATTTCTTTTACTTACGTTCTGTTGCGAATCTGAAACAGCTATTGCCTGTATTTCCTGCTGTAAACAAGATGCTATGAACATTGAACACCCTCCAACGTTGGGCGCTTGATGATAGGACGCATCGTGTGGCAGATGGTCGATCTACGAGTGTCCAATGTCAAGCGTCCAACGTGCGTCCAACGTTCTTATTTGGACACATTCGAGCTGATGTGGGTATTGACTCAATCGTTGGAAACCCACATTCGTTCACCGCATCGTGTAGAGCCGGCTTTATATTAAATATAGTCGTAAGATAAAGCCGGCTTTATACGTTGCGGTGAACGTTTGATTCGAAAGTTGGTTTCCAACGTTGGGGTGATACCCATTACAGCAGGAACATGTCCAAACACAAAAGTTGGACGCTTAGCATTGGACGCTCGTAGCTCGAGCGTCTGCCACACGATACGTCCTACCATCAAGCGTCCAACGTTGGAGGGTGTTCATAACATCGTGTAGAGCCGGCTTATGATATGACTCCTATTCTATTTCTTAGTTTAAAGAAGAATGTTTCAATGAGAACAATTAAAGCGCATACTATTCAAAAATAAGGGTCACTCACTGATCTGTTTTTAGTATTTTGAAACATTAAAAACAGTAAAAAACGGTCAGTGAATTATACTTATTTTTGCATGGTAAATAGCAAAAATATCAAGGCAGCTGGAGTCTTGAAGTATTTCACGAATTTTTTAAGAAACTTTTGAAAATGTTAAAAATATTCAGAAAAAGGGACCTGAACGATCTACTTTTGAAAAAAAACCAAGCCAGCTGGAGTCTTGGAGTGCTCGAAGAAATTTTTAGGTAAGTTTTGGGGATGCTAAAATAGTTCAGAAAAAGGACCTTAACGATCTCCTGTTTGAGTTACAGTGAAATATGTAGGTAAAAATTGTTTTTTTCATATTTTTTTACAAATAAACCCCCTTATTTCTGGTTTTTCCATCGTACACTATTGTTTTTATTAATGAAATAAAAGTCGCATTCCTTACGATTACAAAGATACTCTATTTGTGGAAATCGATCGTTGTTTCATAACATTGTCATTCGAAATCATTAAACTATACTTTTTCCCCAAAACCAAAATTCAAAACACCTTATCTCGAAAACGGGCCAAGTCCCCCTTTCTGTGTTTTTTGTCGATCATTTTTTGTCTACTATGGCTGGATTTACACGACCGGACACCGAACAGACAAAACTTAGCTGTAATTGTTAATTCTCTTTTGAAGTATGATGGAGTGTTAAAAGGGCTTTCACACGGGCGAACACCAACGAACGAACGAAATATTCAAAGCTTACTATCTGTTTTTGTTGTTGCTTTTGGAAATTTCTCTTTTGCATTCTTGTCTTAGGAACAATAACAACGCAGGAACTGTCAAAATGTGCATTGAAAAATCCGCTGGGAGTGTCCATTCAAATTGTCTGCCCTCCTATTCGTCCTCTCTCACCCTCTTCCCAATAAACCCAGATCGTTCGTTTTGTCTGTGCGGTGTCCGGTCATGTAAAAGGGCACTTTATTTTATTAGTACCTGATTAGCGTGTTTTTTTTGTCTTTTTTAGACTATATTTTTTTAACCTGCCCATGCCGTCACTGTGCCATCTCAGCGCCCCCTAAAATTTCTCTGGGTCTTCTACTGCCCCCCAGAAAGCCTCAAACGCCCACAAGGGGGCGCTATCGACCACGTTGAGAACCTATGGTCTAAACTGAGTCCCATTCCTGAGTAAGGTAGCACTGCACGCAGAATACTCCCACCTATCTAAAACTGTAAGAGTAAAGGTTCTACCCACCAACTTCCAGAGCAATAAGTCATCTAAGTCAAAATTTTGTTTTTTTAAACTAAAATTTCAACTAAAACCACAATTTTCTCCATAAAATACCTAGTTAACTAAAATTTTTTTTTGCAAAATTGTAAAACTTGGACAATTTCCTATGAATAATGTTCAGACAATTTTGGTGTAGCAGCCTTTATTATTGAAGAATATTAGCAAATTTTGATGTTAAAATTGGCTTTATTTCGTACATTTTTCACATAAATTTCGAAATTAAGGGCTTGGAATTTGGACTTTGTGGTCAAGTCTGACAAGTCCTTTACGTTGAATAGCTTTTCTAATATCTCCCGAAATCGTTCGACTTTGTTATTAAAATATCCATTCCTAATATTCAACATTCATCATTCTGGGAAGTTGATCGTGTGGGTGGCAAGGGCAAACCCACAAACCAACTAGTTTTATTAGAAACTCATCTGGGCTAAAATGATCCCGCAGTTTGAATAGCTTTTAGTAATGTTTCTGGGATAAAAGATAAATTCTTTAATTCATAGAAATTCTTTCTTCTCTGAATATTCAAGATTTCATGGTGAAGTGTCACATTTGTCGTGCATTCTGTACATAAAAATGTTATAATAATAAAAAGAAGTAAATGATTAGAAACAGATTATAATTTATTTTCAATGAAAACTAACGATCCTTGAATCGAGAAACATTTGGGTCATTATGTAACGACAAATGCCGCCAGTACATGTGTATTCGAGATCAATCATTAATATTGTCTCGTAATCAGTTGTTAGATTCAAAAGCCTGATAATGTTTATATATTGCAATTTTTTTATCAAACAAACAGAAATATCTAACAGCAGTATAACGAACTAACAAGACTACAACATATTCGGACCATTTTGAGAGGCCGATATCGTTTCGCAGAAGATGAAGAAAATGAACAAAAAGTACTGAAAAATAAATAAATAGTTGGTCGTACGATATATGAAGTTGAACGCCGACAACTGGACGTTTTATTAAATATTTCAAATGCCAATCAGCGAATTATTGGTCTTAACACAATTTATTAACATTCAATTATCATCGCAAATCAGTCACCTCTTGCTATTTTTTAATGATAATTAGTTACGCGATGATCGCCCATGTGAAGTGAGATCTTGTGCGACTGGCAATCATTAGGCGCTTTGTGAAATTTTCTCATGATCGGTTTCTTTGCTGGGTTAAAGTTTTTGAAATAATTAAGATTGACAACATCCTTGGGAAAAGATACTGGTGGTTTTCTTTTGGTGTAGCCCCGTTTATGAAGTTATTACCCTTTTTTTTATCCTACGTAGAATACAAAATTGAAACAGCACAAACATAAGCTGCTTGATGGCAATTGTGTTATACCATATTTATAAGACCAATTAGTATCAATGTTTAAAGCGATTAGTTATCCTTAATAGCGGGATGCTCCACGGGATAAATTATTGTGATTAAATATTTATATTGTTATTTAGGATTTACTCCGAGTACGATTTGTGTTTAAAAACAAACGATCTAGGTACGATGCGATCTAATACTGATGAATTCAGTGGTAATTGGGTTTGATTTTATCGAGATGTAAGTAAAATCGTGCACTTTTATGATGGACAGAAAATGAATGTGCGGTGAATTTTTTTAGAAGTTGTAATGAATTTCACATGGAAATATTGAGATCTTCCGTTGAAAACTTCTTAAAATTAGATTCAAAATTTATTCTGCAATTTAACAATAAATAAATCGAAATTAATTTTGAAAGTTACAGTGCTGGTATTGACGTGGTCTTCCAATATTCTATACAGGGGTACTTGTATTGATTCAAACTCGTCCTGATTTTTGATAACTATATTTATGACTGTTTCTTTACAATGGCTGCGTTCAGTTAGTGGCATAATTTAACATAACAGCTTTGTTCGTTTACGCCACACGGGATCCCGCGGGTTCCCGCGTGCGCAAATTTTGTGTTTTCTTACTTTCTCGGGATCGAAAAAGAGGGGAAATTTTCGCTTCCCCTCGTCCAAATAAGTTCCCGAGGTTTTGAGTCCCAGCGACTGTGGCTTGCTGTCAAAATCAAATTGTCAATTTAAGCAAGTGACAGCTGAACGTTCTGTGAGAGAAAATCTTAAGTAAAAATTAGTTTTGTATAAATTGTTCAGCTAGTAAATTAAAATAATTTAAACTCAAGTCCGGAATATTCATGAATTAAAATAACTACAAGTAGGGTTATAAACCATTAATAAATAAAAATAAGAAAAATCTTAAAGGAAAAAAAAGAAAAAGAGGACTCTCTTATGAAAATATTGTCAATGGCATTTGGTTGTTTTGCCGGCGGCAAATACAATCACACTTGAGTGCACATACAACTCACCAGCGTGGTGTATTTGTCGCTGGTAAAATAACCAAGCCACAAAATTCCACAGCAGCCATTTTGGTGTGGCTCTCAGTATGTGCGTGAGCTTCTCCGTATTGGGTGACTGTCATAACTGTAGATAATTATGGATATTAATATCAGTACCGAAAGTTATTCGCTCGATACTGTATAAAATTTGAAAATTAAAAATATTTACTTTTTATCGAATTGTTACCTAAAAAAATGGGATTCTAGAAAATAGTTAATTACAGTTGGCTTATGCTTAGTACATAATAAATTTTATAATATGTGATGAAACGAATAAACATATTGAATTGAATTGATTTGAATATAAATTGTTCAACTTGATATATAATTCAGTTGTGTTTTATCACGGTTGTGGACAAAAGTGGACATATGTGGATATAACACTGGTCAGTTTCCAGACTGATTTTGACTAAATTAGGTGCTGGTTACATCAACATCACTATTTTTAATCTAGCAGCTCCTGCTTTGCTTCTTTTAGATTTCGACAAAATTCCAGCAGTAATCTGCCTTCATTTGATCGGTGTGCCCTGGTATCGTTGTTCAACTATTCGCATGACTTGGTGAAATCCTCACACCCTGCTTCACCAAGATTTTCAGGAAATTCATCCAAATGAGAGTGTAAAATATGAGGTTAATGGTCATCCTAGATCTCTCAAATTTGTCAACAAGTCCTGTACTAATTGCAAATAGTTTTTTTCATTTTTGATGCCAAGAAACGTTTGGATTGGCAGTGTGTAGCCACACGATCCACGGCATATCCACGGTATATACCGTGGATATACCGTAGATACACGGTATGCTCCTATACTCCGTGCGATATACCGTGGATACACGGAATGCTCCTTTACACCGTGGTTTATACCGAGTATCCACGGTATATAGCAGCATATCGTGTGAGTATACCGTGTATTCACGGTATATAGGAGCATACCGTGGATATGCAGTGGATCGTGCGGCTAGACACTACCATTTGGATTACCTAAAACAATGATTTATGTTCTCTTTTCGAGCCATTCATGGTGGTTCTTTTGTCATGGCTTGAAACACATAAAACACGGATATATAGTGGGCCTTATTGTTGAATCCGCCGGCAGGGAGGTGAATGCGAATTTGACAGGTTTTGATTGTTGAATCCCCCAGCGGGAAAGTGAACGAGAATTTCACACCCGAAAGTGGAAGTTAAACTAAAAAACCACTTGTTTGGAGCTATGTATCCAATGCGAACTGTCCATTCGATTGCCATTTGAATTTTGAAAATGAAATATGTCGCTTCATATGGCAGTTGCGCCCGGCGGATTGAACAATCGCAACGACAAGTGAAAGTGAAACTCTTTAGCGGCGGGAATCCCAAATCCGCCGGATTCAACAATCGGGCCCAGTATAACCTGCCTGCTCCCCTAAAAGGAAATTCACCAGATACAAAAATTCTGGTGTAGCACAATTTTTCTCTTTCAGACGAGATGCCGAAATTTCAGAATATTCTTTCGATAAATGCAAGTCCTCGTTCAATTCATTCTGGTTGATGTGTTGCTTGACTAGGTGTGAAATCCGAAAACCTGTCATCGTTTCCCAGCGGGAAATCTAAGCATTCGGCATGCATTTTTCAGGTACTCGGGCGAGCGTGAAAGCATTACTTTAGGATACGCACTTCATTTCTTTTTTTATATTGATGATTGTGTTATATTGATGGGAGGGAAGATATACAAGCCAGCTATTTAAATTACCTCTGCATTACTTTTCATCAATCATTAAGGGGACCCCTCACCGCCAAATTTTTTAAAAATCGAAATTTTTTTTATGATAGAATAGAATGGACGTTTAAAAACATGATTTTAACATAAAAGTCTCAAAAAATTATATGTTTTTGTTTTATTTAATTTATTGTGAAGCGCTCCGAAGTCGCTTTTTTCGATTTTGGTCTACTTCGCTGTATCGCTACACCGCCTTTCTCTTAGTAACACCTGCTTACATATACATGCATATATAATACAATAAGTTATTCTCTCACATAACAACAGCTGGGGAATTTTTGGGATACGTATATTTATATTGTATAGCTCCCACAGTTCTCTTCATTGCTTCTTGTGTACGTTTCAGTCTGTTTTCGAGGTTGAGAACGAAAATATCTGTAAAGATGCCTAAGAAACCCGGTAAAGAATCTTCAGATCGACCGCTACTCCGTGCAAAAAAAAGAAAATTTCCGGGAAATAGGTTTAGTAACGAGCATAGTAATGAATGCGCAAGTGCTTCTGCAGCTAAGTTGAAAGACAAGGATGCGTTCAGTGTATCGGTTGATCCGTCTTTTCAATACTGTATAGTTCAGTGGAGTGTATTTACTTTTCTACAGACTATTTTAAAATGCAAAAACTGTAATAAGGATGTTAAATTTTCTAAATCGGATGAAAGAGGTGTGGGTTTCAAGCTATGCATTTTGTGTGAATGTAGAACTGAATATGTTTATTCGTGTCCAAAAATTGATCGCGCATACGAAATCAATCGTCGATTAGTGTTTGTTATGAGAATTCTTGGAGCTGGTTTAGGAGGCATTGCGAATTTTTGCGGTCTCATGGATATTGGATCAGAGTGGAGCTACAAAACATATTCTAGTGCTGTTGACAATATAAACATTGCTGTCGATGCTGTTCTCCGGCTTGTGCTAAACAAGGCTTCTAACGAAGAGAAAGCTTTGAACAAAGCTGCTGGTGAAATTGAAAATAATTTTGCAGTATCAGGTGATGGATCGTGGGCAAAACGTGGATATACATCTCTTTTGGGAATCATTTCTTTGATCGGAAAGCGAACTGGTAAAATACTCGATGTCATCGTAAAATCCAGTTATTGTCTACTTTGCTCTGCGTGGAAATCAAAACGAGACACTGTAGAGTTTGAAGAATTCTACGAAGAGCACAAGGAAAACTGCACAGCCAATCACGAAGGTTCAGCCGGAAAAATGGAAGTCGATGGTGTTATCGAGATGTTCAAAAGGTCTCAAGACCTGCATGATGCGCGGTATAAATATTACATCGGCGATGGTGACACCAAAACGTTCAAAAATCTGTTAGACGTGCATCCTTATGGTGATGACTTTTTAATTGAAAAAAAAGAGTGCGTTTTGCACGTTAAAAAAAGAATGTTTAGTCGAGCAAAAGAAGCAAAAAAAAAATTAACTTTGCAAAAAAAACAAAAAAAAATAGCTGAAAAAGATGCTTCTACAACTCCGAAAAAAACTCCACAAAAAGGTCCGAAAAAAGTTCAACTTACACTAAACGTAATGAAAAATTTGTCAACATATTATGGTCTGGCTATACGAAGAAATACTGATTCGGTAGAAAATATGTACAAGGAAATTTGGGCAGCGTATTACCACAAAATTTCAACTGACGCAAATCCTCAACACTCTTATTGTCCTGTAGGAGAAGAGAGTTGGTGTAACTGGCGCAAGGCAGAGGCAGTTGGTGGCAATGCTTTGCAAAATTTCAAGCATCCTCCACCGTTAGATGATGAGGTGCAAGAAATTTTAAAGCCTATTTATGAAGACTTATCATCGAAAGATTTATTGAATCGTTGTTTAGGTAATTTTACGCAGAATAACAACGAAAGCTATAATTCTTGCGTTTGGAACTTGGCTCCCAAGCATTCTTTTTGTGGGCAAAAAATCATAAAAATGGCTGCAAATATTTCTGCATGTATATTTAATGAAGGATTCATCGCTATTTTGGAAATAATGCAGGTCTTGGGTATGACAATTGGCCACATTGCTTGGCAACATGCAAGAAAGAGTGATGCTAAGAGAATTAAGCAGGCGGAAAAACAGTCCACTGAGGCATCTAAAAAGGCCAGAACTGCTCGTAGAGACCAAAAATCGTTGGAAGTGGAGCAATATGAGCGAGAGGAAGGTATATTGTACGGTGCAGGCATCGCAGATTAAATTTTGGTAAGGTTTTTTACAAAAAAACAAAATTTTAACTTTAAACGCGATTATCTCGAAATGACGTTTTTCAAGTTGGCGTGCATGATTGAGAAAAAACTACTTATCCAATCGTTCTATAATTTTACCACGTTGATCTACATATATTTTTGCTCAGAATGAACTACGGAAGGAATAATCGGCTGTCAATTTTTTGAGTTACAACTAATTGGAGGGGACAAAAAAGCTTCATTGTCGAAAAAATGCCGCCATTTTGTTATTTTTGAGACCATTTTCTACCTTTTAGTTCATTCCAAGGGGGATTGATTGCAGAATAAAACCCCGTTTTTTTTTTTCAGACGTTTCTGAGAGCAGTTATCATGCACGCCGCGAGTTTTCAGTGTTTTTGGAAAACCGTTGTAGCAGACGACAGTGGGCTAAAAAAATCTAAAAAAATTTTTTTTGTACACTTTCAGTTAAATAAAATGTTAATGCAAAGTTTCATTAAGATATCTCTTTTTATTCCATTAAAAAAAAATCTTTGAAAATTTTTTTTTTTCAATTTTGAAGGTGAGGGGTCCCCTTAAGGGTCACTTTAAACGATGGCTTACCTCATACCTTCTTTAGGGAATTCGTTACAACATTTCCCGCTGGGTTTATTCTTCAGTTTCCATGTAATCCACTTGCTCTTGTTTGAAGAGTTTTATATTAGCAATGTTCACCGCACATCGTCTTTATGATTATTTTTAATAATTACACGACAGTAAATAATAATTTTTCCATCATGAATAACCAAGGGCAACAAAGACCCACGAACCCTTCGAACAACAATCAACTCACAATAGTACAGTGGAAGATCTCAGGATTTTACACAAACTCTGCCTCACTGGACATAATAATAGCACGACACAACCCGGACATCATAGCACTTCAAGAAACGCACATTCCACACATGAACCATATATACGCACCTAGGAAATATCGACATTACGACTTACATACACATAACCCGCACTCCACAAGAGTCAGTGGTGCTGGTATAATGGTTAAAAGAGGCCTTGCGGTAGAAACACTACCCATAATCAATCAGAACACACCAATGCTAGCTCTAAGAGTGCATGCTGGACTAACACTCGACATTGCTTGTATATACGTAGAGCAAGACTTGAACAACATAACAGACGAACTAGACAAACTAGCATTACCATTAAGAAGACCAGCATTAATCCTTGGGGACTTTAATGCCCACCATCAACTATGGGGATCGCAGTACAACACACAGAGAGGTTACGACATAAGCAACTGGGTAGACAACACAGAATTTATTCTATTAAACGACGGTTCTCCAACATTATTTACAACACGAAACACATTAACTAACATAGACCTCTCACTTGCGACCTCAGACATAGCCCCAAGACTAAACTGGACAACGACTAAGCACCCAAAACAAACTGACCACTTTCCAATTATTTTGAGCATTAACCAAGCCTCAGAACATTCTAAAGGTGCCAGCCCATAGAACGCGTTTCAGGCGTCGCTTTCATGCGTTGCGTTGACATTTAAGTTGGAATACATGCTTCTAAATAGCAACCGGCCCAATGACGGAGGAAAAGCGTAGGCGCGTCGCATGTAACGCGTAAAGTTGCCCAACTTTCAACTTTTCATGCGTCTGGCATTCGATTATTTGTCAACTGTGACATCGATGGCAATCAGCTGTGCTCTTGTACAAAAGAATTATATCTTGATCTGAACAAATCAAGTTTTAATTACATAACCACTGCTTATAAAAATTTTATTTCTCAAAACACACTCGATAAATTATATATAAACAAATTTTAGACTGAAATGATAAATAAAGTTGGAAGTAATGTTAAATGTCAAAGTCAGCGCGCCGCGTTCATTGGGACGGTGATACGCGTCATACGTTTGTTATCAACGCAATACATGAAAGCGACGCCAGAAACGCGTTCTATGGGCTGGCACCTTAAACATGTTCCACAATTTGTTGAACGACACGCGGATTGGAAGAAATTCCAATTTAAAGTTGAGGAATACCTCCTACAAAAAGAGCTGAGCCCCGACGTCAATAGGGAAGTAGCGATCTTAACGAGAGCTATCCGGTATGCTGCCAACTACAGCATGTCCTCAACTCAAAGCGTCAGAGAAAACACCCCTAGATGGTTCAACAAAGAAATTCACCAGCTGGTTCGACAGAAGAACCAAGCATGGAAGCGCTTCAAAAGATCCCCTTCTGCAGATAATGCAATCTCTTATCGCTCCCTCAATGCGCGTATGCGCAGGACGATAAGAGAAGAAAAGCGCAAGGCTTGGGAAAACTTCCTCGATGCTATTAACCCCAACAATTCAGTTCAAGAAAACTGGCGCAGCATCAAAGCGGTGTTCGGAAACAGAAAAGGCACGACGGTTTCCGCACTTGAATATGAAAACAGGACAATCGTCGACCCCTACGAAATCGCAAACCTTATAGGCAAACAGCTCACGAGTTATGCAGACATTGATCTAAGCCTACACGGCGAAGATGGCAGAGCCATAGAGGCAGAGCTGGAGACTCTCCAGAACCTCCCCCCATCCCTCCTAGACAAGCACATAGCCTTAAGAGAAGTCCAAGATGTATTGGACTCTTATAAAGGTTCAACACCGGGCCTAGATAAAATATCATATGGAATGATGAAAAATGCCCCATTAGGATACCTAATAAGGTTAACTAGGCTTTACAATATGGTGCTAACCTCGGGCTCATTTCCACATGCTTGGAAATTGGCAGAGATCCGCCCTATTCCTAAAATACCCAGCCAAATCCTCCTCCCCAACAAAATCAGACCAATATCCCTCCTACCAACAGCATCCAAAGTCCTAGAAAAAATCCTAAGCAATAGACTATGTTGGCTCCTAGAACGAAGGCTTACAGACGGGGTTGTGGGCTACAGACCTGGAAGAGGCACACTGTCCCTCTTACAGGAAACTGAACACAACCTGGCTTGTGCCATCAGACGGAGAGAACATAGTGTATTGCTCTCAGCAGACCCGGAGAAAGCATATGACAGACTTCAAAGAAAAGTCGTCGTGCACCAGCTCATAGAATGGAATGCAGGTTACAACTTTGTAAAGACAGTCAACTCATTCCTCTCAAACCGTAAAATCACGGTCAGGAACAAAGGTTTTGCTTCCAATGTCCTACCCCTAGCAAGTGGAACACCGCAAGGGTCGCCATTATCGGTAGCCCTGTTTAATACCTACATACATAAGCTCTCGTCGGCACTAACTCAAGTGCCCAACCTCAACTTCCACATATATGCAGACAATATAGTTCTTTACTCTTCTAGCAATACCCTCTCGGTAGAAAACACACTTCGTACAGCACTCAACGTGCTAAAATCATGGTGCCAAACAGTCGGGGCAATTATTTCAGAAGACAAGCTAGAAGCGTTACACGTCTGCAGGAGAACAAGTTGTACTGCAACCAGTTTAAACTGGGAAAACCACAGAATCCCCCTCCAGAAAGAACTGAAAGTGCTAGGTTTACATCTAAACAAAACACTACGGTGGAATAAGCATGCAAACGAAGTCGCTGCAGATTTAAAAAAGCGAAACAACTTGCTTAAAGTAATCTGTCAAAAAAAGCACGGTCCACCAGTAAACCTAGCAATTAAAATAGCAAAACAAATAATAATTGGCAAGGTGGATTACGGACTGACGATATATGGACATGGTTCTAAGACGGCACTCGAAAAGGTCCAAAAAACAATTAACAATTCTGCGCGCATTGCTCTCGGAGCATTATGCACGACACCTATCGAAGCTCTCTTAATAGAGGCCGGTTTACCAACTATGACGGAACGAACAGATGAGCTTACAACAAACGTAATCCTGAAGAGCATGCATCATTTCCAAGCCCCACTGCACCACAACATAACGAACATACTCCAAACCGACTTGAATAAATACAGAAAACCTTCGGCCCTCGTGCAAGGGTTGAAGAAACTTCCAACGGACCTACTTTATATCCCTAACCTGGTAAAGATTCAGACGAACTTAACGCCCCCTTGGTTATTTAAGGAACATCGAATAAACACAGAAATGACAAAATACATCAATTACAGTAACACTCTTAAAAGACAGCATTTCAATAGACTAATTGAAGAACAAGCAGTACCCCAACAATACTACACAGACGCATCTAAAAGCACAGATCAGGTGTCCTACGCGGTAGTGAATAGAGAGGGAAGGCTGGTGAGTCTAGAGAAAATGCCAGGTTGGACTTCAATATATACCGCGGAAACATCTGCTATATATAAAGCCTGCTTGTATGCAGAAAATTCAGAACCTGCATTAGTCATAACTGACTCGCTATCTGCACTACAATCAATAAGGAACCTGAAAAACAGACATCCAACAATACAACAAATAAGACAGATTGTTAGTAACAGGGACATACGGCTCATTTGGTGCCCCGCGCATGTTGGCATAAGTGGGAACGAACATGCAGACAGGGAAGCAAAAGAAGCACATAGACGACCCCTTACAGAAGTACGAACACCTGACTTTATATCGGTACGGAGAAAAGCACGACAAACGATGAACCACGAAAAACAATACAACTGGAATAGTAGTAGCACTTTCCTAGCCTCACACTGGAAGAAAATTACAACCCCCCAGGGACATAATCTCCCCAGAGCGTTAGGCGTTCTACATACAAGAGTAAGACTTGGACATTTCCTCGCCGTCAAAAGACACATTTTCCAGAGAGAACACCCACCTTTATGTCCCCACTGCCCCATGCAAAACCTAACAGCACGACACCTCTTCATGGACTGTCCTACCACTGTTTACATCCTACGGCAACATATCGAATATGATAACAATACACCAATACTGAATACGAACGACGAACAGACAAAAACACTTATTACACTTTTAAACAGACTGATACAGGAACCATCCCCTAAAATTTAAGAAAACAAAATATATATGTACATTATATTAATAATCTAAGATCTTTGAAGTGTATACAGCCCTCTAGGATTAAGCTCCATGGGCTTAGACCCACTTTATTAGTATAAGTTATATTAGACTAATAAAGTTTATAAAAAAAAAAAAAAATGAGTCATTGAAACAAATGAGTCATGAGTAGTAAGTTCAGTAGGGAAACTGGCAATAAATTACATGCAGAATTAATTTTATAATTGCTTCATATTTCTTTAGGTCTCATTACAGAAAATAAGAGCGTTTTATTCTTGAAAAGTACTTCCTTACTACATTACTTCCGCATAAAAGGGGCCATCCATAAATTACGTGAGGCGTTTTTGGAGATTTTTCGACCCCGCTTCCCCTTGGTGAGATGTTGTGAGATTTGGCTCGACCCCCCTTCAATCTCACGTGACATTTTTAAAATTTCTAGTATTTACCCTATTATGCGTATTTATAGTGTAAATACTTTAATCTGTGCTTGATTGCGTTAGATTTATTTTAAAAAACATAATTTGTGTTGAAGAACAGTACCACAAAATCATCCCAGGACCAACTCGGCTTGCAGCCATTATAAACTACAATACCTGTGGATTACCATTTAGCAGGTGATTCTGGCTATCATTTGGAAATCAATCTCATGATGCCTTACAGGGATAATGGTTTATTAACAAGAAAACAGAAAAATTTCAATTCTAGTGTGAGCTCAACTCGTGTAGAGCAAGCATATGGAATTTAAAAAAAAATAGAATATTTCATTTATTGACATACGAAGTTTGACTTTGGCAAAACATAATTATGGCATGCATAGTCATTCACAATGTTATTGTAAAGATGGAGATATACAAACTTCGGAGCATTCTTGTATAAATGGCACTTTAGGGTAAAAAACCCGTGACTGAATGACCCAAGTCTTAGGCGTCCATTACGCGATAGGTTCTGCTGACAGTTTTGCCACAGATTTGCCTACGACTGACGGAAAACCTAACGCCTAAGCTAAGGTGATGACTGACGTAATCCTCCGTATATTTTAATTTCCATTAATCATGACTGAGGAGTCTAAAGTCACAGCCAGCTTCTCAAATTGGCGTTTGAGCCGCCTGTACACCAGGATATAGACTCAAGAAGTGCGGATCTGCTAGACTTCCATTCTTCACAGCTCTCGATGTTCACAACAAAAGGTTTTCAAAATCTATCTTGGCCTCTAGTATGTCGGAGCAGATGGTCGTCGATTCAAAACTCGAATCCTGTAAAATGCTTAGATGACTAATGCCCCCTGGTGTAAATGTTTGCTTTTTGTATAGTGAAAATGCACCGCAGATAGCATGTGTTCTGGTCCTAATATAATCTCTATTATTGCAGTAGGATTACGTTATGGTACATTATGCACTTAAGATACTTAGGAGGGCATTAGGTTCCAGGTTTTTCAATTGGGCTTCTGAGCTTTTTTTTGTTCCAGCTTAGTCCCCACACTAGTTCAGCGTAGGGTCGCAATCTGTCTAAAAATGGTCGTATTAGTCAATGCATACGTTACATTCCCAGTTTTTCCCAGGCCATTGTATAAAATAATAAGAATTTTTCATCACGCCATACTCTCTTCATTCCCAGATATTTAAAATATTTTCATTACTTTTTTTGGATGTTCGAGTTGGATGGTATTTGAAACAGTGAACAACAGTGGCTACACCCAATTGCTATTGAGTCGAAATATAGTAATAGTATCTTCTTCTTGGATGGCGCTACAGTCGTTGCAGGACTCGGGCCTCTCGAAGTCTCCTCTTCCAGTCATCTCTACGTCTTGCTAGCTCTCTCCAATTTGTTATATGAAATTTCCGTATATCTGCTAGCACGTCATCTATCCACCTATTTCTTGGTCGTCCTACTCTTCTTCTTCCTGATGGTCTACCATTAAAAATCCTGGCTAGCATTCTATCTTCTGAAGCTCGTACAACGTGTCCGAGCCATCGCAGTCTATTCAGTCTTATGTATGTAGCTATATTAATTTCGTCATACATTTCTTGAAGTTCTTCGTTTGTCCTAATGCGCCATTCGTTCTGGTCAACCCTTACAGGACCAAATATTCTTCTTAAGATCTTCCTTTCGAAGATTTTAAGTTGATTTTCTGTTTGTTGGGTCAATGTCCAAGCCTCAGACCCATAGCATAGAACTGGGCGGATTAATGTTTTATATAGTCTGACCTTGCACTGTCTTGAAATTTCTTTGTTTTTTAGGACCGGGACTAGTGCGAAATAGGTTTTATTTGCGGCTACGATGCGTCTAAGGATGTCGTCCTTTATCTTATTTTCTGCAGTAAGCATTGTCCCTAAATAGATAAAGTTTTCTACAATTTCCACACTATGATCATCAAGGCTGATACTTCGCCCTAATCGTTGTCCTCGTTTTGATACGATCATATACTTTGTTTTTGTGTCATTTACTCGTAGATTGAACTTTGCTGAACTTTGGACAATTTTGGAAAAGGTTTCTTTTACATCTTGCGCTTTGCGTCCAATTATGACTATGTCATCTGCGAAGGCTAGTACCTGAATGTTCCTTGTGAAGATGCTATTTGCTCCATTAAGCTGTGTTTCCCTCATTATTGCTTCCAGAGCAATGTTAAAAAGTATTGGTGAGATCGCATCTCCTTGTCGCAGACCCGATTCTTGAGGGAAGTTGATCGAGTTGCATCCTCGTATTCTCACTTGTGTTTTACAATTTTTGGTCGTCATTCTGCATAGGTCTATTAATTTCTTCGGGAAACCCATTTCACTCATCTTCTTCCACAACTCTCTTTTATTAAGCAGGTCGTAAGCATTTCTATAGTCAACAAAAAGAAGATGAATATCAATGCTTTCTTCCCAGCATTTTTCAAGTATTTGTCTCATTATGAAAATCTGGTCTGTTGTCGATCTATTTGTTCTAAATCCTGCTTGGTAATCGCCTACTTTATCCTCCAAATGTGGTTTCAGTCTATTAAATAAAATATGTGAAAGCACTTTGTAAGCTGTGTGCAACAAAGATATTGGTCTGTAGTTTTTGCAGTTCATCAATTCACCTTTTTTATGGACTGGGACTATTGTACCTAAAAGCCATTCTTCTGGCAACTTGCTGCTTCTCCATAGTTTTACGATGAGGCTATGTAAGACATGGCATTACTTCTCCCCCCATTTTTTAAGATTTCCGGGGGTATGCCATCTGGACCTGGAGCCTTATGATTTTTTAGTTTCGCTATGGCATTTGCAACTTCTTCTATTGTAGGATCTGGCGTATCGTTTTCTGGGTCATCTGTACTACGGCTGTCTGCTTCTCCCTGTGTTAGGTTTATGTTCTCTTTGAAGAAGTCTCTAAAGTATTTCTCCCACACCTCGAGTATGTCCTCGATACTACTAGCTATAGTACCATCTTCTCTTCTTACCATGGTGCAGGTGGGTTTGTATCCTTTCTTAATCATGTTGACTTCTTTGTAGAAACTCCTAGCGTCTTTATTAGTGTAGCTTTGCTTAATCGCACTTATTCTATTTCTAAAGTAGTCACGTTTTTTCTTCCTTAATAACTTTTTCGTGACTCTTCGTGCTGCTACATATTTCTCGTGGTTTCCTCTGGTCATTCTTTCTAGATACACCTGTCTTGCTTGGTTTTTTATTTCAATGCTTCTCTTGCATTGATCATCAAACCAGTGCCTCCTTCTCTCTTGGTTTTGTGTGCCTAATACACTGTTGTTTGTCTCTGTAGTAATAGTATCACGTATACTTTTATGTAATGGATTAATGAATCCTTATCTATGTGCAATATGTATTAATAAAACCTTGCACCATGATCATCTGATACTGCACCAAGATTTTCGTGAATGATATCTAAGTGCGGATCCAAAATGACGATTTTAAAGATTTTCTCATTTACAGATATTGTACTTAAAATTGAAGAAAACAAAAAGATATTAAGAAATATTGCAAAAAAAAATGCAGAAAAATCGAAAATATCCATTTTGAGCGCTAAAACTCCCTAAAAAGTGGGTTTCCGAGGTAGAAAATCGGTAGACGTCATAACCCCGCCGAGACCCCTTCCCTCCCGCATGTGAGATTTGGTGAGATTCGGCTCGAACCCTTCCCCCCTAAACGCCTCACGTAATTTATGGATGACCCCAAAGTAATGCAAAGAGTAATGATTTGAGCGTTCTATGTATGTAACGCAGTTTGAGAGTTCTATGTAATGCAGAATGGAGGCGATTGGTTACCGCGTATGACATCGCCCATGCAAATGTAATGCCTTATCTCCACTTGCTGTAATCTGAACGAGAGCTAGTTGCTACTCCTTAGAACTACTTTCCGAATTGATGGGTAATTACTTGCTTTCCCTACTGGGATATTATGTACATATTATGTACTATGCACTATGTATTATGTACTATATACTATATATCTATACATATACATAGATATAGATATACAATTTCATATTTTATTGTAGTATCACAACAATAACATAAACTTAAATGGAATATTCATAAACAAAATTTATTGATCCTTATCCTCCTATAATATTAAGCTTGATTTGGAAATATCGACTGGGCGGGCATAGACGTTTTCACTTCCAACGTGTGGTCCTACGCACACTCATATTTTTTTTGAATTGTGTTATACATTGGCGAACAAAAATCAACGTACACCATACCATCATCATATAAAACTAGTGGGGCCCTGTTTAAACACAAAACGTAAAATAGCAAAAAAATCAAACACAAAACGAAATTCTCTTCTGTAAAAAATTCTCTTCCGATCAAACAAAACAACAGCAAATAAAAAAATTCTCTTCTGAAAAAAATTCTCGTTCGATTTCTTGGAAAAATGTTGAAAGTGGCACAACTAGAATATTATTATAGAAGAAGAAGACTAGTGGGGCCCCTCTTTATAGCAAAAAATCAAACACAAAACGAAGTTCTCTTCTGTAAAACATTCTCTCCCGATCAAACAAAACAAACGAAAATAAAAAACTTCTCTGCCTAAAAAAATTCTCGTTCGATTTCTTGGAAAAATGTTGAAAGTGGCACAACTACAATATTATTATAGATAGCGATATTATTATGGATAGCGAGTTATTTGTGAATTCTGTATATTTCACTTTTTGTTATTTTTTTTTGTAGAAATAATTTATTATGGAATTTCAATAAAATGTTTTGCTACTTATACTGTGATATCACAATTTTTTACAAATTTTAAAAATAAAATAAAAATACGAATTTTCGCTATTTTATATGGTGTACATATGGTGGTTGACTTCTGTTCGCCACTGTATGTACATCTTACTATATTATTTTTTGAAGTTATACTTCTTTAGGCGCGTTTGGAAAATATTATGAGAGTGAATTTTTATCGGACGCGAGACGCAACGCGAGACGGTGTCGGAGAATATAGGCGACGGGGTATGGAGGGAAAGCATTTTAACTCCCATTTTTTAGCTGATGTCTGTTCACGACGTCGATGGGTGAGGGGGTTATTATCCTGAGGCTATGGAGGAAAATAAATTTCATGTACATTCATCAGCCAAGCGAAGGTTTGGGCTTTTTGTAGGTATAAGAAGATTCGTAGTTCCTGGGTGAGGAGTTCTGTCGTGAGGCTATGGAGGGAAATCCGATCTGTGTTCTATTCATCACCTAAGCGCGAGTTTCTAAGGGCCAGTTTTACACGGGCCGACTTTTTCGGAAGATTTTTCTTGGTTGTTTGTCTGCCTGTGTGAAACGGGCCAAGATAATAATAAAGCTATATGGCAACTGTACAATAACAAGAGATAATTATTTACTGTTTTACTAATGATTTTGAATGGTTAAAACTTAATATAATTATTCAATCAGAAATTAGTTTGAATATATAATACAAAATATTTACTGTTAATATTTGGGAAAATCAAACAATGAACAAGATATTAATGGTTTTATTTAGCTTGACCTCGTATATTTGTTTGGTTCAAATCTTGCGACAGCTTTTTCAACTACTTCTACTAAACCGATTCTTATGAAACTTTGCACACACATTGAGCTAACGTGTCAGTGTAATCTGAAAATTTTGTAAAAAATCAAGATGGCGGTTCCAAGATGGCGGACGAATTTTTCAATTGTGTTCCAATTCCATTGAAAATCGGATATCGGGGGGCTTTTAGGGCTACAAATGACGATTCTATGGTCAAAATTTGAAAATTAAAAATGGCGGATGAATTTGGAAATGTTTTCTGAATCCATTTAAAACCGGTATAGGGGGGTTATTAGGGCCACAAATGACGATTCTGTGGTCAAAATTTGAAAATTCAAAATGGCGGATGAATTTTGCAAATGTGTTCTGAATCCATTGAAAATCGGTATCCGGAGGTTTTTAGGGCCACAAATGACGATTCTGTAATCAAAATTTGAAAATTCAAAACGGCGGATGAGTTTTGCAAATGTGTTCCGAATCCATTGAAAATCGGTAAAATCCAATCAAAATGGCGGCGCCAATATGGCGGTACGATTTTGGCAATTACGATGCGATTTCACTGAAAATAGCTATTTGGGTGTGTTTAAGGTCGGAAATAATAAATTTGTTGTCAAAATTAGAAAATTTAAAATGGCGCTGGAGATATGGTATGCATAACAAATCACTACACCAAAATTTTGTAAAAAGTAAAATCCAAAAATGACTGAATTAAGATTAAAAAGAATATAATAAAAATAGGTAAAAAAAACTTTTAAGTTAAATGGTTTTATTTTAAATCTGCTGTACCAAAAACTAGAAAATAATTAGAACACAAACATGGACCTTCTGGAATAGTAGGAGTGCTGTCTTCTAATGTCGTTTACCAAGGGGCACTTTGTGTCGCTGTATCAGCGAAGTAAGTAATATTCTGGGACTTTTAACAGACTAAAATAAAAACATGGGGCGCATAAAAACCTGTATAAATAAGAACAACTTGTCTAGAAAAATGTGTTTCCTCTCTGGGTTGACTAGTAGGTGATTCTAGTTAGGATTAGAATCCGGTATAACCGACAGGCTGGAACGTGTCGGCATCATGCTGCTTCCACCTGCCAACGCACGCAAATAATAAAAAATCCAATAAATTATTTGCATGCAAATTAAAAATTAGTCTTAAATCACGCCAAAGAAGTATAACATCTAATGCGCGTACATAAGTACACACACCCACTTTTTTTTAAATTAAAGTCGCCGATACCTTTACTGTATCGCTCGCGGTGTACTTTAGCTTTGACGCCCTATTATATGCATTTCTTCCCATATCCTGAACCTTACGAACCGCCACTGGTAGCAATTCTGGCAATATTTTACCGCTTTTATCATAATGAATGCTCCACTGAAATAAGTAATGTTTCTTCTGCACACAAGGCTAGCCCGCTCAGCTCACTCACAGTTTACAACATACTCCGGTTTAAAATTTCGTTTATAACTAGAAGAACTATCGACCAACCTTCCACAGTCAGTATTCCCGAACTCATACAACTGGCAAGAGTTCAAACTGTACTTGCTTAGTTTTTCGGAATAAACTTACAGATATCACGAGTAAGTAAGGCTCATTTGTCTTTGTAAAATAGTACATTTCTAGGCTAAACTTTTTTTTTGTAGCCATATGTCATTTTCTTCTATTTATAGAAGACCTATTCTTCGTAATAAAGTCCCTCATTATCATATTTCAAACTTATTCGCTTATTCTACCAATGGGCCAACTTAGATTTGTGTTTCCAGAGTAAAAAAGCTAGCTCTGCCGCTTTCCGTGTCACTAGAGTTACATATATGTGCTATCGTTCATTCGTTCAAAGTCCATAAAGCCTTGATCCGAATAGATGGTTGAATTGGGAGTGTGTGAACATAATTAAAACCAAAGAAGCCGCCCCTATAGCGTACAAACTAGTCACTGCGCCTCCTTACAGCAAGTTAGGAAATTTCTGTAAGTTCACTATTAGGAAATTAAAATAATCTTTCGATGAAAAATTGAACTAAGTTGTTCAGAGATACTGCTGGCAATAAGAACTCCTGGCTTGTGGAGACTTTCATCAAAAAGAATTTCACTTCATGCACACCCTCTTCTTTTATTTACAAGGAAGGTGATAACAGAAAGCAAAACTTTGATCGATTTATTAGAAACCCTGCTTCACACTAATTTTTCAGGCTAAACCGTTAAGCCGTTAAGAAATGGTCGATTTGAGATACGTTCTAAGACGACGTAGTGTAGAGAAGGAGCGTTTATTTGTCACGGTCACGGTACTGACAGGAAAAATAGTCATAACGCCCGTACGTAATGCACACAATGGCCGTGTTTTTTAATGAACTGGTTGTTTCTTCGCCACATAAAACCGAAAACCCAGGTTCTATCGGGGTCTATCTGGATCTCTATCAAGGTTTTGGGAAATTTTAAAATTTCCCTTTTTTTCAGAATGTAGTATACTTACCGGCTGTCTTTTAAAATAAAAACAAACAGGGAAGTGACGAGAGCAAATTTGTAGGCATGAGGAAACAAATAATTTATTTTTTAGAAACTTATTTATTATTTTCTAGAGGGGAAATAGTTGTTCACTGACACGCAACTTTGGTATAATTTTAATATATTTGAAGCACTGCAGATGGCGCTTAGAAAAATTTCCCTTGCCGTTCTTTTAATGAACTCAAAAGCTCTCAAAACCCAGTTCATTAAAAACACACGGCCAATGTGGAGTGCTTCAAGCGAATTTTTTACGTCCTCTCCGGCAATGCGTCGCCGCCAAATTTGAACTTCACTGTTCCAGATATCTTCAGAATCGTCATGCAATATTGAAGATTATGGTGCAAATAATTTCGCATATAACTCTTCATTTAGGAACCGATCATGAGCAATGAACGTATCAAGGTATGGTATGTAGATAGTTATACGTACGGTGACCATATTTCCGAGAAAGAAATACAGTACAAGCAGAACAAAAAAAACTAGCAAGGGGCGGGGGTGAACCTAAAATTTCGAATGGCAACCCCCATATTTTTCACGGATTCTGATTCTTTGCAGGGAAATATGAAGCTTTTGTCTAAAAATTTATTTTATCCGAAGCCCGCCTGCACCCCCAAAAATCATCAAAAATCAAAATTATAAATTCGTATAAAAAAATATTTCTAACAAAATTTTGATATTTCTCTGCTAGGGGGTGAGTGGGGTGGGGTGAAAGTTGTGTTCAAACGATTCCACCCTCTAAGTCCTCTACCTGTTGTGTAGAATTATCACGTTCCTTCCAAAAATTGTTTTATTCTCAAATAGTTTGCAAAAATACAGTGCATTATACAGCACGCTGTGTAGATAGAGGACATTTTACAATTTTTCAAAGATTAAAAATTCCAGAGGACAGGTACACTGAAAAGAGTACTGTACTGTACAATACAGTACGGTTGGTCACCGTAGTTATACGGTAATAATCTTCAACTATGTCAGCCATCACGTTGGCGCGATGCGTTTGTTTCGAGCTGAGCCTTGACTTTCGCAATTCGAAGTCGTATTCTTTTCTAATTCCGCTCACTTTTTCGATAATTCTCCTGAAATGCTTCGCAACTTTCTCCCTTCTTTCAATCAATTCTTGCCTCGCAGTATCACCCAGTTCAGTACTTTGCCTAGGTCCTGGGCTGGCTTCATGTAAGGTGATCGTTGATTATCACCAATCAATTATTCTGATTTCAGTTCATGGATGGCGACTGTCACCTGCCATAATCACCAAATTGGTAGTGACAAGAAATTGTTGTCACTTTTATTGTCACTGTAGTATTTTTTAATGTTTCAGTTGGAAGTTATGAAACTAATAAATATTGTTAAATATATTGGGGCAATTCCAAATCACGGTACAAAGGGAAAGGAAAATTAAAAAAATTGTGGCAAGAGCTGAGAAAATTTTTCTAGTTTTACATACAAGTATTACATTCACCGAGTTTACCAATGGTAAGATTCTCATGCCAAAAATGTCTTATTAGGGAAATTATCGCAATTTATGTTATAGCATATGTATGTAAAACTAAAAATTTCAAGTATCGATATCTCAAAAACCAAGTGAGATATCGAAAAATTTTATTTAATATTTTCGGCATCCCCCACCCCAAAAAAACATCATTAAATCTCAATCCCTCGGATATCGTAATTGTGCCACATTTCCCACTTTTTAGTTTCACAGTTGATTTTCGGTGATTAATTTTAAGTGATAGCTTTACATGAATAATCACTTTGTAGTGATCACTCTTAGCAATCACCGAAATGATAATCACCTATCACTTTACATAAAGCCAGCCCTGGTTTTTCTTTTGAATCGCCCGCTCAAAACGAATATTTAAAAATTAATAATAACATTTTCAATTCATAGTTTATTGAATTTTATGCGTGTAAAGGATCCTCATTGGGTTTGAGCCCCCCCACCCCTTCCTTTAGGATCCTTTACACATAAAATTCTTTTGTTAGCTCTTTACTAAAGTATAGAATGGCCATATTATTAAAATTTCAAGATAAACTACCGCGTGGCTGAAATTTCTTAAGGCGGAAACACAGTATTAAAACAAGACCCAACGCAACGTGTCAACACCCGACGTGAACCGTGCACATACCAACAAATAATATGGAAAATGTACGATTTGATTTGACTCAACATGCGTCACATCACATCGGATCGCATCGCGTTTCAATAGTGTGCCTCCGCCTTTAAAGGCTGGTATGCCAGTATTTTAGTCGAGTGAGTAAGTAAACCACTATGGACAAACAAATTTAGTCGAGTAATTTACTAAAATCATTTAGTCGAGTCAATCCATTCCTGTTCTATTTTTTCGGTCGAGTAGCGGCAGGATGCTATAACTTACTAATTACTTGATACGAAAATGTCATGCAAATTTATTTAATTTATAGGTTTTGACTTTGTTATCTTGTCGTTTGTTCGTTTTCACACTTTATTTACTAATGCACTGTGTTCGGACACTTTTTAGCTTAGTTTTAAGACGTTTAGTGGTAAGTAAATTACTCGCCACTCGACTAAAATACTGGCATAGTCTGTACCAGCCTTAGGGGCTGTATTCTACAAATCCCTATATTCCACTGCACCGTGAAAGCCAAATTTAACATCCTAACTAATCCATGAATCCTTCGACCTAAGCTTGATTTGTACAACATCACAAAGGGTGATTCATTCGTAAGCTTATTTCGCACGCATAAAAAAGTTAAACTAAATTAAGTTTTAATTGTAATATTTTTGAATCAAAAAAGTCGCATAATAGTACAGGATCCGTAGAAGGGCGACCTTCACCGATCGAGTAACCAAATGAAATATTTTTTATATGATAAAAAATATGCTAATAAACGTAACCGTGATGGGTTGCCTAGCGAAATATATTCAAGGCTATATTTAATAGGCGTTTCTTCCACATTTTCCGCACTTTTCTCTAGTTTGAGGAGAAACTATGCATTTTGGTGAAAATATCAAAAGAGCAAAGTTGTAGAGCATAAAATTTCCTACAAATTTTATCTTCACTGTTTTTTCGAATTCCGCATAGTTTCGCCGCCAGCGGCAGTTTTGCGCATTTTTTAGATTTTGCGCCAAAATTATGCTTTTGTATGAAAAATGAAATGAGATCAAAGTAGTTGTTGCAGTTTTTCAACGGCTTTCTTTGGACGCTTTGATTTATCAACCGAATCTGAAAAAGGCGCAAAACGGCCGCTAGCGGCGAAACTATGCGGAATTCGAAAAAACAGTGAAGACAAAATTTGTAGGAAGTTTTATGCTCTACAACTTTGCTCTTTTGATATTTTCAACAAAATGCATAGTTTCTCCTCAAACTAGAGAAAAGTGCGGAAAATGGGGAAAAACGCCTATTAAACATAGCCTTGAACATATTTCGCTAGGCAACCCATCACCGTTACGTTTGTTAGCATATTTTTTATCATATAAAAAATATTTCATTCGGTTACTCGATCGGTGAAGGTCGCTCTTCTACGTATCTTAGACTATAATTATTATTAATAAGCGTAGCAGTTATACTTTAGTAGAGGCTATGGTTACTGCGACAAGAAAGTTTGTTAAAAATATACAATTGCAATTTTTGCAAGAAATGTTACCTTTTAAATTGCACCTGCTTTAAAAACTTTTGTCTCGAACCAGTTATAAATTGTTTTACAAAATTATAAGATTTTATAATTACAAATAGAAAACGATTTTATTACACTACTTCTACTGAATTCGCAAGTCAATCTTTCTGTCACGTCAAAGATTGATGTTGCAAAATAAACAAAATCAAAACCGAGAAAAAAGAGCGTCAACTTTGCTAAATGCGAAACTTAAGCATCTTTATAGCACAAGAATATCAAATAACGTATTGCTGGTTTGAAAATAAAATCGTAAAACCTATGCCCATTTATCTATTCTGCACCATTGATCGACATAAACGCGGTGAAATATAATTGGCATCAACCACAATCATGTGAAATGTGCTGCTACTACCGCATTGACTTACAATTAAATATCCTTGATTGTGTTCATTATGTAATTATATCGGAAACTGCCAATCAAAAGCGATGCACTGATGCTGTGATATAGTACTAAATATTTTCTGCATGAGGTGAATTGCGGTTTGCTTTAATCGAAGGCCATTTAAATTCGTCGGTTATGGAAAGATTGCAGCAAAAATGAATTGTTAACATTTCCACGTTAATTGAGAAATTGATATTTCAAAAGTTAATACAATTCAGTTATAGTGATATTCTATGAAATTTGTATAATACGCATAATCTTGAGAAATTAGACAAAAAAAGGCCCAACTTTGGAAAAGTTCCTAGTGTAGGATATGTGCAAATCATCCCAACAGGAAATGTAGTGGTTACCGGATCGATTCTGTAAGATGTTACTAGTAAGGTCAATCGATTACTTTCCTTATTACAGAACCGATTACTTTTACATGGGCATGTCCTAGGCTGGTAAGAGCTTACTGTCTCCCTTACAGGTAAGAACTTACTTCATATAGGAAAAGTAATCGCTGAAAACAGCAATTACAATGTCCTGAGGATGTAACTCCTTACTGCCTTGGCCTTATTGAGAAAAGTTGAGCTGAAAAAATACTTGAGGCCTTACCTTAACTAATGAGCAGTAAATGAAAGGGTAATGAGACCGATGTAAAATTTAAATCAAATTGAAATATGAGAACATCCACGTTATTACCCTTTCGATTACTCAACATTACTTGAGGTAAGGCCTTACAATTTTAAGCTTTTCAGACAAGAAGTAGTCAATTACCATGGAAGGGCTGACCAATTTTCCTACTGGGATATAAGTACACTGTCAAACTACTGTACTGATTAAGAATTGGCATTCGGCCTACTGAGAATAAGTTTAGAATAATTTATTAAAAAACAAAGGAGGATGCCAGAAAATATATGGACTTTAGTAACCATTCCAAAAGCTATGTGTAATGAGCTGAATATAAGTTACTATGGCGCCTAGTTCGAAATCTTTGTCCGTTCTGAGTAATACGGTCAGAACTGTACAAAGATAGATTTTACATATCACCCTGTATTTTTGTAAACGTATAACTTATTTCCATGGATAAGGTACTAATGAACGCAGAGTTTCTCCACCTCGCTTCGACAAGTTTAGCTTTTTGAAAAAAATGTAGATTAATTACGTACTTTGTGAAAAGAAAGGGAGTTGAAGTTGGTTTTTTGTTAAATTAATTAAATTTCGAATTTGACGACTCATTACTCCAAAAGTTGGTAAGATAGAACCATCGCTTTTACCATCATCAATAGGTGGAGGAATTTTGCGTTCATTGGTATCTTATCCATGAAAATAGGTTATACGGTTACAAAAATACAGGGTGACATATAAAATTTATCTTTGTACAGTTCTGACCGTATTACTCAGAATGAACAAAGATTTCGAACTAGGCGCCATAGTAACTTATATTTCGAAGCTTGAACTGTCAAGTGTATGCGGCAAGACAGCAGGGGTCTTGTTCCAGCAGCGGTCTGGCCTACAAATATTAGGTATAGGGGTGTAGTACAAGCGAGTGGCCGCGGTACTTTTGGACCCAATTCTGCACTAAACGCTCATTTGGGTGTTCCAACATAACACCGTTAAGAAAATCGAACCCTACATGTTTTTTGGGTAACTGAGGTCCTGCGGTCCTAAAATATGGGCGTGATGCTTAAAAATGCAAAAAAACCCTTTTTAAGGGGTTTTCGCGATAATATCAATAATAATGAAAAATAATCCAATGAAATACATTTTTTTCAATATTTTTTGCGAAGGTGGTTAATTTATACTAAATCAACCCGAACTTTATGATAAAGGATAAACCTAAAGGGTTAAAACCACCCCTAAATCGACTGAAAACTTTTTTTTCAAGTTGCTTCAATTCCGATTGTATGCGAATTGTCAGGCAAAAATAAATTATTTTCAATCTTTAAGGGGTTAAAACTCCCCTGCAATTTGAAAAATCAACTCTAAATACGAAAAAAATTGCAAAACATTTTTTTTTCTGCTGCAATAGGAGAAATGACCAGGAGACACTATGGTCAATGTTCTTCCGTTTGGTGCTAGGATGTGAAGATTTTCAGATTTTCCAACTCTTGAACAACCTACGTACAGCTGACCGTGCCGTATTGGCCCCGAAATGTTAAATTTATAAGTTTTGATCATAAATTCGTTATTTGCTGCCCTAAAAACCCCCAGATACCGATTTTCATTGGAATCGGAATACAATTGACAAACTCTTCGGCGAAATTGGTGCGGCCATTTTTAATTTATAAGTTTTGATCATAAATTCGTTTTTTGCAACCTGAAAAATCCCTACATATCCACTTTCATTGGAATCGGAACACAATTGGCAAATTTGTCGGCCATATTGGCGCGGCCATTTTGAATTTACAAGTTCTGAATCTAAAAGTTCATTATTTGCTACCTTCAAAAATCCCAGATAGGTACCGATTTGCATTGGAATCGGAACACAATTGGCAAATTCGCGTTCCATATTATTGGCGCGGCAATTATGAATTTATAAGTTCTGATCATAAATTCATTATTTGCCACCTTAAAAAATCCCAGATACCGATTTTCATTGGAATCGGAACACAATTGGCAAATTCATATTTTGGGCGGCCATTTTGAATTTCGGTCATATTTCGGCGGCCATTTTGAATTTCGAATATCGGGCTTCGAGGTGCATCATGGGAGACCCCGACGCACCTCCATGCAATATTGCGAAGCTCTGCGATGACTGCTGCATCCGCTATAGCGCACCCATATACGCATACATACAGAAACTTTCTTTTATTAACCCTACATTATTGTACAGTTTGGAACGATTATGGCTCTTCCTTAAAGCCGGTCCACACATAACAAACATTTGCAAAAAAACATTTGTCTGTAGAGAAATTAGGCTTTGTATCAATTGAAATTAAAGAAAAGGTTTAACTCGTTATAAATTGATTATTTATTTAAAGAAAAACGCAAAACGCATAACCTAACTCGCAGTGAGACCGTTGGACCCTGGAGTGCCAGTTAGTGCTCACTGTGAGTTCTAGTTTATAACTGAATTAATGTACTCTAGGCACAACTATTTATACTAGTTGGTTACTAGGGTAACCAATAAACAAGGAACCTTAAACTATACAATAATTTAAATGTCAAATAACTACAGTGGAAAAGTTCCAACAAGTGTTTATAGCTAACAAGTGTTTTGCAACTAAAACCGTTAAAATCCTTATGTTACAGCTTGTTTTTTTTAGTCCAGTCAAATTAGTATTTTCTGATCTAAAAAAATATATCCTTAATTTTTTTTGGAATCGGTTTATTTTGGTGTTTTAAAAAAATGTTAAAAGTCGAGAACGATATCACCAAGGCGTAAAAAATTATTCAAGGTCAAAGTTCATAAAATACAGTTTCTTACGAATATCGCGCTTTCTATAGCTCGGAGGCCAATTAAAGTTATTATGAAAATGAAAAATAATTAATATCCTCAAAAAAAGATATCTTTCATTTTTTTCATAAAACGAACAGTTTAGGCAAAAATGTGCTTCAAAGTTTCCGCACAAGGCATATGCATATTAGCGCAGTCACTTTATACATGAACCTCTAAAAAATCCAACTGGAGATTTTACAGCGGGATTCTTTTTATTTTGGGGTCACAAATAATTTCCCAAAAGTCCATAAAGCCAACTAACCGGCCACTCAAGTTACGGACCCGGAGTTTTTCTTTAATATCCCTTAAATTATCGGTTTTACGTAAATGGCTAAGTAAAATTTGTTCGTGAGATAAACCTGCATAAAAATGTCCTGTCGAGCTATTCGTGAAATAAGGCCACAAACAAAATTTGGTTAACAAAATGGGCCACTGGCTCAACATTCATTGGAAAATATTGAACGGTGTAGTTTCAATAACAATTTCAAAAAGAAACCAACAGATGGCCCACTTTTTATATACATCAAAAAAGGCTTAATCTTCACGGGCTTGTAATAAGATAGAATTCCCGCGTCCGGGATCTCATTCATAAAGCTGACACAAGCATATACAACAAATAGATGCACTCGTATAGACTAGTGGCGTATGATGTGGTTCCTCCTGTCTTTCCCTTGCACATCTATATACGACTGCGGTTGAATGTGAAAGATTCCTCATCAATATATAAATTTATCAAATTAATTAATTACGGATAAAAACATTTTCGTTAATGACAACATATATTTTATATTAACTTTTTAAAAGAATCGCGTACATTTAATTCGCGTAAAAACCGTTGCAATTATTTGATTTTAAAATTACAACCCAGGATAGGGGCTAATCAAAATTCGTTAGTATGCAAAAATTCTCTAACTAATACCACTAAGCATATAACACATAGAGAAGTCACGTAGAACAAAAATTTGTGCACGGCATTTATCTTCTTCTTCTCCGGGGACCCAGCGCGCCTGCTACTATACACCAGAATCTGCTCCAGAGTGTTAAGTTCTTCCCTCGGGGACCCAGCGACCATGCTACTCTACACCAGAAGCTTCTTCCGAGTGCTAAGGTGGTAGCAGATTATTGTAAAGGAAGTTTACTAGTATTCCCTGGGGAAAGGGAATCTGGGGGGAGGCTTGTTCTGAGTCCCATCCCAGACGTCTGAGATGCGTGGATTGAGTGTTTTTCCTTTTATGCGCATTCGTAGAAAAAAATCAAGTCGTCTGCCCATGAATAAAATGAAATTTTGGTAGATAGCAGAAGAAATGTATTTTTTGTTTTAGCTTAGGAATATTCTTTGGGATATTGAATTTTTTTTTGGAATCATTTTAAAATTTAAAATATGAGATTACAGATTTTATTTAATTTTGTAAGTAATGATCATCTTAAGGCAAGCTGAGTACCCTAAATTTCACCCGATGAGGGTTTTATGGGAGTTGAAAGGGGGAAATTTAGTTTTTGATGATTATCCATAGATTTTTTGATTTAAATAGTTATTACAAAAATTATTCATTAGGTTTATAAATAGTTGTAAAAAGGTTCGTTAAATTTTCGGAAATCAATATATTTTGTCTTTTTTTGAATAATTAGTAGTTATAAAACGAGCGATAAAGTTTAAATGTCTCTTGAAAGTTAGTATTTTTGTATAAAATTAGTACTCCTTTCCACACCACAGTATAAGTTGCGATTTTTTATATGTGGTGTTCCCCAGTAGCCCTAATCCATCTTTAGCGATATGTTTTACATGAAGTAACTCAACGGCTTTTTCCAAAAGGCTGGTTCAACTATCATTTTACTAAGAATAAATGCGCTAGTAACAGTAACGATACACCAGTGTAATACACCGTTAATCTGGGAGTTTGCCGGAAGATTGCCTAGTGATAATATGAGCGAATCAGGTGACACATACAACATCTGCATGAAACTTGAAGAGGCGCTCAGCCAAACCGAACAATACTTACTTGAAAAATGCAAGGATCAGAAATATTAATTTCACACGCACCTCAATACCGGCCAACTTCCCCGAGAGCAAACTAACGGAAGAGAAATCCTGAGAAATGGCTGAGACAGGCGATTTTACGAAATAAAATAAAGGTTTGGGTCCAAAATGAAGCCAAAATACTGAGCTGATCGGAATAGGCTCAGTACACTCCCATATTTGTAGGTAGACTGAAACCATCGATTTTTTTCTATAGGTGAAAATACCAGCGGCGAAAGGTTTCCTTCCTGGGGTGTGCTACTGCACGTCGTCTTTACCACTCTGTTGTTGCCTAAGCTGGTGCGGACGATTCTAGATTTTACCATGAAGAGGATTCACTGATGCCTTTTCAATTGAAGATTGCCAAGGTAAATTGGTTGTATTCTAGGGAGTACTCTACGGTACGCACTACTTCATGCAGTGTGGTGTCATCCGAATTTCTCTTGCAATATGCATACTGAGAGAAAGACTTCAGCTAAAGAATTTCGGAGGTATAGGTCTAGCATGCTTTCTAGGGTGTTGACGACTCATATCATCCTTTACCGTTTGGTCTACCTACCTTCGAAATAAATATCACTTTGACCCTTCTCCAGTAGTGCAGGCTATTCCTGTAGATTGACAAGAGCAATGAACCACCATTGATGTCATATGTCTTATCAGGTAATCCATTCCTTGTGATATATCTCGGAGAAACTGTTCACTGACAAGAGCCCCTGATAGTCCGGTTGCGCCCTAAACCTTCATGAAAATTTTTAATTGCGCCCTTGCTTCGAAAAAAGTTAACCACCCCTGCACAATAAAATTAGTTCTTTTTTGTTCTTTAGTACAAATTTAAATATTTCCCATTATAGGAGTAGGAGTCGGATTTAAAATTTAAAAACCTTGGAATCGGAGTCCCAAATTTTTAGTGCCGACTCGCAGCCCTGCTTTCAACTTCATCCAGATTTTGTCTGTGCCACTTGGAAAAATCCGTCGATTTACTTCATGTAATATATGTATCTCTAAATGTGGATTAGGCCTACTGGGGAACACCACATACTTATAAAAAAAAGCACCTTATACTCTACCCCCGCGGTGGAGTACTCATTTTCCACAAATATACTAACTTTCAAGAGACATTTAAACTTTATCGCACGTTTTATAACTACTAATTGTACAAAAAAAGACAAAATATATTGTTTTCCGAAAATTTAACGAAGCTTTTTACAACTATTTATAAACCTAATGAATAATTTTTGTAATACCTATTTAAATCAAAAAATCTATGGATAATCATCAAAAACTAAATTTTTTCCCTTTCAACCCCCATAAAAACCCTCATCGGGTGAAATTTAGGGTACTCAGCTTGCCTTAAGATCATCATTACTTACAAAATTAAATAAAATCTGTAATCTCATATTTTAAATTTTAAAATGATTCCAAAAAAAAAAATTCAATATCCCAAAGAATATTCCTAAGCAAAAACAAAAAAAACATTTTTTCTGCTATCTACCAAAATTTCATTTTATTCATGGCCAGACGACTTGATTTTTTTCTTCGAATGCGCATAAAAGGAAAAACACTCAATCCACGCATCTCAGACGTCTGGCCAGGAACAACTATCAAAGGCCGGGAAATGCGAAATGAAACGAAATGACCTTGAACATGAAAAGTTATCTAAAAAGAATATTCCATTTCATTGGAGAAATATTCATATATGCCTGAAAACAAGAAAAAAAAAAATCATGACCTGCCATAATGGCTATGAAAAAAAATCCATCCCGCGCGTGAGCACAAAAAAATGTCTCCTCTGCTGCCTGGCTGATAAGGCAAAGTTAGTGAGGGGTGGAGCAGGCGAAAAAATGAATTTCGTCCGTGTGGAACGAAGTTCCGAAGTCACCCTGCCCTTCCTCTCTTCCATTGTCTATCAACAGAGAACTTGGGGAAATGCGCGGAGAGCTTTGTGGAATGTGTATCCTAAAGCTTCGCCTTAGGATTTATTATAAATCCTACCCAACAATTTGCTGGTGCCAAAATTTTGTATGAAGCGGAACATCTGTATTACAGATAGTTAAGGCTGTTCTTGTACAGTGTCTGCGTACATGATTGTGATTTCCCTAAAGTGTAGTTTCAAAGTAGTAGTGAAAATCCAAAAACGATGACGTAACGCACACTGTACTCCAAAATCGTAAGTACTCATATTTGACTTATGACCGATTTCTTCACAATGGGTTATACCTCTGCTAGCTTTATCCATAATATATCTAGAGAAATTGGTTTTCTTCACTTTTGCTATCGTTGGGTTAAGACTTATGGGGGGGTTAAAGTTAACTGGCCAATTTTGAGGGTTTATCTCTGGGTTAGTGTCAAAATATTTGTTGTTGACATTTTCTTAAATATTTAATTATATTAAAAATTGACGCATTTATAAATGTTAATGTTTTCTCGACCGATGAGAGCGAAGAGGAGAATTTAATGGAAAATATTACATTAAAATTAGAAAAAATACGTTTTCATTTATAAATGAGAACATTAATTTAAGTATTAAGTAGGCGGAAGTATTTGCCTGTATCCCAATTACAATTTAAATATTTTTTAAATTACTTCAACGTTTGACGTCAAAAAAAACCGCCAAATTATAATTTTGCGTTTTTTTAATGAGACTTGCGCAAAAGCCAAACATATCTCAGCAATTTGCAGAGATGCCATATGAATGGTAGGTTAACTATCTGTGGAATACGTAACTTTGGATTGGCGTGAAGAAAACCGTCCCACATTTAATCGAAGTTTATCTTTATTCGAAAGTTAGAAAACCCGTGGATAAGTGAAAAGTGAAGATATCGGGCATTAGATAATTAATAAAACTCGTAACAAGATAAAATTAAAAGTAATGCGTAGCGACTGCTACAGCGTATGCGTTGCTCCGCAGCTTCTCACCCCAATTTCTCGAAAACCATTGGTTCTACTAGAGGGAGAGCCATCGACGTATTTTGTGTTGTCATTTCATCCCTCATGAAAATTTCCACACTAAATCTTATATGCCTGCTGAATAATAAAAGTCACTTCTGGCCGCCCCCCCCTGTGGGCGGGATGAACTACCCCAAAATTATAAAGAGGGTAAAAAATAAAGTTCAATATTGTTATAGTATTACTCATGAATTTTCTGGAGATTATTTTTAATAGTATTCCCTATTTATAAAAATTAATACCAGAACATTTACCCTTCACCTAATGCTTGCCAGAGGGCTTTAAATATTTATTTAAAGGGGTGTATTGCATTAATAGTCCATTCAAAACGCGAAGGGGGTGTTCCAACATAACAACATTACGAAAATCAAACCCTACATGTATTTTGGGTCGCTGATTACGAAAATCGGGGTCCTGCGGTCCTAAAATATGGGCGTCACCCTTAAAAACAAAAAAAATTCCTCTTTTAAGGGTTTTTCGCGATAATTTCAATAATAATGAAAAATAATCCAACTTTTCCCAATATTTTTTAGAGAATGATTTGGTGTATCAGAAACTTATGCAAACTTATAGTTTGAAACTGTTACTCGATAGGTTATTGCGGTTAGATTGGTTGTTTGCATAATATGCGTTTTTTAGTTTTTTTTTTCATATTCCTGTTCCCGTTAATACTCATTACCAGGGAAAGTATACGACCTAGACCATTCTTATGTATGGAACTATTTTAGAGAATGGTTTAGTGCATCAGAAACTTAAGAAAAAAAGTACCGTTAATAATGAATTTTTCTGAGAAAAATGCTAAAAAAGAAAATTTTAGAAGGCTCATATGGAAAATATCGAAATGGCTCCTAAATGGAGTCACTAAACTTTCCGTTCTTTATAGCAAATAAAGGAATACACAATTACCTAAACAACAAGCCCAATTATGTTGCTCTACAATAAGCGATATAGGAGCAATGAACGTTTAAGTAGTAAAAAAACACTACATAAAAAGTGGTGTGCCAGGCACTTAGCACCGGCCCAGACCTGGCAAACCTGTGTTCTCTAACATACAAATGTTCACACTTTAATTTGGTTATAGTTTGAAACTGTTTCTTGATAGGTCACGGAGGGCCCCCAAAAATTTTCCGGAAAACGCACATTCCAAAGTTGTGCACCACTTCCGTCCAGGCACACCACGATTTTTTTATGGTTGCTATGAGTACTAATTTTTCAAAAACATTTCATCCTGTTTCTCGATAGGTCACGCTTTTTGCAGTCAGCTCTTGGACTATTACTCTTAAACTAGTAGTAGTATTTAAAACTCAAATTCTGCGTATATTAACAATAACTTTTGTGATATGTTATTATTTTGCATCAGTTTTAATATTTTCTTTCCACATACATATTTAGGTTCCTCCCTTAAAAATAAATTATTTAAATAATTTATTTCAACACTTGATAATAATACCAACGGCTGAATTATTCGTGTATTCTCAGTGTACACTCACACTACTGCGTAATAATTGAGGCATGAACCGTTGGGAAACAAATCTGAAGACCATAAAGAATTCCTTCAGTCGCTGAAACAACCTTCATTTCATGCTATGCCTAGAATCTTAACTAACTAAAGATACATTGTTCAATGGTAAATATTTTCATAAGATATTTTTATCTACATCATCTGATAAAAGATGAGGCAACCAGAAAAATATTGAACAGAAAAAACAAACACAATTCAGCTTACTCAATATAGCGGACAACATTAGCTTATGTAGGACTCTTCAGTTGGCGCTCGAAATAATCACCCAACATCAACATCATATAAAACTGAAGGCTTTACCTGAGCACTACTGCACCTGGTGTAACAGTTATAGACGTGATTCACATACCAATCGTGTGTAGCAATCTTATTACCACTCGCTCTGGCCGAGTGCAGTTGTGAGCAAATTGACTTATTTCAGGCCAATTCAGTCTAATTTACTACGCCATAATCGTTTGACGGAGATACTTAAAAATTTAATTAGAAAATTCTGATTTTGGCAAATACTGGCTGCTTTTTATGAAGTGAAGTTGACAATTTATTGCTTTTGACACAATTAAAAATGAACGCTACTGGGCGATGACGATTTCCTCGCGGAGTTAATGGGGATCTTTAAAATATTTTATGTATGGTCAGTTTTATAGCTCATGTTTCAAAAGTCGTCAAGGTGGCTACTTTGGAAATTGTTGTGGCATTTAAAGAATTCACACCAAGCATAAACTATTAACGTTTCTTGATTGAGTAAACATCCTCAGATTGGATATAAATAAAAACGTTATCTATAAACTTTTTATACTACATATAGTTATTGACGAACGATTCTTTTAGGTTTTTATAGCAGAAAACCTTTCGAGAAAATTCTTCTGAATATTTCAAGAAAAAGGGGCAGGAATAATAAATACATATTCTAAGAATGCGCTTAAGTGTAAAAACACAGCGGAAGCCGGTTTCCTGCTTGCCGAAAACCAGCGCCGTTCGCCGCCGCACACTGTATTAAAAGTTAAATCCAGCGAAACTTAATTAAAAAATAAATGTGCTTATATCTAACGCAAATCGGGGGCAAATATGGGCAAGAAATGACAACTGTATTCTAACGATTCAACTCAAAAGGAACTCTATTTAAAGGTTTAGTAAAGATATCTGCAATTTGCTTCTTGCCTTCAATATGTTCAACCAAAACAGTTTCTTTGGTATGATACTTAATAAATTTTCTCAAAATTTCAATGTGCTTCTTTCCCTTGTTCAATTTCCCCTCGTGGGTGTTCTGCAACATTTGAACTGCAGATTTGTTGTCGACGTACAACGGGAACGGGTGATCTTCTTTCAGGATGCCCAGCTCCAATGCCAGTCTCTTCAACCAGCTCACCTCGTCGATCACTTGATAAGCTGCTCTGTATTCAGCCTCTGCAGTCGATGTCGCCACTACCTTCTGCCAGAGGGAATACCAAACAACTGGTCCGCCCCTGTAGATCAAGCCTCCACTCGTCGATTTCATAGTCTCTTTTTCTCCTCCAAAATCAGCATCTGTGTACACTTTTATTTTCCTGTCTCCATCAAAGTAGATCCCTGCTTCAGGTGTTGCTCTCATGTACTGGAATATTCGCTTCGTCATTTTCCAATGACTCTTCTTTGGATCACAGCAATGTCTGCTCAGGTAATTCACCGCGTAGCTGATGTCAGGCCTCGAGATTGTCGCCAAGTAGAGCAGGCTACCAATAGCCTTACGGTAAGGGGTACCAGCAGGCACGCTTTCGTCGTTCACCAGATCCGTCGATTTTGTCACCATGCCAGGCTCAATGGGGGTTGGTGCAGGGTTGCACGCTTCCATCTCCATTCTCTTCAGGATCTTTTGTGTGTACTTAGGCTGATTAACGAAAATTCCTTTGCTGTCTATCTTCAGCTCCATGCCGAGATATGTAAACTTGTCTTGAATTTTCTTGCTGTGGGTGATCTCGAACTTCTTTCCAATCAGTTTCAGTAGATCAAAAACTTCTTTTTCATCCTCTCCGGCCACCAGTCCATCATCCACAAACAATGCAACCATGATTGTTTTTAATTTGTTGTAGAACACACTCGGGTCATCATCTGAACTCTCCAGTCCAATTTGCTCGAACGCCTTAGTCACTTCCGTGTTCCATTGCTTTGGTGCCTGTTTCAGACCGTAAAGGCTTTTGTGTAGCTCACATACCTTGTCTGACCCATCCTCAAAACCTTCTGGCTGCTCCATGTGTATAGTCTCCTCCAGCTTGCCGTACAAGAACGCAGTCTTCACGTCAAAAGATATCAGCTTCCACTTCTCCGAAGCGACGTGGCTCAAGATGAGTCGAATCGATGCGTAACTTGCCACTGGACTAAATGTCTCTTCGTAGTCGATGCCCTTCTGCTGTTCAAAGCCTCGAGCCGCCAGTCTCGCCTTCAGTCTCCCATCTGATTTTTCTGTCAGGACCCACTTGCATGAGAGTGGCTTCACTCCCTCAGGACGAGGTACCAGCCTCCAAGTCTGCCTGTCAACCAACGAATTATACTCATCTTGCATTGCACGACGCCATTTTGGATCCTTCAGGGCCTGAGACACCGTGATGTCTCCTCCCTCAGCTATGAACGCCATGTCTGTGTGGCCTTCAACTCTGCCATACCAAGATATAATGTTGCCAAACCACTTTGGAGGTACTCCTCTCGTTGCACGAACTGGTCTCTTGTTTGGGGACTTGGGGGGTGTCCTCTCATCCTTTTCACTAGTGTCCTCACTCTTGGGCTCTCGCTCGTCCTCCTCACCGTCTTCTTCATCGGACGTCTGGTCAGTCTCAACTTCCTCTTTCGGTTCTTGCACAGCCTCATCTTTCACTTCCTGCACCTTGGTCTCAACTTCAGTCATGCTCCGTTCATTTTCTTCATTGAACGTAACGTTTGCCTCACTGATGATGTCACGGTGCCCTGGAACATACACCCGATAAGTCGGTGAGTCGAAGTCGTAACCAACCAAGTAGCCTCGTTCATTCTTCTTGCCAAACTTGCGTCGTTTGTGTGGTGGTAGCAAAATGTGGCACTCACATCCGAATATCTTCAACTTATTCAGATCTATTTGCCTACCAAACCACAGTTCTGCCGGACTTTTTCCTTTCACATTGCTCGTGCCTGTCCGATTAATTGTGAAAACAGCATATGAGACTGCCTCCGCCCACAGTCTCTCCGGTAGATCGGCTGCAGTTAGGGCTGAGCGTGGAGCCTCCACTATGGTTCTCATCTCACGTTCAATTCTTCCATTCTGCTGTGGCGTGTGTGGATTTGCGTAGGTGTGGAAGATTCCCAAATCAGTCAAGAGCTTTTAAGTTGCAGCATTTCTTATCTCCTTTCCATTGTCAGAACGCAGACATTTTATTTTCTTTCCAAGTTGGTTTTCGGCCTTCTTTACGAACAACTTCAGCTTCTCAGGAGCCTCGCCCTTGATCTTCATGAAGTAAGCTGTTCGAAAATGTGAATAGTCGTCTTTGAAGAGTAAGAAGTACTTTGCGCCACCTATGGAGGGTGTTCTCTCCTCACCCATGTCCACATGTACAAGGTCCAGCAGTTGTTCAGCTTTCTTCTCATTTGTAGGGTGGGAGTTGCAGTGTTGTTTGCCAAAAGTACATCCTTCACATAAATAGTCTTTCCAGTCATCGACGAACTTAATACCTCTTCTCTGCAAGACATCTCTCACGTACTTGACATTCTGGTGTGCCATCCTCTCGTGCCACGTTCTGATCGAAATTGCTGCCATGCCAGGGGGTTGCTCTACACGTCTCAAATTTGAAAAAGGTTGCCATGTCTCTTTGCTACACCAACAGTCGTTTTTCTGTTCGCCGTGAGAAACTCAGCTTTTTCCTTGTCTGATCTCATCACATACCCTTGATCGAGCATATGACTAACTGAGAACAGGTTGAACTTCAGGTCTGGGCCATATAAAACGTCCTTCAGGATGACTGGTTCACTCCCTTGCTCCCATCAAATGCCTCAAGTTCCACTGTTCCAACCGCAGCGCCATCTATCTCAGTCGAATCACCAAGCAGGATTGACACAGGACTCTTCAGTTCGTTGAATTCGGTGAACCAGTCGCGGTGCGACGTCATGTGCTGACTCGCGCCACTGTCTTGGTACCAGGTTGTCATCTTGTCCTCCAGGTGGTCCGAGCTGCTGTCCAGGTCCGACGTCTTCAGGCTCACAGTTACCCAGGCATTTTCTTTCTCACGTGTCTCTTTGTTGTTGTTTCCTCGTTGCATGCACTCTTTTACAAAGTGACCTTTTTGTCCGCACGAGTTGCAGGCATAATTTTTCTTGCAGTGTGCAAGATACTTCGCACATGGCTTGTTTGTGCAGTCCTTCTTGAAATGGCCTTTGTTTCCACACTTGTAGCAGACTGAATCCCCTTTTCCATTTTTGTTTGCCGGTTTTGTTTGTTGCTTCTTGTTGTTTCGTTTTGTAAACAATGCATTCATCGAGGTCGATTCCTGTCCGTTGCCCTGGTTCTGCTGTCTCTCATCCTCCATTCGCAGTCGCTCAATCAGTGTTGACGTGTTTTTATCAGCACCAGTTACGTTGTCCCATGATGTGCCAAAATGAGCCAGTCGAGAAGGCAGCATACTCAAAATCCTCGTCATCATCCAAGAATCAAGAACAGGATCATTTTCAGTCGATAATTGTTCACCTATAGACAACAGTTCCATACAGTTCTCCACCGCTGACTTATTCTCATCAAAAGTGTAATTGAAAAATTGTCTTCTCAATATCTCTAACGTCATATCAGTCTTTGTGCCATACAGTCTAACTAATTTTTCCAGCATTTGATTTGCTGTCTGACAGTTTGTAATTTTATATGCGATTTGGTCGCTCACATTCAAAACAATGAGCTGTTGAGATTCTAAGTCCTTTTCAATCCATGCTCTAACGTCTACGTTATCGTCTGCTCCGTCTGGTCTGAGTTTAATTCCGGTCGCAATATCGAACAATTTCTTTGTTTTCAGAACAACATTCAATTTTAGTCTCCATGGCACATAGTTGACTTCTCCGTGAGAGTCCTGACTCAACGTCACCAACTGTGACTTGACTGTATCCATGATCACGTGACTTAAGTCTTGAGTGTGACTGTACTTACAATTTGGACGATTTTCAGTTTTGTATTTTCACGATGATTTTATTCAGACGATCTGCGAGATTGCTTTCTTGTTTGTTGTGTCGTTGTCGACATGTTGCGAAACGTTTCTGCTCGCCTGAGGTGTGAACCGAACTTGCCAATTCACCTTACTGCTCGACACGTACTTTTCCAATTTGACTGTCCTTTCCAGCTGTCCACTGACGAATTTTGTTTACTCTCCCTTCCAACGACGTCCTGGGCCCATAACCTGTTGATAATTAGGATTGGGAAGTCCAAGTAAACAAGTCCAACTTTAATATAAAATTGGACTTGTTTACTTGGACTTCCCAATCCTAATTATCAACAATTAACCATAAAAGAGTTTAGAAGTAAAAATAAGGTGGATACATGCGGATACATTTTTAAAACTCAGTATGAATTTAAGAATCGCAATAAAGAAATATTTTGGGGAACGGACCAGTAAAAAGCAAATTCTCTACAAATATTTAAGTGAATAAATCTTCAAACATACATTTCTCGATTGCTCAAGGACACAACAAACAACAATAAAATAAATTTTCAACTTAGGGTTTTAAACAATGCAGCAAAAAAATATTTTACATTCGTAACCTAATTGTTGATTAAACGAGACCACTGCGCGCAGGCCACTTTTAGGGGCTTCCCCTATGACAATCTGTGTTTCCAATGCGTTTATTCGTTTTACTAATAAATATAAATATACAAAGCTACAAAGTAAATTCGGTTTCATTTAGATAGGAGCACATTTAATTTTTAATTAAGTTCCGCTAGATTTAGATTTTAATACAGTGTGCGCCGGTTTCTCGCGCCTAGGTCGTACACAGTGGCGACCTAAAACCAGCGAGCAATAATTTATTATTGCTCGCTGCTAAAACATATCCGGTGCAAGCAGAAAATTACTCATCAGTTGTGCTCGTAAACGTCCGAACTATAACATGATGTCGTCTTCTTCCGATGACGATTTGATTGCGCTAGATTGTGTACTTGGTACAATAAAACCAAATAAAATGGGTATACATCCTCTGAATCGAGAGCGAAGAGTTCATGGGGAATATCATCATTTATTTAAAAAATTAAGACACCATAACGACAGATTCTTTCAATATATGAGAAAAGGTAGAACACCGTTTACAAAAAAATTAGTCTAATCTACATAATCAACCTATTTTACCAGAAGAAAGACTTGTTATCACTGTCAGGTAAGTACAGCTCACTTTTATGAAATTATCCTTGGAATAAAACACAACCACACAACATTTTTTTATACTCAACATTTAGTATATTAATTTTGAAATTAGTAATGAGGAAAATGTGGGAATGTTACATTGATATTTTCCTTATCTGCCATATCATGTAATAACAAATCGATAGAATCACGTGTTGGTCCAGCAGTCATCGAGCAAGATGAATGAGTGTTTTGTTGGCTGCCTGGCAAAGAAGAATGCGAATAAGATGAAGAACTTGGCGGACGGGAAGAGGAGCTGCATCGGGAACCATATGGGTCCACTAACTCTTGAACTCGACATCGAAATGATAGTATTTCATTTTCGGGAATTTTTCTGACATGAGGCAGAAGGCTTTTAAAAAACAATAGATGATCATCTTCCTGTTCGCTAGCAGCCTTTCTCTTGGTTTTTGCCTCGAGGTAGTCTACTTTTCATCTTTCAATTTGTAATATCGACTCATTAAAACTATCGATAGGCCTGTACCTTTTTTTGGCACTCGAGTGATGGTAGGACTGGTTACACCGCCAGGTAGAGGTTCAATAACCTCGCTATTTTCAGCAGAAATAATTTCGGTAAGTTCTTCACCGTGTCCTTCTTCTGCTATTTCTTCTTCACACCCGCCCGCGATTGAGTATCTTGGTATGAAGTCTCCCCGGTGGACATCTTGTGGCGCGATAAATTTCCGCATGAAGCCCTCGGCTTTACCGTATCTTTCAAAAATAGAAGTCCGACAAAATACGGCCATTTGGAAGTATATGCGTCTTGCGCCTCATCGCCAGATCGTGGAGGAGGACATTTTCCCAATTCCACCGAAAATTGATCCCTTAGATATTTCCATTTTTTCCTTAACTTGGCGTCTAAAAAGGAAATGAACAATAAATATTTGGCTTGCTTTAAAATTAATTTTAAGACATACATTTCACATTTTTTGCAGATATCTAGCTACGGGAGTATCTTTCAAGGTACTTTCATTTCAATTTCGGATTGGAGCATCAACCGGAGGAAAAATAATTAAAGAAACGGTAATTGCATTATGGGAAGAGCTACAACCTTTTCATATGCCTGTCCCGGAAAAGGAAGATTTACAAATTATTTCAAAAGAGTTCAATGATGTTTGGAATTTCCCTCACTGCTTTGGCGCTATCGACGGGAAGCATATTCGCATACGTTGTCCTAACAATTCAGGATCAATGTTTTACAACTACAAACACTATTTTTCTATCGTTCTGCAAGGGGTGGCAGCAGCGAGCTACAAGTTTATTGCTATAGATATTGGCGGTTATGGTAAACAAAGTGATACTTTTCAAGGCGGTACTTTTCAAGCTTCGGAGCTGTATCGTCTATTAAAAAATAATTCACTAAATATTCCAGAACCCTCTTTTTTGCCACAAACCAGAACTAAGGCCCCATTTGTATTAATTGGTGACGAGGCATACCCACTTCTGCCCTATCTTTTAAAACCTTTCGGTGGAAAGAATTTACGCATTGAACAAGATTGTTTTAATAAAGGACTATCTCGTGCCAGAAAAACTGTAGAATGCACTTTTGGAATCGTAACTGATAAATGGCGACTTCTTTCAAAATGTATTGAAACTAACATCGAGACAGCAGACCATATTGTCAAATGTATATGTATTCTACACAACACTATCATCGACAGGGAAGGATCTCGACGACATCTTACCGATGTATCCATCGAAAGCTGCAATGGAAATAACGAAATACGAGCTATTGGACGCCCTTCAAATGAGGCGAAAACGATTCGAGATATTTTCGTTACATATTTTTCACACAACCCATTGGCATATAATAATTAAGAAAATCGTATAAATGCAACTACGTAAAATAATCAAAATTAATTATAGATATTATAGATATTATAGACATTGTTCTGGTTCATTTCTGTTAACATATGTTAAAATTATTAATAAATATTTGATTACTTACCATCTTCTAACATCTCACTGCTAATGTCTTTCCACAATTTGTCTATAACATTTCTGTTATGGTGGGACCACACTACGCGGTCTTGGGTCGTACGCGCTTTTGCCTTTTTTTTCATATAGAGTCATATGACTTTTTTACAACTTTATTACGACTTTGTCCATGGTAAAGGCCGTGCGGCAAAACAACGCGGACAAAAGGCTGTGCCTAAAAAGGTACATTGTGCGTCCACACACTATGAGCTTTTCAAAAGCGCGTACGCCGTTTCAAATGAGAATTGATTTTTTCTCACTCATGACTCAGAAAATTAAAAGGTCACGCGCGCTTTTGTCTGGCCGTACGGCCAAAAGCGCGTGGGATCTAAGTCCGCGTAGTGAGGACGGGCCTTTAAGCCCGGGTCACACCGAACGCGGCGCGGCACGGTGCGGCGATTTTTGTATGAAAAATAATTTTAATCGCGCCGCGTTAATATTATTTTTCATACAAAAATCGCCGCACCGCACCGTGCCGCGTTCGGTGTGACCCGGGCTTTACTGTGGAGTTTCTTTTTTTTGTCCCATATTGGGGTTTGTTTAAAAACGGCCGCAATTAAACTTTCAATATTCATTTCGAAGCAGGCAACCGGCAAGAAAAAACTAAATTTTCATTCCGGTAAATTCATCAGCTCCGACAGCCGGCACCGAAAAGTCTCAGCCTGCTGCGATTGTGTTATGGCTAAGGTGACCATATTTTGAAAGTTAAAATACCGGACATAAAGACAAGAATACAGGATATAAAGAAAAGTGAAAATTATGTGGGAAAAATAAAAAAATTATATTTTCAAATCCAAAAGAACATCAATATTTATTTCGAAAATAATACATAACAAAAAAAATTTCTTCCTGCCCACAAAATATTTTACGTCGTTAGATGAGTATCAAAATATTAAAATTAAAGTATCATTTTTGGTACTTATCTGATGAATGAATTTTTTTCAATAATTAATCTTTTTTCAAAAATTCAAAACAATTCATATTAAAATTGAACTTAGTTAATAAATATGATTTTAAGGTTTCAGTATTTAATTGAGTTTTTTCACTAGACCAGTAGTTGTTGATTACTGAAAATACCCTCTCTGTTGAATCATTTGAAGCTGGAAAACATAGACTAAATTCAACTATTTTCAACAAGTTGTGGAAAGGAATTTTTTCCTTATCAAAGTGATTAAAAATTTCTATCCACTTTTCTTCCGTCGATTTAATTTTTTCTTCCCATTCATGTATTTTGTCTTCTGATGAATAAAATTTTAGAAATGTTACTTCATCAAATAGTTCTTCTTCATTTATCTTTACATCTGGCAAAATATTTGGAATGCATTGAAGACATTTTTGGCCTTTATTCCATTCTAATTTTTCAGTTAAGTTAATCCAGTCAAACATTTGCATTTTGCAAAATTCACCTGAACGTTCATCAATATATTGAACGCAGGTTTTATAAAAATCAGAAATATTTTCTTTAAAGTGTTCAGTACTTGGAATACCTTTTTGCTCTAAATCTTGCAACATTTTTTTTAGCTGAAAAGGTAAGAAGATTTCATTTTTTCGTTCAACCAGCTTGCTTCTAAAATTTACTAATTTTTTAGATACCTCTGGCATTGAAATTTTTTCACTTTCGACTTCCAAAATAGTAGTATGAAAAAGGGAAGCTTGAGAATGAATGAAAAAAAGCCAAGCGTGATAAAAAGGAAAATCTATAATAGTTATAATATTGGCTGTTGATGTAAAAAAAAAATATATTTGTATATATGTATTAGCCGTAGGCTATTTGTGATTAATAAAATAAAAATAAAATATATTTCTCTCCTTAGTCCACTACGCACGCATTAATAAGAATACTACTGGTTTTTAAAATTATTTCCCATTGTTTAACGGGCAGCATTTTAAAAAAATCTGGTTTTTGATACTTGGTGGTGGTCCGTTTATTTTAAACGGGTTTCCCGTCGCCCGCCGCCCCAATCTGCCGCCTTAACTGGTATAACGGTATAAGTGGCTTAGATTGCAGAGATGATGGATTTTAAAAGCCTAGTTTATAGGATTACTGGGTTTTAATATTCAGTTTTGAAATTCATTTATTTTCGCTCGTTGTAAGTACCGTCATTAGAATCGCTATCGAGAAAAAATGTCAGGAAATTGCCTAACAAGTCAGGGATTTTGTCAGGAAATCTCATTTTCATTTCTGGTAACCCTATATACTCGACTTCCGAGTCGTCGTATGTTAATTTTTCTATGGCAAGTGGTCTTGCGCTCATCTGGAAAATCTGGACGTACCCACTGACATATAATCATGGACTGCTCATCAGACATTATTTTCATACAAACTAATGGCACCAAAAAGTATAGAAAAGTATAGTCCTCTCGCTCATCCATATGCCCCTTTTATCACCGAACTCAAATTTTGTTAAATTTCGTGTTAAAAGTTCAGTGCATTCATTGGCAGAAATAAAATCAGATAGTGCCAAACTTGAAAAAATAAAATTTGACATTCAAAAATTCCACACTTTAATATTTTTAATCTTGTCTTTCAATAAACCACAAAATACGATAACTTTTCTATCTTTTCAGTAAAATAAGAACGGTAAATAAAACTCTGGAACGATTTTAAGCGGTTACACGATATAATAGTTGCCATACTTGATTTCATTTTTCCATTGAACTAATGTCAGAATATTAGAAAAAATAGGTGGGTATAGTGATTTTTTTTATATCTGTCTCTTTCCCCCATAAGCCCCGCATGGTTTAACATAAATACTTGTAATTAATGAAAAAAAGCATTTTAAAAGGGAAATAACATCAAAATTGCATTTGTTATTTTTTTTAACAAAAATTTATTTTGTTTCCATCGTCCAAAACGAATATAAAAAATTGGTGTGCCTAAGACAACACGTTGGAAGTGAAAACTTCTATGGCCAGTATATATTTCCAAATTAATCTTAACATTACACGAGGATAAGTGTCAATAAATTTTGTCTATGAATATTCCATTTAAGTTTATTTTATTGTTACTTGATGTTGCAATAAAATAAGAAAAACAAAATACACAATACACAATTCACAATACATACTACATAATACATAATAGGTGTAAAATTTATAATACATAGTTCATAGTACATAATACATAGTGCATACTACTTAGTACATAATGCATAGTAAATAGTACATACCTGCAGTACATAATACATAATAAAAAGTACATAATACATAGTGAATAGTACATAATACATAATAAATAGTACATAGCAAGTGCATAGTTTATAGGACATAGTACATAGTGCATAGTACGTAGTACGTAATGCATAGTACATAGTAAGTGCATAGTATATAGTACAAAGTACATAATACATAGTACAAAGTACATAGTAGTTAGTACTTAGTGCATAGTACATAGCAAATAGTGCATAGTACATAGTATATCGTGCATGATGCATAGTACATAATACATAGTACATAAGGCGTAATACATAGTTCATAGTGTATATTTGCTAAATAGTACAAAGTGTATAGAAGATAGTATATAATAGATAGTACGTAGTATATAGTGCATATTACAAAGTACATGGTATATAGTACATAATACAAAGGGCATAATACAAAATACATAGTACATAATACAATAGTACGTAGTACATATGCAAACATTATCAAGCAGGATTCAGAAATAACAGCTCAACAACAGATAATGTTTTTATCTTAATACTGGCAAAAACCCCCCTGCGTTGCAACGCCTTTTAATAAAAAAACTTATGTGTGCCCAGTCAGGGATAGCAAAAACGTATAATGAAAAAAATAACAAATCTGCAACACATAATTTTGGGCACATAACTCGACTATAGAATAATCTCTCACAGTCAGTATTTCCGAACTCCTACAACACCCAAGAGTTCAAACGCAGAGTTAATCCCCACCTTCTTCAACACACCCCGAACCTCCATAACCCTTAACCTATTCCCCCCTTACTAAGATCCCTGCTAGACGGTGACTCCTGAGCTTGGTACTGCCACATAAAAAAATTAAAAAAATTTTGAGGTAGGTACTTATCAAAAATGTGTTACAACTTCTTTAAAATGCGATGTTGAGCGCCACCTATCGGAAAAATTTTGTGCACAACAATCATATTCAGAATACGTGTCTCACCCTGTGCGAAACTTGCGCCATGGCGTTCTTAAAATTTTGTTCCCCCTTGTTCATTGTTGTTAATATTTTCATCAGACCCATCGATCATTTGCGGCGATGGCAAACCATAATCTTCACAGTATTTTCGAAAATTGAAAGAACAATATCTCGCCGTGACAGCATTTCATTCGCGTTCCTTCGATTATCGAGTCATATTTTCGGTCTAACCCGATAGTCGGATAATAGTGAAAAGTACACTGATCAATTTTTCCGTCTGAATCAATAGTCGGAACCGAGTGAAGCCTAAAACATGCCCAAGAAAATACTTAATCTTCCCGTGAAAGTCCCATCGCAATCGGATTAGCCGTTGTTGGTACGTAGGCAGGTAGGTTGTTTCTATATACTGGCTGGAGCAATAAAAACTTTACATTGAAAATTATTTTTTACTATTTAGTTCATTTTAAAATAAAAGCGTATTTTTTAGTTTTTTTAAACTATATTTTTTATTTTCTACTTTTAATCTATTATATGTCTTCCACCATTTTGTAGTGACCGTCATATTAGATTTAAAATGACGCCATACCGCTTACTGCACGTTTTCATTTGATGCCCATATCGAAGAATAATCCGCCATTATGTGTTGGCCACCATTTGGAATTTTGAATGACCCCACATAGCTAATTGTATTCTACTTGTCTTACAGGGAACACAATTGCAAAATTCGGCCCCCCTCTTGGAACCGCCATCTTGATTTTTTTTAAATGTTTAGATTGCATTGTCACGCGAACTATACATATGTGCAAAATTTGAAGTTGATCGGTTATATGGAAGTCGGTAAAAATCAAGTTGTAAGGTTCAAGTTTTCGATCTAATCCAGTAGTCGAACACGATAATCAGGCCCGATAATCGGATTCGATAGTCGCATCCGAGTAAAAAAATAGCCTAAAACACGCCCAAGAAAATACTGAATCTTCCAGTGAAAGTCCCAACGCATCGGATTAGCCGTTTCCGAGATTAGCCCGGACAAACAGACATACAGACACACAGCCAGACAAAATTTTTGAAAATACTTGATTTCGTGTTAATATCGTGTAAATAACCATAGGAACTTAGAAAATGACAATTATTTTGAAATCACAGACAGACACTCCAATTATATTTATCTTAATATATAAAAATTACGTGTCACAAAGTTCGTACACGCTAATCTCCGAAACCGCTCAACAGATTTAAATGAAAATTTAGGAATGTGTAGGGTTGGTTCCAGATTGAAAGATAGGATAGTTTTGGTCCAGATAAGTGAAGCTGTTGTCGAAATATAGAGAATTTCAATGTTTCACTGATTATATTTAAGTTGGCGGGGCGAAAAAATATTTAATTTTAATTGTCATTTACATATAAAAAAACCGTTAAATTTTCACGACGATTTTAAAGTGTTATTGGTAGAGCGTGGAATGACTGAAAATGTCTATCTGAAATCACCAGATAGTAATAAAAGAGCACCACCGAATATTTTGTTGTTGCTGTTTAAATCTTGCATAGTTCTATGGAATGCTTCAAGTGAATATTTACGAGCCATATTACATTCATCCCAGATAATGATCGAATTCTTTTTCAATACTGCAGCCATTCCGCTTTTTTTTTATTAATGTTACACATTGCGTTTGGTTTGTATAAACATCTAACGGCAGCTTGAGTGCTGAATGTGCCATCCGCCAACCACCCAACCAAGTGGTAGCAATGCTCGACGAATGCCCCAAGCTATTTTCTGCTGCAGGATTAATAATGTGAGGAATAGGAGGTTCTACCTCTAGTCAGAGAAATGCTCGCGGTAAATCCACTGAATTGTTTTCTAAAGACGGCTTGCCTTCATGTAAAATAACAGCATATTATTGAAATTTACCAATGATTTACCTTCAGTGTCGATTACTTCAGAAAAAAGGCAACAAAAAATGTGGATCGGGACATTTTCATGCAAACTTCCAAAGTAATTGCAAGAAAACTTGGAAGGTTAATGAGCAGGATTTTGAAGTTGACAATCGTTGAGTCGTACCCTATTCACCATTATTGTCCAAGACGTTCAATGCTCACATAAATGATGAATTTTGCGTCAAATCAATCAAATACGTAATGCATAAATGTCACCAAAGGGAGTGACATGGTTGTTTTTAGTGTTGCTAATGCAAATACGATCGACGAAATAACACAATATCAAATGGGACGTTTTGTTAGCAGTATTGGAGCGATATGGCGAATTTGTTATTTGGTGGTTTATTTGGTAGTTCATCTCGAAAATGGCCAAAGTGTATATTTTACAACGGATAATGCTGCGTGAAGGGCTGAACCACCACCATCCACAACATTGACAAGTTTTTTCGCGATTTGATTTTGCTTTGAATGTTTTTATTTACCGACGTCATTAAACATTTAAGAACAGTCCGATTTTAAGATGGAAGCATTCAATTACAATAAATATCACTATTACAGCATCTTGGATATAAAAACTCAAAATCCTCCTTTTAAAATTACACTGGTTATTCCAAAAAACTGTGAATACATAAGCCGAATAATATGAATCAAAAAATACTTTATGAAAAACAAAATCTTGCTTATATTATGCCGAATCTATCGAAAGTCTTGCAACGACTGACTTGCACTACTTTTCTTTCTTTTTCAAAAATACATTATTATTATTATTATTATTATTATTATTTATTTGAACAACATGTACAAAGATAACAATCTTAAAAACGTACATTAACTAACATCAAATAATTGATACAACAGGATAAACAAAGAATAAAAAATAAAATAAAAAGAAGAATCAATGTAAAAATAAAGGATAAAATATAAAAATTAGAAATTAAAAAAATTAAAAATAAAAATTTAATACACGATAGAAGAGAATAAAATAAAAGAGAACATCATAACAATATAATAACAAAATAAAATTATAAAATACAAATAAGAAGATAAAAAAAAGTTAAAAATTATGTATTCATGTTTTAATTTGCTTGACGAGATATTAATTCGTAAAGACGCTTCTTGAAAATGCCCATTGAATCGACGCGTTATATATCAACTGGTAACGTTGTCCAATTATAGTACGGAAACACGGGATTATCAAATTATTATTCCTAAGCGATTGTGAGAACTGTACGAACTGATCAAGGTGTGCAGGTTGGCGTTGGTGTAGTATATCATGCAATCGGCGCAAAAGCCTATACTCACGATAGTTGCCTAGAGAGCACCCCAAAACAGAATTTAAATAGGGTGAAACTATGGTCAAAACGTCGTAACTTATAAACAAAACGGACGCAATCATTAAAGGCTACCTCGAGCTTTCGAGTGCAGGAAGAATCGAGAGAGGGGAAAGTGGAGAGGCCATGCATTAACTGAGGTAGAAGTAAGGCTTTAAGCAAATTCAATCGGACCGTCCTTTTAAGCAAACCACAGTGGTAACTAAGTTTTGACAGGAGCCCATATGTTTTGCCAATAATGGAATTTATGTGGTCACAGCAGGTCATACTACTATTAAGAATGACTCCTAGATTTCTTACTTTATCGACGCGGTCGAGAGGTACACCATTTAAGGAGATTTCTAGAAGGTCAGGGTAAGGAATTGGAGAATGAGAGAACAGAATATAATAGCCGTGTTCCTTTTCTACTTTTAAGTAGGTACTCGGGAGTAAAAAATTAAAGGAACGCAAAATTTGTCGATTTGAATAAAACTTATGAATTCTCTGTGAGAGCAGGAGTAGTTCCAAGTAAATACGAGTAAAAATGAGCAGAAAAGGAACACGGCTAATGTGATTTCAATTGGTTTAGTTGCAGTAAGTTAGATGATGACCAGCAGGAGACACCGCGTAAATCAGCTGCAATCTTCTCCATACAGGTGTGGTTTTGACTTATTGGCGCAGAGATATAAAGCTGTACATCATCCGCATACATATGTACTTTAGAGTCATTAGGGAAGGTCATTAATAAAAGCGCCGAATAAGAGTGGCCCAAGAATAGAGCCTTGGGGAACGCCATTGGTAAGTAGGCCAATGGTGGAGCTACACTCACCGAGTTTAACTATTTGAGAGCGATTTGTTAAAAAACTATGCAAAATTTTAAGAGCAGTCGGGGAGCAGCGGACTTGAGTAGAAAGTTTTTCCAAGAGCAGAGAGTGGTTGACACTATCAAACGCTTTTGAAAAGTCGAGCAGCAATAAACAACAAACGTGATGTTCGTCGAGAGAGCTGCGGATATCATTTGTAACTTTAAGGAGTGCAGTTTCGCAGCTATGATGTTTTCGGAAACCAGATTGCCATACATTTATAAATCAAAGTCTTTCACAGAACTCAAGGTGTTGAATCGCTATTAGTTTTTCGAGAACCTTAGCCAGAAATGGAAGTACATATACTAATCGGCCGGAAATCCGAAGGAGTAGCGGGAGAGGGGCACTTAGGTATAGGTATAAAGGTACATCTACACTGGTGCGCTTTTTTTTTCAACAAGGACAAGGTATGTTGAAAGAATACAATTCCACCAGCACAAGCCATGACGCAGGCATATCCAGCTACTTGGATTTTTCGTTCAACTCTGCTTGCATGTTTAGTTTTGTTTGTTCGTTTATGAATTTTGTTTTCTAGTGAATTAAATTTAAATAATTTGCAAAGTTATTATAATATACCAATTAATTGTTTATTTAATAACAATAAATAGCTTACAGCGTTGTTTATTATAATAAGACAAAGTTATTAATAATGTCTACTCAGTCCAGAAACTTTGTATTTTATAGTTAAATACCGAAGCTGGTATTGCTTCTCTGAAATTCGTGTCTTGACAATTTTGAGCTCAACCAAACGTAAAAGTCTGCAGAAGTCGGTTTTTGACTTTCGAAAAAAGTTTCTAAATAGCACTCCATCATCTTTGTATTCCAGTTCATTAATGATATTAAAGTTACGTGTTTTTAAGAAATCTTTCATCCACACTCGTTTTCTCTTAACATTTCGCCTTTTTCTAATTACAACAAATGCTGCACTAATTCCGAGTAATAACTCTGCATTCATTTTTAACAACAATGAAAAAAATAATAACTCACTAGATTACTGATTACTCACTAGATTACTGATTACTGATTGAAGCAATGTGGACACTTGTTGCATGCGTCAAACCTCCGTTCAATCGTGCATGCAATGTTGAAAAATGAAAGCGCAAGTTGAAACGCATGTTGAATTGAAAGAGGAAGACGAAAGCGCACCAGTGTAGACGTACCTTATCTAAAGCATGCTTCCAAGAAGTGGGAAATGTTGGTGCCGTAAGGCAGGAATTGCATATGTGGGTTAGAATAGGCAACAAACATGGTAATAGAATTTTCAGAAACCTGGGTGAAATATTATCACTGCTAGTGGCTATAGATTTAATAGAATTTAGGACCGTGATAACTTCAAGGGAATCAACGCAACGGAAGCAGAAGCCGTCAGATGAAGCTATAATAGAGATATTAGAGGAATTAGCCTGCTCAGTCGCTTGGTTAGATATATTATTGGTTAAGGCTATCAGGACTAATGTTGTAGGCAGCGGCTTCATTTTTAGTGTGGACACCCAAGCGGCGCAAGTTGTTCCATACAGTTTTCAGTGAAAGGAACGGATCAAGTTTTCGGGCGTAAACATTACGCTTGGCTTCCTTTATTTTAGTGCCAACCAAATTCCGAAGGCGTTTAAAACATTTTTTTGCTTTTTCTTCCCATACCGTTTTTTTCTCTAAACCGTTTTTCCTTGTGCCTACGTGCCTCGTTGCACGTTTCCGTTAACATATCCTTTTCTCTTTTTTACTTGACTTGCATATTTTTTGTCAATGGTCACCTATTGGTGAGAATTAACAACAAGTGTGCATCAATGTTAGTTTTATACTGGTAAGTATAACAATTAATACATAAATGTTAATTGTTCTACTGTCTCGAAATGACAGTTCTAGTTTGTTTACAATTCAGGTAAGTTTGTTTATGTTTTTAATAATTCTAAAAATTATAACTGTTTGTGATTCTTGTTCGTTGTTGGTTGAGTTTGGTGGTGCAGGTCAGTGATTTGTTATATTTTATTGTTATTTGTTTAATCTACTTGTTATTTATTTAATTTCTTAAGCTAATGTTAGTATACTTGAATTTATTTCTTAAGCTAATGTTAGTTATGCTGTTCTATTTTAGGTTGTGCGGACTTCTTTCCGGGTGTCTTCGCTGATGTTTTCATGGACTAAATCTTATGGAGGTTTCGATCACCAGATAAGTATTTTGGTAATTTGCTGAACATTAGTTTCTTTGTTTATTATCTTTTTAGGTGGTTCCAGGATGGAACACAGCATGTACCTAATGTTGGGGTTGATCCGGCCCAATGGATAAATTGTGCCAATATTGTTATGCTTTAAAATTTCAAAAAGAGGCACCTGGGATATGCTGTTCTAATGGCAATGTCTCCACCTGAGTCACTTGGGGCTTACGTGGAAGGGAAAACTTCGTTGTCCAAATATTTTTTACAACTTCATTTATTTCGCTATGATGGGTGCAGTGAGGCGCACCGGGTTCCAGCTAGTAACATATAATAATACATAAATAATCATACCTAAGAATACATAATAAAAGGCAAAAGCGCGTATGAGCTAAGTCCGCGTAGTGTGGATCCACCATTAAGGTCCGTCTTGACTACGCGGACTTAGATCCCACGTGCTTTTGGCCGTATGGCCTTTGACAAAAGCGCGCTTGAGCTTGAGGGTGCGAACAGTTGTAATCGGACATTGAGAAAAAAATCAATTTTCATTTGAAAAGCCGTACGCGCTTTTGAAAAGCCGGTATTGTGTGGACGTACAATGTACCTTTTTAAGCACAGCCTTTTGGTCGCGCAGTTTTGCCGCATTGCCTTTACCATTACAATAATGAAAACCAGCAGTAAATAGTTCCGTTAATATCACATAAAAAATTCCATTATTCTTAATGCAAACATTTCTAAGCATGGCACACCAAAGTTAAAAATCTACGTTTAATGTAACACACCTGTACCTAATCATACATATATACTTAATTAAAGAAATTAAAAATTTTCATTTGTGTCTACAAAGCTGAATAAACATAAAATGTTATTTTTGTTCGTTTTAATTTATTACGCACAACAAGCACTGGAAGCTTTAGCAAATTATTGAAGAAATAATGGAAGTATTGATGCGACGTGAGTAACAATAGAATAATTATTATTTACAATAAAGTTATGAGGTTTACCCTTTACAATTTCGTTCCTGTAGTGAGCGATTAAGTCTTATTTCCCATGAACTTGTAATAAAAAAAATAATCGTCATAAAAACACCTCTCTATTGTTTTATTTTCTAAAGTTCTAAAGAACAACTAGCTAAAAAGCAGTATCTATTTTTCGTGTGAAATTGTATTGTTAAGTCGGCGATAATGTTAACACCATGAGAATTTGTTTATTTTTACCAGAGACCAACAGAAATGAAATCTCTTATTAGTGGAGTGCCGTAACACATAAAAATGTAAAAACTTCGGAACCCGGTTACACTGAATGGATTTTCGTGAAATCTTTTCGATTGCATTGTTAAAAGCTTTAATAAAAAAGTTTACCCGTCAAAATTTTCCGATCTCCATTACAACAATTTATACCAACAACTAATTAAAAAATTATGAAAAAAATATGAAGACAAAAATTTTTGTCGTAAATGTTTTAATTTTATATACTAAATTATATAATAAATGATATATTTTATATAATAAATGATATTTGTATATAAATAATAGTAATTTTAATATTAATTTATAATTTTTTAGCTAAAAATAATAAATTTACAATAAAGCAAAAATTTGATAATATATATAGACGACGTCGAAGAAGACTTGAGGCAGTTGGGAATAAGAAACTGGAAAAGTCGAGCCAGAGATCGAGAATCATGGAGGCGAATGCTGGAGGAAGCCAAGGCCAACAATAGGCTGTGGAGCTCCTGATGATGATGATGAAAAATTTGATAATAAGGCAAGTTGCTCAAAATCGTATATAATATTTATTATTTCATTTTATAAAAATCGAAAAAATTATTCAATTACAGTATACTCGCACTTTAGTGAGCACGTGATACAGTGACCTCGCGATATAACGTTCATTACTTTTTACTACATTGAACACTCTCAATAGTGAACAATTCGTTTTTTCGTTACTCAGAATAGTGAACAAAATTTACAAAAACTACTTTTCTACATAAGCTTATGTGAAAAAAGTACTAAAAATGTATCAAAACAGCCAATTTTAACATCAAAATTTTCTAATATCTTCAAAAGTAAAGGCCCTTTTACATCGCAAGCGCAAAGTCGAAACACATATTGGAGCTCTTTTATCGCACAGAAATTTGTATGCTTTTCTTTCTGACTTGAATCCACGTTCGTGCAACAGATAGAAAAACATACCGATTTCTGTGCGATAAAAGAGTTCCAATTTGCGTTTCCACTTTGCGCTTGGGATGTAAAAGGGCCTTAAAGGCCGTAACCTAAAAACTGTCTAGACATTATTCATAGGAAATATTCCAAGCTTTCTGAATTTGGAAAAAAGGGTTAACTACATTTTTTTGTAGTTTTTTTAAGGTAGTTTAAGTTGAAATCTCAGGTCAAAAAACCAAAATTTTGACTTTAACGACTCATAATATTGGAAGTTGGTAGGGTGGAATCCTCAGTTTTACAATTTTAAATATGTGGAAGTATTCTTTGTACTGAAAACATTGAAAAAAATGTAATTTTAATCAACTTAGTATAGTGAACAATTTGATTTAGTGCTGGGTTTTGGTTTTTTTGAATTCACTATATCGCGAGTGTATACTGTATCTACATTACCGTCGTCGTCATCGACCTCATTAAGTTGGATAATTAGTGATGGATTAGTACAACTGTTGCCATTGCATTCTAAGCAAGCTGCAATGCAACTCAATCCACTTTTTCTGCACCCACAAGATATTCCACATCCTTTTTTGCATGCGCAAAAAATCATTTTCAGTACAGTTTGTGGAGCTGGTGGCTGCGTCATTGTTTCTGGTGTCAGTATTCCCCTTGCATATTTCCAACCCCATTTTTCTGGTAATATTTCTCTTCCGAACCAACTTTGAATTTGTAAGTGCACTCTTTTGAAGTGACCGATAGCGGCATTTTCAGTAGGTGCCAATGACGGTAATTTAACAGAACTCTTTTTAGCTGAAAAACGAAGAATATTATGATTTTGCTCACACTTTAAACCTACATATCTTCTAAATGGATTCACTCAACTTATTGATCTTTATATCAAATTAAGGAATACACGTTTACCTAAAAGGTAATTTTGTTGCTTTACGATAATTAGTCTAGGAGTAATTGAGGTTTAAGTAAACTTTAAAAACATTAAATTTTTTTTTCGTAAACACCCTGTATTTTAGTGGATAGTGGGGATAGCCCCCTCTCTAGAACAATTTTTTTCTCCAAATACATCCAGGAATCGCCCCTGAAAATATTAGCCACGTAGTCCAACAAAAGATTTATTGAGCGTCTGATAACCTCACGTCGCGAATGAGTGCATATGAGTATTTTAAATCTTTAAAACGGCGATATCCCATGAATGGCAATTCGTACGGGAAAATGTATAATATCTTTTTTTGTAGGTAATCGCATAATCTACAAACTTTGTAAATACTATTTTATGATAACACTTACTTTTTAAGAGGTATTAGTCAAAAACGGATTTTTTTTACGGGGGTGGTTTTTTGGAGGGCCAAAAATCGAAAAGGAGCGCTTAAACGATTTTAGTTTTGACTCAAAATTTCTTCTTTTAAGTGAAAGAACATAGTCCAACAGAAAAATGCGGGTTAGTTTTCGACTTGATTAAAACTTACTTCAAGCTCACCGTGTGCAGTGTGTACTATATTATCTTGCAGACGACGTCATCTGCTGTTGCCCCCTCTCCTTTGAGGCCCCAAGGACAAGTTTGTACTAGTTATCCTAAGTATAAACGAATTTCGAGTTGTTAATAGAAATTGGATGAAAATTCCGAAAAAAATAATTATTAATTTAAATAATTAAAAAATTATGATCGGCAAAAATAAACAGGTAAGCACATTCTAAAAAGTTTTACAAAAACCCGTTCAGTATACCCGCGTTCCGAGGTATAAACCTTACGGCACTCCACTAATAAGCATTTATGATAAATTTTTGCAGCAGGCTTGCGTAATATTATTTTATTCATTTCCGTCATATAAAAATAAGGTATAGTCCAGTCAAAATAGACATTCAAGGAAAACGAAGAATTTTGGGATTTGTCTCATGCTTTACACCTACATACATATATCTCGAAATGGAGTATGTTGTTCTACGATAATTGAAGTTATGAAACTTTAAGTAAGTTAACAACTTTTCTTAACACTCTGTATCTTAGTGGATAGTGGCGAAAGCCCCCTCCAGAAAAATTTTTTCTCCAAATATATCCAGGAATCACCGCTAAAAATATTAGTCACTTAGTCTAACACGCCCTGTATTGAACTTTTGATGATGCATACTGGGCACGTATAAGCGCATATCGTAAGAAAAAAAGTATGGAGGTCTTTTTGTAGATAATCGCACTATCTACGAACTTTGTATAAAGTATTTTATAATAAGACTTATCGTTGAAGAAATATTTGCAAAAAGTCGGTTTTTTCACATTTGACTTGACGCATTTGGTCTGTACCAATTTGCGAATCAGGTCGTTGCGTTTTTAGAAGGATGAATGCAATTGCTTCGGTTACAATTTCTTAAAAAAAATCTAAAAACGATCAATAATTTATTATTCTTTTGTTTTTCCAATTTTTTTTTATTTTATCATTCTCAGATTTACATTTATCTAATTGCTTGTAATTTTTTCTAGCCAAGATTGTCATCGTCTCAAAATGAAAAATTAAATAGAAGCAATATTTAATATTACGTCCATCAGCGAAAGTTCTCTTCCGCTTCTCTCTTTACACGCATATGAAAAGTACTCGATATACGCAAAGGCATAAACCAACAAAATTAGAGAAGCAGGATTTGAATTGCTTCCCTTTACTTATATTACACTGTTCGTAAAAACACAGTTCTTTCGAAATTGTGGGTGAAGCGGGAAGTGGAGATGGCGACTCATAACGTACGTTAAGGCTTTGTATAAAGGTAAAGTTCTCATGCGACTGAATGAGGTTTTTCGCTCTATTCCCAGGGGAGACATCATTGTTTTAATGGGTGACTTACACGCACAGATCGGCCCCAACAACGCTGACCTTGAACACACTATTATCACTAACAGTAACGGTGAGCTTTTTGCTGACATCTGTAGCTCCCACCCACTCATGTTAGGTGGAGCCTACTTTTGTCACAAAAAAATACACAAGGAGACCTGGGTATCGCCCGATGGTAGAACAAGAAATGAAATAGATCACGAGATCACGTGGCCGTCAGCCGCAGATGGAGAAATATTCTGGAGGATGTCAGGAGTTTTAGGGCAGCAGGCGCTGCAAGTTGCCACCATTTGGTAGTAGCAACTATTCGCCTGAAAATCGCCGCAATCAGGAACGCTTAATGCGATACCATAAACCGTAGAAGGTTTAACGTAGACCTTCTGCGGGACAGCATTAAAAGACGAGAATTTGCTCAAACTACAACAAACTCTAAACCAGATAAGCGTTTCTAAGGAAAATAATAATGAAGAGCTGTGGGGTACAACAAAGGGCGCTATAATAACAGCAGTGGAAACAAGCACCGGTTATCGATCTCGGACACAACTTGGCAAAAAATAGAACGTAGGAGGGCCCTCAAAAATAACATGACCCGGATAAGCGACCCGGAAAAACGTCAACAACTTGAACGGGAATACTACAAATTACACCGGGAGGTAAAGAGAAGTGTCCGGCGTGATAAAAAGGTAGCAGATAAACGAGCTCACGGAATACGCGGAAAACACAGGCAACCGTAAAGCTACTGACAGATACAAGCGCAATTGCGGTGCGGACATTAGCTTCGCGCTATGTCCGGACTTTTCACTGACATATTGGTGCGGGGTCGGCGGCGCGTTCCGACTTTGATACAACCTAAAAATCAAAGTGGCAAGTGGTAGTGATAGGTAATAAATTAAAAGCTTGGCTTGCTTCAGTGCTTTGCTTTGCTTTGACATATCAAATAAACCAGTGCTTTGTTATGGGACAAAACCAAATGACAAAGCGGCAAAGCAAAGCCAAAGCAAAGCTCGAAATGACCAATGTTCAATTTTTTGGTGCTTTGTATGCTTTCTCGTTTGTTTAATATTTATTTTGCTTCTTAGAGAAATAAATGTTTGCAGAGGTTTGAGAACATTTATTTCATAAAGAAATTATTTTTTTGGGAATAACATTAACTATAAATATTTAAGAATTCAAAATTAATTTGAGACAACTATTTCTATATCCCATTTTAACAAATTTCTCCTTTTATTACAGATACAATTTACATACGATTCTTTGTTCTTTTTATGAAACAATAATGTCCATTCCAAAGGAAAAATTGCGTAAAATTCATACCTCTTACCTCTTTCGTGTAATATTTCTATTTCCTGTGTTCATAAAAAGCCAACTGTCAAGTAACTAAAGTAAAAAGTGTATTTGGACTTGTTTTGCTTTGGCTTGTTGGGCTTGTTTTGCTTTGGCACGTGATACCTGAAAAGCTCACCAAGTGCAAGCAAGCCAAGCCTACATTGGGGTTTCACCTTTACGCTCCGTAAGAAGCTTCATGTTATTTTAACATTGCATGTCCGCAGAGCAGGAAGCAGAAGGAAGCTCTTACTGCTTTATATTTGCTCCGCAACAAACCACTTGTATTTTTTCCTACTGGGAAACTATGCCCATCAAAACCAACACACAACTCAAAACACAAACAATTATTTCACATTAGGCCGCGACAACGAGCAAAAAGTAGAAAAAGTAGAGCAACAAGGTGAAACCCCAATGTAGGCTTGGCTTGCTGGAACTTGGTGAGCTTTTCAGGTAGCACGTACCAAAGCAAAACAAGCCCAACAAGCCAAAGCAAAACAAACACAAATAGACGCTTTGCTTAGTAACTTTACAGTTTGCTTTTCATGAGCACAGGAAATAGAAATAGTACACGAAAGAGGTAAGAGGTATGAATTTTGCGGAATTTTTCCTTTGGAATGGACATTATCTATATATATAAAAATGAATGCCGTGCGTTAGTCCCGCAAAAACTCGAAAATAGCTCGACCGATTTCAATAATATTTTTTTTGTTTTGTTCGCCTCCATACAGGGGTGGTTTTAGAAAAAAAACCATTTCAAAAAACCAAAAGGAAGAGCTGCAAAGCCAAAAAAATTGGTAAGTTTGGGATTTTTCACCTCACATTAGTTTCAATAGCTTCATGGCCTACCTATATATTGTTTAACAGCTGCGTAAATGTTAAATTGTCATTAAATTAAATCTCAAAAACCCCAATTTAATGACAATTTCACATTTACGCAGCTGTCAAACAATATATAGGTAGGCCATGAAGCTATTAAAACTAATCTGCAGTAAAAACTCCCAAAATGACATTTTTTTGGATTTTTCAATAGTTCCTTTGGATTTTTCTTTTTTTTAACCACCCCTGTATTGAGGCGACCCATTTTCGAGTTTTTGTGAGACTAATGCACGGCAATTGATTTTTATATAGATAATTAAAAATTACACTTAAACATTATCTTATTAACATCTTTAAGGTATTCTCCATCATTCTCATCTGGATTACCTTCAACATTTGTAGTATCTGTGAACATTGGGAAACCTGTAAAAGATCCATTGTTCTTTATATGCTTCCACCGAAAAGTGCGTAAAAGCTTTTAATTGGTGTTAATAAGAAAATATATAAATGTCGAGTTTTTGCATTATGCCTCAGATTGCGGTACATCTTGACAACGGTCAACGTGTATATTTCACTGAAGAAAATACTCTCCAACCAGCTTTCCAGCCACCAAAAACTACATTTACTGAATTTTTCACACTGTTCCAAAACTTGATATTTTCGGACAATTCGCAACAACATTGTTATATACCGACGTCCCTCGCTATTATACATGGAACAAATCAGGTAAAAAATGGAAGCCACGTAGACAAGGCGAACCACATCCAACTATCGCACGCGTATTGAAAGCAAAGACATTGGGACGACTTTACACAATACATCCAAAACAACGTGAATGTTTCTTTTTGCGTTTGTTGTTGTTGAATGTTCCAGGACCAACGTTTTCGAATTTTTACGAACAGTCAATGGTCAAATATTCAATACATTTCAAGATGCATGTCGCGAGTTGCAATTGCTGGAAGACAATCATTGGGATCTGACACTTACTGATGCAGCATTTGCATCCACGCCGAATAACATCCGTCAACTGTTCGCAATTATATTGTCGACATGATACCCAACAGAACCATCGGTTTTGTGGGAAGAATACAAGAACGGCATGACTGAAGACATACTTCGCAGAATTTGACAAAGAAACCAATATCCAAACTCTCGAGCTTTTATAGGAATAATTGGTTTTTCGTTAATGGTTAAGAAGAGTTGAATTTTGAAGGTTTGGATTGATTTTAAATGTTTAAACGTTGGGTGCAGCGAGGCGCACCGGGTCCCAGCTATCCAAAATACAGAAAATAAGCGGTTCATTGAGACACTTCATCTATGTATGAAAATTCATATCTCGAAAAATGCCATGTCAATAGGCCCCCATCCACGGTCAAACAAACCATCAAATTTGTGGCCGACATCGAAAAAATTCTAAGTGTGCGTGTATAAAATACAAGTTTTCGAAGTTTGCCGCTGTTTGAAGAAAATATTCGTCTGGTTTAATGTTTCCTTCAAACAGCTTAAATGTGTGTGTGGATTTTTTATGTGTGCCATGTAAAGCATGTGAAAGTTCGTTTTGTTTACAGGAATTGTCGCTCGGGATGTTTGAAGAAAGTTTCCCTCGTTGATGGCCAACAAAAGTCAAAGCATAAATGTGTGCGTTGTTTGTCGAAAATTGGTTTGATGATTTGTTTGACCGTGGATGGAGGCAGAGCTGGACTGGCCTACCGAGCTACCGGGAGTTTCCCGGTGGGCCGTGCCGAATGTTAAATCAAAAATGTTTCCTCTAAATAATTTTTTCTCTTGAAAAAAATAAAATTTTCCCACGAAAAAATAAAAATATTTCAAATTTCAAGCATATCACACTTTCTTTAAAGAACACAAATCTCGCGGTCTCCTACGAAATTGCCAATTGGTTTGTTGAAGACTGTTATTTAATAAGGATTGTGTGGAATTTAAAAAAAATCTAAAAAATTCAAAATGTCAACAAAACGACGAAGAGGTTGGGAGAAAAAAAAATTAAAAAACAAGAACTTTTAAATGCGTAGTATAAAAATTGTCCGGACATTATTCATAGAAAATATTCCAAGATTTCTAATTTTGGAAAAAAAGGTATAGGTTAACTACGTAATTTTTGGAGAAAAAAGTCGTGAAAGTTGAAATTGTAGTTAAAAAAACTCAAAATTTTAACTTTGACGACTCATAACTCTGTAAGTTGGTAGGGTTGGTAGTACCAAAACTGCTGCCTAAGTAATCCTGAGAGAAGCTAGTTCGAATAACGATAATAGGTTCAAATAATGATAAAGGACTCGTCAGACTTGACCGAAAAGGCCAATTTCTTTTTCAGTAAATGTAGGACGTGGAAAACAGTTCCCCATCCAAAAGTGGTGATCTAAGGATTGAAAAAAATAGTGATGTTGGAAAAGGGTAACGAAATTTTTGCACGGGTTTTAAAGAATGCTCAGATTTTGTTGACAAGTGACGTTTTATGGGGAAGCTATCGGAAGATGAATCCAGAAAAGTTAATTTCATTTAGAACCGGTTTCATTCCATCGAGTTTATTAGATGGTGCTTGTGGCTCTTAGCCGAAGTCTTTTCAGAAAAGGGCTTGGCCGAATGTTATGAAATTTTTTCCAAAGCAAGTTTTCGTTAATGTGCTTTGATCGGCATCGCAACGAAACCGATATAATTTTTGGTTTTGCGCGATATCGTGCGGGTACAAAAACCACGTACGTCGTTTAAACAAAAAAACGGCTCAACCGATTTTTATGAAAATCATTTTAGATCATGCTTTAGTTAATACGCTTCGATCGGCACCTCAACGAAGACGATATCTTTTTTGGTTCGCCCAATATCGTGCAGGAAAAAAATTACTACGGACGTACGCACAAACACACCTACACATGCACATAGTTCTTCTCATAATTATGCTTAAAGAAAAACTTTTGAAAGCAAAAAAGAACTTTACTTGATTGTTAAAATAAAATGTATGGAAACGGGCCGAAATTTTTGAATTTCCCGGTCCTAAATTCATTCTCAGTCCAGCCCTGGATGGAGGCCTAATGGATGGTTTTTATTGTCTCGATCAAAATGTCAGATATCTAATAGTTTCACATTTTGTTATTTGGAATCAAAAATACCATAAAATTGCCTTTTTCAAACTCTCCTACTGTATATTAAAATTCATATCACCTGATTACTACTATTGGCTTATGGGAGCAGCATAGGCGCGCCGGGTCCCAACTAGTAATTAATATAAAATAAAACAAAAATAGAATTAAATTGAGAGAGATAAAAGCAAAACAATAAATGAGCAAAAATAAAAAAGAAAATAGTCATCAGACGCTTGCAGCGCGAATTACATATATTGATGATTCAAAGAAAGATGACACTACTGAGGCTGGTTCACATCAAACTCAAGTGAAACCAATGTCGTGGTAACGGAAAAGCTTTTCCGTTATTCCCAGAATTAAATAAAATAACATTTTGTTAATTATTATTTTCTCACCGAGAAAAGATTATCAAATAATTTCCGTTTAAAAACATAAATATTTTCTCATCAAAAAGTCACGTCCAAAAGATATCAAATTATGTCTCGCCACCATGAAAATGCTTACCTTGTCAAAAAGACAATTGAAAATGTAAGTGCAACACTGAAAAGTAGAAATAGCATAATTAGTCTGTCGTAAAACTTCAATCCGTTACAATCGCAATAAATGTGTTTTCTTTTCTAAAAGTTCGTTTGTTTTCTTTTCTTTTGGTGTGAATATTTCATTCTATTTCAGATCGGTATAGTTCGATTAATTTATCGGTAAAAATATAACTGGCGCAGTCGGTTAGATCCTGATGATATAGGATCCAGTGATACGAGCTTATTAGTAAAGTGAAAACAAAATTTTTTTTTGTGTGTTCTCTAATAAAAAAAAATATATAAGTTCACTTATAAAAAACAAAAAAAAACAAAAACGCAACAAAAAAGTGTAGAAAACGAAGCAGTGTAAAGTAACCTTTAGTGTACTGTGAAGAAACAAGCACAGTTGCAAAACAAGGAAAGATATTTTTATAAATAACTATACTGGAGCGAAGAAATCAACGAGAAAGGATCATCGACAATTTTAGAAGGATGGCACAGCCAGCAAATATAATGGAACAGTGTTTGGTTGTTCTAACGGATCTTTTAAATCGGCAGACTCAGCAGCCCTCCTTAAGATGTCGAATAGAGAAAGAAATTCGGTATTTACCAGCATTTGAGGGCGACTACAGGTACATCCCATTAAGGAAGAACATGGATTTGTCAGAATTAGGATTAAACAAGTAGAAATAGCAAACGAAACCGACACCATTTTACATATAATAGATCCGACAGAAATGGCAGAAATTTTAAACAAATTAGAAGATAATATAGAACACCTAAAATTAGAAGACAAAAAGGCACTTTATACAGAAATAAAATTAATAAAAAGTAAACTTAGAACAATTCAAAATTCCATTAGGCAGAGAAGAGGATTAATAAATCTCATTGGCTCAGCTAGTAAATGGTTGTTCGGCACTATGGACGAAACAGACAGACAAGAAATCATTGAACATTTAGAGACTATTGACGAAAATAATTCTAGAGCTATCTATAATCTTAATAAACAAATTAAAATAAATGAACACTTTAACAAGACATTATCTGACATAAAAATTTTGATTGAAAATGACAGAGCAAAAATACTGGATTCAATAAATACAATTAATCAGAATGTAGAAGAATCTACTATATAAAACTGAATGTTTGTCTGTCTGTCTGTCTGTACGCAATAGGCTCCTACACCGTGTAACCGATCTTAATGAAATTTTAACCATATGCTATTTACATTAAAGGGAAGAACATAGGCTATTTTATTACTTTCTAAAGCCACTCCTAGATGGCGCTGTTCGTTGAAAATCATCGCAGAGCTTTGAATTTTTGCATGAAGGTCCGTGGAGGTCTCCCATAATGCACCTCGAAGCCCGATTTTCGAGATTCAAAATGGCCGCCGAAATATGACCGAAATTCAAAATTGCCGCAGAAATATGGTTGAATTTGCCAATTTTATTCCGATTCCAATGAAAGTGGGTATCTAGGGGTTTTTAAGGTCGCAAATAACAAATTTGTGGTCAAAACTTATAAATTCAAAATGGCCGACGAATTTGCAAATTGTGTTCCGATTCCAATGAAAATCGGTATCTGAGGTTTTTTAAGGTAGCAAATAACGACTTTATGATCAAAATTTAAATTCAAAATGGCCGCACCAATATGGCCGGCGAGTTTGCGAATTGTATTCCGATTCCAATTAAAATCGGTATATGGGAATTTTTAAGGTAGTAAATAACGAATTTAAGATCAAAACTTATTCAAAATTGTGGGGCCAATATGGCGGAAGAATTTTGCCAAATAAGTGTCATTTCCCGGTTAGCTGTATGTAGGTTGTTCAAGAGTTGGAAAATCGGAAAATTTTGACATTCTAGCTACAAATGGAAAAACATTGAATGTAGTGTATCCTGAAGCTCTCTAAGCAATAGGTTCAGAATTGATCAACAAGGTTTTTTTGGAAAGGTGGTAAGGAGAAACGGAAATATGGGATGATTTATGTATAATGGATAAGAAGGAAAGAAACCCATCACCTCTGAATTTTTAGGTATAAGTCTAGGATTCTGCAATACGGGAAGAGGCTGGCATCTGGGTAAACAAATAAAACCTGAGTCAGTGACATTGCAGATGAGAACCCAGGGGCCAAGCAATTGCAAGACATGTAATTTGTAGCGTATAATGTCCATCACCGTCAAAAGTCCATTTCTAAATATGAAATTAGTAGATATAATCCTTTAATTTTTTTTTCTTTCAGGATGTAATAATATTTGTCGATTATTGAGTGTTTAATTTAACTAAAAGTCCATACGAAAAAAGATTATAGCATGGATAACACTGTGGATATGACATATTTTCTTGAAATTATACTATGTGTCTAATAGTTGCTGGAAAAAGCCTTATTTTAAAATAGTCTTTCACTAATATTTATTTTTGGTGGGTAGTTATATTTTTAAGGATATTCGTGTGTGTTTATTTTACCAGAAAGAACCATAACTTTATTACGGGCCACGCCGACAAAAAATATTGTCTGCCCCAGAGCTTTACAATAATAGGTAATTTTGGTCACACTGCAAATAAATGCATTTTGAATCCAATGTCTCGAACTTTTATAGGAATAGTTGGTTTTTCGTTACTGGTTAAGAAGAGTTGAATTTTGAAGGTTTGGATTGATTTTAAATGTTTAAACGTTGGGTGCAGCAAGGCGCACCGGGTCCCAGCTATCCAAAATACAGAAAATAAGTGGTTCATGGAGACACTTCATCTGTGTATGAAAATTCATATCTCGAAAAATGCCATGTCAATGGATGGTTTTTATTGTCTTGATCAAAATGTCAGATCCCTAATAGTTTCACATTTTGTTATTTGAAATGAAAAATACCAAAAAATTGCATTTTTCAAACTCTCCTACTGTATATTAAAATTCATATCACCTGATTACTACTATTGGTTTATGGGTGCAGCATAGGCGCACCGGGTCCCAGCTAGTTAAATTATAAAGTCCTATTCTTAGACCAAGAAACTAAACTCAGATATCTTGAAAATAAAATAAATCAGATTTTAGACAATATAATTGCAACAAAAAATAATATAATACATCCAAGCATGTTAACATTAGAAGAACTAGAAACATACAATGTAGACTTCTATAAATTGAGATTGCTAAAATCTGGTGTCATGAGATATAAAAATCAACTTTTGATCTTTGCCATCAAAATCCCAAAAAATTATATTATACAAGAACTAGCTGGGACCCGGTGCGCCTATGCTGCACCCATAAACCAATAGTAGTAATCAGGTGATATGAATTTTAATATACAGTAGGAGAGTTTGAAAAATGCAATTTTTTGGTATTTTTCATTTCAAATAACAAAATGTGAAACTATTAGGGATCTGACATTTTGATCAAGACAATAAAAACCATCCATTGACATGGCATTTTTCGAGATATGAATTTTCATACACAGATGAAGTGTCTCCATGAACCACTTATTTTCTGTATTTTGGATAGCTGGGACCCGGTGCGCCTTGCTGCACCCAACGTTTAAACATTTAAAATCAATCCAAACCTTCAAAATTCAACTCTTCTTAACCAGTAACGAAAAACCAACTATTCCTATAAAAGTTCGAGACATTGGATTCAAAATGCATTTATTTGCAGTGTGACCAAAATTACCTATTATTGTAAAGCTCTGGGGCAGACAATATTTTTTGTCGGCGTGGCCCGTAATAAAGTTATGGTTCTTTCTGGTAAAATAAACACACACGAATATCCTTAAAAATATAACTACCCACCAAAAATAAATATTAGTGAAAGACTATTTTAAAATAAGGCTTTTTCCAGCAACTATTAGACACATAGTATAATTTCAAGAAAATATGTCATATCCACAGTGTTATCCATGCTATAATCTTTTTTCGTATGGACTTTTAGTTAAATTAAACACTCAATAATCGACAAATATTATTACATCCTGAAAGAAAAAAAAATTAAAGGATTATATCTACTAATTTCATATTTAGAAATGGACTTTTGACGGTGATGGACATTATACGCTACAAATTACATGTCTTGCAATTGCTTGGCCCCTGGGTTCTCATCTGCAATGTCACTGACTCAGGTTTTATTTGTTTACCCAGATGCCAGCCTCTTCCCGTATTGCAGAATCCTAGACTTATACCTAAAAATTCAGAGGTGATGGGTTTCTTTCCTTCTTATCCATTATACATAAATCATCCCATATTTCCGTTTCTCCTTACCACCTTTCCAAAAAAACCTTGTTGATCAATTCTGAACCTATTGCTTAGAGAGCTTCAGGATACACTACATTCAATGTTTTTCCATTTGTAGCTAGAATGTCAAAATTTTCCGATTTTCCAACTCTTGAACAACCTACATACAGCTAACCGGGAAATGACACTTATTTGGCAAAATTCTTCCGCCATATTGGCCCCACAATTTTGAATAAGTTTTGATCTTAAATTCGTTATTTACCACCTTAAAAATTCCCATATACCGATTTTAATTGGAATCGGAATACAATTCGCAAACTCGCCGGCCATATTGGTGCGGCCATTTTGAATTTAAATTTTGATCATAAAGTCGTTATTTGCTACCTTAAAAAACCTCAGATACCGATTTTCATTGGAATCGGAACACAATTTGCAAATTCGTCGGCCATTTTGAATTTATAAGTTTTGACCACAAATTTGTTATTTGCGACCTTAAAAACCCCTAGATACCCACTTTCATTGGAATCGGAATAAAATTGGCAAATTCAACCATATTTCTGCGGCAATTTTGAATTTCGGTCATATTTCGGCGGCCATTTTGAATCTCGAAAATCGGGCTTCGAGGTGCATTATGGGAGACCTCCACGGACCTTCATGCAAAAATTCAAAGCTCTGCGATGATTTTCAACGAACAGCGCCATCTAGGAGTGGCTTTAGAAAGTAATAAAATAGCCTATGTTCTTCCCTTTAATGTAAATAGCATATGGTTAAAATTTCATTAAGATCGGTTACACGGTGTAGGAGCCTATTGCGTACAGACAGACAGACAGACAAACATTCAGTTTTATATAGTAGATTGCAATTAATTAAGCCAATACCCAATTCGGAAAATCTAGAAATTGATTCAGATGATGAGTTTGTATTAGAAATAAATAATAAAATGTATCATTACGAAAAAGAAGTTCTTTTAAAAGATTTGAAATTAAGCCAAAATTGTGTTGCACAAAATAATTGTAAGTTGATATATAATAATATTACAAGTTTAGAAGAAATTGATGACGAAACAATTTTAATAAAAAATTCCTATAATGAGTCCTTATGGCAAAATTGCGACAAGAGAAAAATTGTATTAACAGGTAATTATTTGATCAATTTTAGTAACTGTACCTTAGGAGTCAGAAGTAGAAAATTTTATAATAAAAAAATTTCATTCTTAGATAAATATTACTATCCTTCAAAAGAAGTTAACCAAACCTTTGTAAAACCAATAAATTTTGATAAGATTATGTTAGAAAATATTAGCAATATAAATGCAATTAAAGAATTTAAATATCATAAAAAAATTATGTATGGAACAAATGTAAGCATAATCATGGTGATGGTAGCAAGCTTAATAATCATAATGTTTTACATTTCACGGAAATTTAAAAAGAAGACAATTAATATATTACATCCGAAGCCGGAGACTTCTGACCTAAAGCGGGGAGGAATTACATATATTGATGATTCAAAGAAAGATGACACTACTGAGGCTGGTTCACATCAAACTCAAGTGAAACCAATGTCGTGGTAACGGAAAAGCTTTTCCGTTATTCCCAGAATTAAATAAAATAACATTTTGTTAATTATTATTTTCTCACCGAGAAAAGATTATCAAATAATTTCCGTTTAAAAACATAAATATTTTCTCATCAAAAAGTCACGTCCAAAAGATATCAAATTATGTCTCGCCACCATGAAAATGCTTACCTTGTCAAAAAGACAATTGAAAATGTAAGTGCAACACTGAAAAGTAGAAATAGCATAATTAGTCTGTCGTAAAACTTCAATCCGTTACAATCGCAATAAATGTGTTTTCTTTTCTAAAAGTTCGTTTGTTTTCTTTTCTTTTGGTGTGAATATTTCATTCTATTTCAGATCGGTATAGTTCGATTAATTTATCGGTAAAAATATAACTCGCGTGACTCCAGCGCTTCCACAGACGGGCATTGCAATTGGGAAACGTCTCGCACGACAACAAAGCGGTCGTCTTGCTTCCTTTTAATAGACACCAGGCCATCGCTAGGGGAGACGGAGTATACCAATCCCAGAATTGCTGTTGGTAGGCGTAAGGCTCTCATTTACATATACTGGGGTGTCGGCAGTGAAACCACTCAGCTCACAAACATTACGTTTACATGATTTACTTGGGTTCTTGTCTTGAAATTTACTTGAAACTCAAGTTGCGTTTTCGGTTCACTTACTTGACTTCAAAATGTCTTGAAATTTTCTTGAGCTGACATTTGACATTTCCTATTATAACAGAAACTAGCTCCTTATTATAACATAAATAACTATAAGGATTGTATCAAAAGTATACATTCACTACAGTTTTTATCTTCTTCTTGTTCCAAGAAAAAAAACCACATGCAAAATTTCAAGTATTCAAGTAGCGTTTACATGAGCTTTTTCAAGTCAATCAAACAAATTTTTGTGATTTACTTGGATCAAGTATACTTGAAGTCAGGACGAGTTTACATGCATATTTTGTTACTTGAAAACTACTTCAAGAATACTTCAAGTAGGCATGTAAACGTAGTAAACGTTTGAATTTTTGCTTTCGATTTACCTTTAAAGCCTGCAAGAATGCCTTCGCCTCACGCTGTCCACAGAACTTGACAATTCTAGGTCCACCCCTTTTACGCATGCCAGATCGCAGCCGGAAAACATCAGTGTAAGCGGAGAGTTGATGGTTGACCATAGATGCCAGTTTAGCGACGATCTTCGGTGGTGAATCATCGGGTTTAACAGGGATACGTCACGTCACTCAGTCTTTGGGTACGCCGCATATCATCCAGATGACGTGCATTATCAGCTAGCTGGGAGCTGATTATTTGTATTCGAAGGTCATCAGAATCATCCGTTGTTTTGGACTTTTGTTCCAGGTCAGAGACCCTTGTCTGCAGAGTCATGATGGTGTTGTTGATCTCTGTCAGCTGATTTTTATTTTCCTCGGCAATGGACTTTAACCCTTCCGTTAAGCGAAGTTCGATCGAGTCGAGATGATCGCTGAGAGTCTTGATGGAATTGCAGACTTCACTGATTTGTGATTCTGCTTGGCGGAACGTCGCTGAAATATCATCGATCTTCTTCGAAAAACGTGACTCTAGTGACTCTAGTAGTTCTCCAAGGGATTTTTCTCCCTGACAGCTTTCCGAGGGCGTTCGTGCAGCACCTCTAGTCATAACAGGTGATGGGTGTGGGCTCTCAGGCCTTAATCCCATTATCAGTTCCATTATCCATCCATGTGGGAAAGTAAAAGCTCCGTTATAATAGAATTCACTTTTTATTAATTCATATTCCTTCACATTCAATAATCCATTATTTTGACATCTACTATTATAACACTATTATACACTGGCGTTACTTATTAAATTGATTCACTAATAGGCCGGTTTTACACGACCGGACACCGAACAGACAAAACGAACGAACAAACTGGGGTTTATGGGGAAGAGGGTGAGAGAGGACGATGGAAAACCGGCCCCTCTCTCACCCTCTTTCCCATTAACCCCAGTTTGTTCGTTCGTTTTGTCTGTTCGGTGTCCGGTCGTGTAAAAGGGCCCATAGCAATTCCTACTTAAATAGACCTTAAGGTTTGGTAACCACCACTCACGGAAACTTTGTGCCGCACCAACTTCATAGACGGAAGAGGATCTGCACTCCCGGCACCGATATTTGATTTTGTCGCTGAATTTGATCGTGGGTGCGTTTTGCTATTTATCGATCGTGGGTGCGTTTAGTAATTTTGTTAAGCGGAAGTGTAGAGTGTCGATACTCTACAGTACCCCCCTTCCAGTAAAAGAAGTAATCGCACTCTCGCTGATTTAGGTCTCAGAGAGGAATGCTGGTTTCAAACGGTCGATAGAGATGTTCGCGTTTTTACCTTTCACGTTTACTATAAAATACTTTCTTAACCGGCGCACTGCTGTGAAAGGTCCTTCATATACTGCACGCAGGGCTGCTTTCCGCGGTATCGCTTGTACAAAAACTTGCTCGCAGTTATCTAATTCTTTAGGGATGAAGGTCTTACTGTTCGAATGATTAGTTTTGATGGGTTTGTACGTTTGTATTTTCTCTCTCAGTTGCTGAACGAAATCATCTGGACTTGTCTCGTCGAGTGTCGTGTCGGGTACGAAAAATTCCGAAGGTAGCCTGAGTGGTTGCCCGTAGACCAACTCTGCCGGTGAAAACTTTAAATCTGGTGTGTATGCTGCCCGTATACCGAGGAGTACTACTGGTAAATCCTCTGTCCAGCGTGAATTTCCCTTACGGCGTTTCAGGGCTTCTTTCAATTGGCGGTGAAATCGTTCGACCATGCCATTCGATTGCGGATGGTACGTTGTTGTTCGGAATCGATGGCTTCCCAGAAGTTCGGCTAATCGGTGAAATAGTCGCGATTCAAACTGGGTTCCCTGATCTGTAGTGATATGTAGGGGGACCCGGATCGACTTACGAATTCCTGGAAGAACGTCTGCGCTATAGTTTGTGAGGTGATGTCCCTCAAAGGATAGGCTTCTGGCCACCGGGTGAACCTATCTACTACCGTCAAAATATAAGTATACCCTTTCGATACCTCCAATGGTCCAACTATATCGAGATATTGGAAAATCTCCAGGTTGGCTTTTGGTGTACCTGCCAATTTTCGAGCGCTGACAGGGGATACATGATTGTGCCCAGGTCTTTATGTCTGTTTGCATTCTTGGCCAGAAGTGTCGGGTGCAGATGAGCTTTCTTGACGCTCGAATTCCCGGGTGCGATAAACCGTGTAAGGAATCGAAGACCATTCGTCGCATTTTCATGGGGACACAAGGGCGGATTTCTTTTGTTGAGACTTCGCACCGAATAGGAGTCTGTAAAGTGGGCACGAAACGTTTTTCTAGTTTAAATTTCGATTTGTTTAAGTTTTGTTCGCTAGACAATTGTTTTAGTTCGTGGTCTGACTCTTGGAAAGTAGCGAATTGTTTCAGATCTACATTAACAGCTGAAAGTGTTGAATTCTCATCGATTCGCGACAAAACGTCGGCAATAATATTGTCCTTCCCCTTTACGTGATGGATATCAGTTGTAAACTGAGATATAAAGTCTAAATGCCTAGCCTGTCTGGGCGTTCTCTCAGTTTTAGCGTCTAGCGCATTTGTTAAGGGTTTATGGTTGGTGAAAACTGTGAAAGGACGACCTTCCAACCAGTGCCTAAAATGCTTTATGGCAAGGTATATAGCTAGCAGCTCCCTATCAAAAGCCGAGTATTTCTTTTCTGCTGCGCTGAGCTTCTTTGAATGGAATGCGAGCGGTTCCCAACTTCCCGTTTTGCCTTCTTGCTCCAATACTGCCCGAGGAAGTTTAGATGGCTGGACCCAAAAATGCAATTGGTCGGGTTAATTCTTAAGCCGTACTCTTCTAGCCGTTTACAAAGAGTTTGTAGATGGGCTTTGTGTTCTTCTGAATTCTTACTAGCGACGAGAATGTCGTCGATGTAAACGAAAACGAACGAAATTCAAATCGGTGACCACTTCGTTCATGAATCTTTGGAATGTTTGGGCCGCGTTCTTCGGGCCAAATGGCATTCTGGTGACCTCGAACATTCCAAAGGGGGTGGTGATTGCGGTCTTATAAACATCTTCCTCGGCCACTGGGATTTGGTGATAAGCTCTTATCAAATCGATTTTGGAGAAAATGGTACAATCCCTAAGATTCATGGAAAATTTTTGGATATGTGGTATCGGATACCTATGCGGTACCGTGACAGCATTAAGCCTACGATAATCCCCACAAGGCCTCCAGTCGTTGTGGTCCTTCTTGGGGACCATATGTAAGGGCGAACATGTAGGAGATCCTGATGGTCGGCAAATACCTAATTGTAGCATGTGCTGAAATTCGCTGTGTGCCAACTTGTGTTTGATTGGGTCAAGGTAAACGGCCGGTCGTTACTATGTAATGACGTACCTTGTGCTTGACTGGAAGTGAGTAGTCTGGAGGCGTAATCAATTCGGGAAAACTCCTAATGAATTGGGCAAATTCTTTCTCGCAGGTAAAAATTCGTGGCGTAGGCGTTTTAGCGTTTATGATAGTGCCGTTCGATGTCAAATTTGTTAGTGGATCAATTAATCTTCGCCTACGAAGATCCACGAGCAAACCAAACTTTGTAAGGAAATCTGCTCCTATTATCGGTCTGTCAACCGCTGGTATGGTAGTCTAGCTGGAGCAGCGTCAGTCCGAAAGTTTTGATAGGTGTGCCGTTTGCGGCGACTAGATGATAGTAAGGGTTACTTCGGACTGTACCCGGATTAAGGTTGTAAGGAACGAGTGACACTTCTGCTCCTGTGTCTATGAGAAAACTATGGTTGGTGATTGGACTCCTAATAAAAAGGCGACGAGTATTGTTAGGCCGAGAGGTTGTCGCCAAAGCTACCGGCTTGCTTAGTTTTCCGGTTTCTCATTAGCAGCAGCTTTCTTAAAAGAACAGGGTTTAATACACTTTTTGGCTTTCGCCCCCAATTGACTATGGTACCAACACCAATCTTTTCTGCCGCGAGAGGTTAGCGAGTTACCCCGAGCTGAAAATGCCTTCGTCCCTGAGGAGACTTGCTTCTCTCTCGGAGGGTTAGGCTGCGCACCGTCCTTCTGAGTTCCGAGATTTCCCTCCGTGCCTGGCTTAACTCATCTTTCAGATCCTGAAATCCTGCTTCTTCCTTGTAACCCCCCTCCAATTATTTGTTTGAATGGCGCCTATATTAGAAGTTTGGCTAACTTCCCAGACTTTATCCGCTAGTTCTAGTTTTGTTTGAAGCGTTTGGTCAGTAGTGACAGCCAATGGGATTGTAACAGACGATGGTAGTTTCCGTAACCACAGTGATTGTATTAAGTCGTCGCTAACTACGGACATGGATCCCGATAATGCTTTCATATGCCTAAAAAGTTCGGAAGGTTTGCGATCTCCTAAGTCCTCCGTACCTAGCAACCCTTCTAGCCTACGTTGCTCGGAGGGGCTGTGTCTTTTAATTAAAGTTTTCCGTAAACAGCTGTATTTGTACGTAGTAGGAGGGCTTTCTAGAATATCTAAAATTGAATTTATAACCTCTACTGGGAGTGCGCCTATAGCATATGCATACTTCGACTCGTCCTTCGTGATCCTTTTCACTAAGAACTGAGATTCTATGGCGTGAAACCAAGCTAAGGGAGCTTTGTCCCAAAATAGCGGTAACTTTACGTTCCCAATTTCGCGGGACTCTTCCCTACTAATGTTGTCCCTTTCTTCAGGTTGCCTTATTTTTACATCATGGGCCTTATCATGGTTGGCGCGGCGAAAAAATGACAGCGAGGTTTGTCGTTGTCATTTGTCGTATCATAGTTGGCGAATGCAGCGACATGACAATTTTCGATAAAAACCTTATGGCTGTCGCTTGAAAATGTTTGAACATTTCTTATAATTAAAAAAAATTAAAATCAGTCGTGAAAAACGTAACGTTGTCTCTTAAAAAGGCCAACTGTGATACAACTGAAGGCGGTTTTCCCGACAAATGTCAGCTTTTTCGAGAACTATGATTCCGTTTTACAGTCGCCGCGCCATTTCTCACTTCAAGCGCAACCATGATCAGGCCCCATGCCCCCATATACTCGCATTGCCCCTGTTCTCGAGTAAGATGTCTTCAGTATCGTTATCTGACATGTCGTACGCCTTGGTTCACGATACTGAATAAACCGAAACTAATATTAAAAAAAAAAGTTCGAAATGACAGGGAAAAAAAATTCTAAGTTGGCGTCGATAAGTAGACAAAACGCACCCCACTTTTACTCGCTGCAGGCAGAAGCTTGCCTTAGGCAAAAGCGAAAGAAAAGTTTTTGTTGTGAAACCGTTGCTTATTTTTTATTTGTGGTATTGTAAATTTAAAAATACTAAAAGAACGGTGTGGTAGGAGAGAGCAAATTCTTTTCCTTTTACTATTACAAGAAAAAAAAACTCTTTCTTTTATATAAAAGAAAAGAAAAGCGAAATGTGCAACATGGAGCGAGACTAATTCTGAGTGGTAGTTACGGTTCCTTTACATGAGTAGTTAAAGTTGATATAAACCTAAATGTAATAATAAACAATAATACCCTTCGACAAAATTCACTTCGATCGACAAAATCCAAATTTAAAGAAAATTATAAAAAAAATTTAATATATAGTATGTATGATAATAAATTTCAATATATGATAATAAATTTCAATATATGATAATAAATTTGTTAATATAATAGTTAGTAGTAAATTTAAAAAGAATACTTCATTGTTAGTAATAAATTTCGATAAATTTCATTATTCCTATCAAATTTGAGTTATTTGCCATTTGTTTTTAATATTTGATATTTGATGGCACGAATAATATGACTCCTCTATGTTTACAACAAACTTTTTTTAGAAAAAAAAACAAAAGAAAATAATATAAATATTGTCAATCGTTACTCTACTTATACTGCAAATCTGACACTTATGTAATTATGAATGTACTTGACTTTCAAAAATTCCATTCATTATCGGACTCCACTATAAAATTTCTCGCAAATAATTAAATCCTATTCCTATATTAGCCCAGTCACTTTATACAAAAAAAGGCCAAACCTCTAAAAAAATCCAACTGGAGATTTTCCAGCGGGATTCTCTTTATTTTGGGGTCACAAATAATTTGCCAAAAGTCCATAAAGCCAACTGACCGGCCACTCAAGTTACGGAGGGTCAAAGGTCGCGCAAATCAGTAGTTCTCAAATATCTCGTAAATTATCGGTTTTACGTAAATTTTGGCTAAGTAAACTTTGTTCGTGAGATAAATCTGCATAAAAATGTCCCATACAAAATTTACGTAGATCCAATGGTTTTCGAGATATGGGGCTGAGAAAACTTGGGCATCGCGCTGTATTCGTGTCCGCACCACTTTTGAAGTAGAATACAAGCAGCGTTTTTGCATGGTATCCCCAGTAGGCCTAGTCCACAGGTTACAAGTTATGATATAATTTTGATGATTATCACTCTATCTCTACTTTTCCACTTCTTTCATATTGTCATCTTCATCAACACTCATCTAAGGGGAAAATAACGAAATGTGGTCGGCGTTATCATCGTTCAACTCAGGTTCAATGGTTGTGTCCTCGGATATCGAATTGAGACACGACGGGCCCCGACAAGAGCCATACACTAGGGAACATGGCAATCCTACTTTTATGCATCCACCTCCCATCATTTATGGACTTTTGGGAAATTATTTGTGACCCCAAAATGAAGAGAATCCCGCTGGAAAATTTTGAAAATGAAGCAGGAAATAGGAAGTAAGAACCATAATATTTTAACTCAATTTATAAATAATATTATAAATAATATTTTGAAAGTAATGCAGTACATTATATAAAATCAAAAACTTGCTTTTACAAAAACTTTATCTTAAACAATCTTAATTTTTTAAATAACGGACTCCTCATGTTTACTTTACCGATGCCTGCGCCGTCTATGTACGAATTTAAATAAATTGTAAATATTTTCCTGCTGGATTGGTAAAATTTGTTTATATGGCATCACTTAATTGCTAACATGGCTGTCGCTGCCAGTTACTTGGTTGAAGCAGTTTGGAAAGTTGCTCTTCTGACGGTGATCTTCGCGAAATTCATCAGTTTAAGCTATTAAAAACCAAAATGATAAACGAAATAGAGTGGAAACTAAATTGTTAGTTTAGTTGTGTTGTGTTAGTTCATTGAATTGTGAAATTTGTTTGTGTTTTGTTGTGTGCTGCTCTTTTGGCGGTGATATTCGCGAAATTCATCAGCTTGGTTGTTTAAATCCAAAATGTTTAACGAAATACAGTGGAAACTAAATATTTAGTATGTATACTTGTGCATTCATTGAATTTGTGTTTTGTTGTATTTATTTTTTTCAAGATTTTTGTTTTTTTCTCGTTATTTTGTAAGCGAGTGAGAAGGCAACTTCCGTTTCATACGGCAGTCCTTGTTTTCGTTGCCGATTCTGAATTGTGACAGTTGTAAATGAGTGAGAAGGCAACTTCCGTTTCGTACAACTGTCCTTGTTTTCGTTTCTGTTTTCTGAATTCACTCGTACTTGCTCGAATCACCTCAAAATCCTCGGAACGAGAGCAAGGAAGTTTCACTTCAATAATTGAAAAATATAAAGTTTAAAAAAACTAAAAAATATGCTTTTATTTTAAAATGAACTAAACTAAACCGAAAGATTGCATTGTCACGGAAACCATGGCTTTTAATTTTTTCGGATATATGAAAATGGGTCAAAATCAAGTTGGAAGTTGTGTTTACACACAAAATACAAGCTACAACATATGTATATATGTCCAAGTGAAGCTAATGTAACGGTCGGTTAATTATTGAAAAATTCTTCTTAATAATTATTACCCCCCCCCGCTCGGAAATGTCAGCAATTATTAGTCCACTTACTTAAGGTACTTATGAATTCACAAAGAAAAAAAAATTTTTTAGTCACGGAGGCGAATAAAAATAAAATTTTGTAAAAAACGAAAAAAAAAAGATTCTGAAAAGATTTCTGTGTGGAGAAGGTGACGGAAAAAAAAACATTGCGGTAGGGGAAAAAAATCGGGAGATGAATAACGTACTGGAAAACAACAATAGACAGGTAATAATAAACAAATTACTTAACGATAGGCTAAATAACATTACCAGAATTACAAATAATATAGAAACCCTTTTTAAAACAAACAATAAACTTAGGAATGAATACGCATATAATATGCAATACAAAATTAGGCTAGTTAAAGAAGAATTAATAAACTTAAAATATGCTATAAATTTTGCAAAATCAGGCGTAGTGAACACGATGATGTTATCCCATAAAGAAATAGATTTGGCTACTAGGATCTTAGATAAAGAAAGAATTCCTTATATTTCTGTAGAAGAAGCTTTAGAATTCGCTAACGTGAAAATTGTAAGTAACAAATCGTCTTTACTCTATATAGTTAATATTCCTATTACTACTAAAGAAATTTATGAGAAAATAGAAATTAAACCCGTTAAAAGAAATAATATAATTTTAGATTTTAAAGAAAATGTAATTTTGAAAGCAGAAAATAAATTACTCTCAATAACAAAAGAATGTAAAACTTATAGTAGCCTTTCCATATGCAACCAAAATAATTTGATAGATATAAGTAATTCAACATGTATTCCTAAATTGCTAATAAGTTCTAGTTCATTATGCAACAAAACTAATGGTCATCAGATACCCACGCTAGAAGAAATCTCCCCCGGCATCCTACTAATAAACGATTTCCAAGGACCAGTCAACATCAACAACATTCCCTACAACCTAAGTGGTACATTTCTGATCAAATTCAACAATGCTACCATCACAGCCAATAGCCAAACATTTACATCCAACGAGGTCACACATCTCAAAATTCTACCTGCAATATTACAACCAATACCCAAGGAAAAGCAGTACAGAGAACTCTTATCACTGGAAATGATGAAGGAACTCCATGTAAACAACACCAACCAGATCCAGCTCCTGAAAGATGAAAATCAAATCGAAAAATGGTACAATTATGGACTAGTTGCCGTAACAGTATTGCTTCTGATAATCATCATTGTTCCGAAACTACCAACTATCAAAAGAACGGAAGTCATCATCAATCAACGAGACGATGCTCAACAAACAGCCGTAGAATCCTTACCTACAGTAACATCTTCCGCAGAATCCTTACCTACAGTAACATACTCAACAATAATACCATCCTTCTTCAGTAAACCACAGGCACATCGATCCAACATGTAGCAGATGAGGACATCAGCATTTAAGAGGGGACGAGTTAATGCAGTTCACACAGGAAACACGAGGAGCCAACGCAGTTCCCACAGGAAACACCAACTTTTCCAGAAATATGCAAAATCGCTGAACATGCGTCTGGGCAATGGACACCGGCGTGTGAATACAAAATTTACCGACATTGCATAAATGAATTAGAGTAACCTTTAAGTTATTAGATTTAAGAATTTTAATTGTATCTTTACTTTCAATAAAGAAAGACGCTCAAGCACCCGTCTTGAGAAAAAAATATTTTTTTAAGAAAATTTAATAAATGTTTTCTTAACTTATATACACATAAGTATTCTGGTTGTTCCCGAGAGCATTACTTGTTGTATCTGCTCGGACTGAGCACAGGGGCAACACGAACTGACAGCGAGTGATAACTCTAACTTATCCTGCATCGCGTACAGAAAGGGATAATACCTAATTATCCACCTGTGAAATTCACTTGCATTACTGTGTTTCTAATAGTGGTTTCTCACCTACTTTACAATTGGTTGAGATACTGGAGGGTGCTGGAGATAGAGTGTAGTTTGCTTTCATTCAGTGAAGTATTCAGTTATGGTCAGCTTGTAAAATATAACTTTTCTGGAAAGCGGCTATCGAATAAAAGATAACACAATTACAAGGCTGAAAGAAAAATTGTGGTTCTTGGACAGAGTCAATTTCCTAATTGCTTTAATAAAAAGATCAAGTAATTATTTTAAAGAGAAAAAAAAATATAGTTTAAAAAAACTAAAAAATACGCTTTTATGTTAAAATGAACTAAAAATTAAAAAATAATTTTGAATGTAAAATTTTTATTGCTCCAGCCAGTATATGGAAACAACCTACCTTTCGAAATGTAAAACAGCGTGGGACTCTTAACCTATATTCTTATTTTATTAATACCGGAACTTTTCGCTATCGCCCCACGCTTTTTTTACATTTCGAAAGGTAGGTTGTTTCCATATACTGGCTGGAGCAATAAAAATTTTACATTCAAAATTATTTTTTAATTTTTAGTTCATTTTAACATAAAAGCGTATTTTTTAGTTTTTTTAAACTATATTTTTTTTTATTTTCTACTTTTTAGTCTATCATATATCTTCCGCCATTTTGTTGTGGCCGCCATAATAGATTTAAAATTACGTCACACAGCTTACTGTTATGTATTCGTCATATACTTTCATTTGATACCCGTACCAGGGCGCTGTAAAGAAAAAGGTAAGCCGCTATTTTGTGTTGGCCGCCATTTTGAAAATGGAGTGTAGCCATACAGCTAATTGTATTCTACTTGTCATACCCTTGTAACCCTTGTTGGGGGAAGACATTTGCAAAAATTTTTACAAAAAAGTCAGATTGCATTCTCCCGCGAAATTATTTCTTGCATCATTCCATGATTTGAACGATCTTTTAACGGTTTTTAAATTACAGTCACCTCTGAATTTTGGGATATATTTGAGCCGTTTTCTTTGAAAGTGGTGTAAGTCCACTTTATACGATATGGAAATATTTAAGGGTTTGCGTTTGAATGGATTGAATAATATTGGTATATGTTAATACGCTCATTTTATGTTTTTTAAATACTAAATTGAATTAATTTTATAATGTGATCGTTTTTAAAGTATTAGTTAAAAGAAATGTATACTTTTGATGTTCTCAAATGGACTTACAACACTTTCAAAGTCAACATAATTCGAAAATCATACAATATCTACAGTATACAGCCAGAAGTGCTTAAGTGCAACATATGTGTTTCGAGAAAATCACTTCAAAGATATTGAATTTTTTTATTTTTTTATTGGGGCAACTGGAACATATGTAAATTAATCTTTTTTGCTTTGAGTCCATATAAAACAATGAATAAAGTCATGAATTCAATATTTTATTTAGGCGGAGGGTGTTTGGCTGAGGATTTCCAAAGAAAAAACTGCACACTCTACACAAATGTTTAAAATACTTTAGACTATTCTGGGTGGGCATTTTCAAAGAGAGAACGAAGTGAAAAGCACAACCAAATGTGCGCAAGATATTTTGGACTGTTTTGGCCTATGATTTGCTTGTGTTTTTCACTTTGTTCTCTCTTCAAAAATCCTCAGCAAAACAGTTCAAAGTATCTTGTGCATATTTGGTTGGGTTCGGAAAGCCAAATTATTTTGTAAATACGCAATTAGGCACTTAAGCACTTTTGCCGGTCCGATAACTTAGCAAGCGCAGCTCAGTTTAAGACAAGAAAGCAATGATAAATAAGGGAATACGGAATAGAAAAATGCAATAAACTCAAAATCATCGAATTTGCACTTAAGCATTTCTGGCTTGTGCAATATTTTCAGCTAATTTTAAAATGTGTTGGCCGCCATTTTGAATTTGGAATGACGCCACGCAGCACAGTATTCTACTTGTCATATCCTTTCATTTGATACCCATACCGAGTGGGTTGTAAAGAAAAAGGTAGTCCGCCATTTTGTGTTGGCCGCCATTTTGAATTTGAAATGACGCCACGCAGCAAAGTATTGTACTTGTCATATCCTTTCATTTGATACCCATATCGATTGGGTTGTAAAGAAAAGGGTAGTCCGCCATTTTGTGTTGGCCGCCATTTTGAATTTGGAATGACGCGAATTGTACTCTATTTGTCATACCCTTTCATTTGATACTCATGTCGGGGGTCGGGGAGCACGATTGCAAAATTCGGCCACCATCTTGGAACCGCCATCTTGATTTTTTTACAAAATGGTCAGATTGCATTGTCACGCCAGCTTTACATATGGGGAAAATTTGAAGTTGATCGGTTATATGGAAGTGGGTCAAAATCAAGTTGCAAGATTTGTCTACATACATACATACACACATACATACATACATACATACATACATACGGCTGAAGCTAATATAAAGCGGTAACATACATACATACATACATACATACATACATACATACATACATACATAGATACATACATACATACAGGTGAAGCTAATATAAAGCGTATAAAAAAGGACTGGATTGTTTAACTACTAAAAAATTTTACACAATTGGTTTTTGTTTGATTGTAACTTTTACTATATTCATTGATTAACTATATTAATTATATATTCAACTTTCAATTTTAATACACCTTGCCTATATTTACAATTATTATGATTCTATTGCTAACACTTACTTATATTTAAAATTATTTTGATTATATTGATAAAATATTAACTATATTGAAGATATATATATATACACATTTTTCTGAAATTATATTGCTATCACTACATATAATTTTACATTATTCCAGTTGTTTGTTGTAATCGACTGGTTAGACATTTGCTGTATGTTTGACCGCGGTAACTCATTAGAATGTAATACTGATGTAAAAGAAAAAAACGGGCTGGCGCCAGAACGAATTTTTCCTCCTATTTCTAATTTTGCTTTGTTGGTAAATGGTATATGTTGTTGGTCCAAGTGACGTAATTTATTCTTATATGTATTATTGCTGATAATCTTGTAAATATATCGGTATTGTTGGTGATAGACTTGGTAATATATAGTTTTTTTTCAATGGTATTTTGGCAAGAGTGTTATTGGGCTTAATGGACTAAGCGACTAGTTTTTTTCAGGATGGTTGGGGAGGGAGATTTTTCGCTAGGGTCGCCCGTCGGTGATTCACCGTGGTTACATTTCCCCATGATTCATTGGTAGTAACCCTGGATCTCTGTGGGGATGGATACACGAACAGGAGGACATGAAGAGCTTAGGTAAGTGGTGAACCATATATGTAGCGGCCCGGTCACACCCCCCACGACCCCCACCGTCGAGCTAGCGTATACCGTGTGACCGGCTGATCACCCCCCTACCACTATTTCGGAATTAGGCAGGATGGTTTGTTATCAAAATTTTTATGTCTACCCAAGCATGATGGTAGTAGCCTTGTTGTCCCCAGCAAGGAGTTCCATTGTGCCGGTACACTAATATAAAACGTATAAAAGAACGAACCTCTCATTTTGAATTTTTGTCCTACTTTAGTCCATGTTTTTTCAACTATATCCTTTCTCGAATATTCAGGAAATTATAGTTATAAAGGCATTGATTCTTCTCTACTTCTTGCACAAATAATATATTATTCAATTTGTTTGCCATTGCGCGCAACTGGACTGTGGGATACTCAAATGAAACTCAAATCGCGTGAGACTAGCATACAGGTCGTGCGCCACTGGTATCCGACGCGTTACGTCGACAACGAGTCGAGTCGACTCGTCTATGAACTTACCTTAAATGTATGGCGGAAACTTCCAAGCGACTCGTATGATACTGGTATCATACTCAAATCGCGTGCTAGTCGACCCGTGGAAGAAGGGCCTAAGGTTTGGTAACCACCACTCACGGAAACTTTGTGCCGCACCAACTTCATAGACGGAAGAGAATCTGCACTCCCGGCACCGCTATTTGATTTTGTCGCTGAATTTGATCGTGGGTGCGTTTTGCTATTTATCGATCGTGGGTGCGTTTAGTAATTTTGTTAAGCGGAAGTGTAGAGTGTCGATACTCTACAACGGGTTATATGAAGGTGTTGGTTTTTTTGATCACACTTTCCCGGTCACAGTTTTAGTTTTTTCGGACATTTTGATAATAATTAACCGATTAAAATATTATGCAAGAATGTCGATAATTTTTGAAAATAATAAATAAAACTGTCATGCAATAATAAAAATGCGGTTTTAGCACGGAGCACGGAAATGGCATCTTATTCACTCATAACAGTTCAACGACGATATACAATCAAGCGCACTAAGTGGACCGGGTAGAAGAACCGTAGTACGAGAAGTGATGACAAATGGGAATACCGGAAGTTGGCTAGATCACTGAACTTTGGAGTTCAGTGATCGAGGGAGTGTTCGGACCGATAGTTCCGGAAATTGTTGTGTGACATTGTGCAAAACTTAGTAATTAAGTTTACGCGGTCACCACAGAAGAGAAAACGACATGCGCGCTTGAAATGACAAATTATAAAATCTGAACAAAAATATAGAGGTTTTCGACACCTCAGCTTTTCCACATATCCACAGCCAGAGATGCGATTTATTTGAAATACTTGTATTTAAAATGCAAATACAAAATGCAAAATACCTATTTTGTATTTTGCATTTAAATACCATTTCAAAAAAAGCATTTTGTATTTTATTTGAAATACTTTTCGAGACATATTTTCCATTTTAAAAATTCAAAATACTTTATGATTAAGTTAAGTCAACATTACCAATCAAATTTCATATAAAATGAACGAATGGTGGTTGTATTGCACTGTAAAAAAATATGTAAATTCACAGTCCAAATGTATAGTAAAATTACAAATCGCGGTATGAAATACTAATTTACTACACAATTATTGTAATTTTACTATAAATTTTGTAATTTTACATAAAGAAATTGAGAATCTCCAATATTGCATGACGGAATTTTGATTACATGAATGTGACCTATATTTTACACAATGTTGTGTATTTTTCTAAATCGTTTATTAAGGAGAATTACAATATTTCTTAGTATTATTTATCAATGTTATGTATTGAAATTTGTTAAGTAATTTTACAGTAAGAGGCGTAATTTTAGAACTTATATTTTCAATAAAATTACAAATTGTTCATTGGAATGTAAGGTTTAAATTTTCCCTCTCATAGATATAATTCCGATTCACAATTAAAGCTTCAAGCTGCAAGCTTCAAGCTTCAAAAATTAGGATAAAAGGGGTTGTACAATGATTCACATTCACAGCTTCAAGCTGCATTGCTCAAATAAAACAAAACTTAGCTGAAGCTTGTAGTTTTAAACTTGCAGCTTGACGCTTGCAGCTTGAAGCTTGAAGCTTTCATTGCGAATCGGTCCTTGCATGGCGAGCAGAATGCTATTTTTATGTACGCTAGTACGCAAAAGCTTTGGAAATTTACAAAACTATGAAGTGAAAGCTCCAATACTGATTGTTTTTTACATCCCACAAATAATGTATATTTACTACACAGTTGGTAAAAATAGGTAAAGTAGAATTGGAATATTGCTAATAATATATATTGCAAATTTACAAAACTGCTTGTGAATAAAACTTCCAGTATTTTTTTTGTAAAATTATCACAGAAATTTTTTACAGTGTGGCTACTAGAGGCTCTGTTCGTAGCCACATCACAGACATCAGAAAAAAACGAGTCTTATTACATGTTCCAGGATTCAGACTCCTCAGCAACCAGTGAGGGCGGTTATACGAATTAGGGATGTTACGAATGTTCGCATTTGCTTATACGAATGATTCGCATCATTTTCAACATTCGTACCGACATTTGCATTCGCATCAAGTAATGTCATTCGCATCAAGTGAATGTTTTGCGAATGCGAATGTGTGTAGGACGTGACGTGTCTCGTGGAAAACAAAATTAAAATACGGTAAATTGACAGATCTGGCCTTAACTATGACCCCCTTATGGCCCCCATACATTACTCAGTCTGACTGAGCCATACGTCCGAAAGGCCGTGGACTGCAGGTGAGCTCATGATTCCCTACATACACACAGACGAAGACGACAGTATAGTGTAGCATAGGGTGACCATTCGTCCCGAATTTTCCGGGACAGTCCCGGATTAAAGCCCCGTGTCCCGTATTAATACATACATGTCCCGGAAAATGTCCCGAATTACATTGACATGATATTATAATGTTCGATTATATTTTATCGATGAATCCATGTAGTACCACGGCCTCACCGACCTCAGTTCAGGAATGTTTAGTTCAATCCTCATAAGTGGCTTCACCGGCTAAAGTCCAGTTCATATTCAGTTCGTGATTGAAATTGTTGCTTTTTCGCCAAAAGTTAGAAATGCAAAAGCTCACTGGAATAGCATTCCATTCTTCCAGTTGATTACTCTCTTTGAGCGAGTTTTACATTTAACTTCAATTCCAGTCCAGTTGGGTGAACTGAGATATGTTTTATCCTCAGTTCAATATGTAGAAATTGCATGCGAACTGAGGTTATTTTAAAGTTCAGTTCACCAATTTGCTCGAACTTGCGCAGTTCGGCGCGGTAAGCCGGGGTATTAACTGATTTGAAATGGGATGAAATTTTTAATCATTTATCTGAAAATCGTAATCATTTATCTGATCGTGGAATTTACGCTTTGTTTACCTGAAACAAACGCCGCTACAAAGGGTGTTATTAATAATTTTTCGACATAGGAAAAATCACAACTGCATGTAGACACAGTAAAAGCAATGATTAAAACGAAGTGCAATTTTGAGTAAAACATGAAGATTTTAAAAAAGAAGTAGAACATTATGATGAGTTTCTAAAACAGATTCACACTGTGAGTAAATATTAGTTTTGTTTTATTCATTTTTCCTATAGCTATATATTTATCAATGTTTACTTTTTACTATTTAAATAAATATTATATAAAGATAAAATGAATATTGAACGCCTCAATTGCCAAATCGTGTAACTCTACTTTGGAATTTTACTTAATCTTATTGCCAAAATATTTGATTGACTCTCACTGTACATAAGTCTTATCTAAATAAGTCTGTTATAAGTCTTATCTAAACTATCATTATTACAAAAAAATCAAGCGACCTCTGAAATGAGCATCCAAAATGCAACGCTGCCTCCCGGACTAGAATGAAATGACCAGTTTTCCGTCCAAGGAGAATAGATGATTGTTTATTTTATTTAATGAAGAATATTTAGTTTATTTTGACATAAGATTATTAATAATACCTAACTGACACTATTTCTATTTAAAATGTCCGGCTAAATGTAACGCCGTGTCCGGCCTTTTTAGTTTTTGACCTGGCAAGCCTAACTGTATACATAGTATCTGTCCCGCATTATGTTACGATAAAATGGTCACCCTAGCGTAGCAGGCTATTAATTGAAGTGCAAAAATGTTCATGGCCTCAAGAAAATTTCAGACTGAATAGAAGCTCAGATCTTCAGGCACGGACTGACGATAAATACCCACACATAAAGATTTTGGTTGGACTTGGACTATACAGGCCCCATCTAGGTGGCGATGTGGGTGAGTGAGCGTGTGGTTATACTTGGCCTTAAGGCGAGAAACTTTCAGGCCTGTATATGAATGGGGGCCTTTAGAAATCGCCTCATGGAAATATAATATTCCTCTCTTGAACTTTGACTATTAAATACGAGAAGAAAGAATTCCATTACTGTATACTGGTCTATTGTTCTAATATTTTTTCATATCTTATTGTAAGTAATAAAAAAATGAGGCCTTAATTTAATTAATTTTTTTTAATGCTATTCCTAAACATTCGCATTCGCGAATGTGAAAAATATAACATTCGTAAGATCCCTAGTACCAATACCACCGTAGACTTGGAAACCCTTCAATATTTAAAGGATGAGTGCACAAGTCTGGCGATATTAAACACTTTTCCTACAATAAAAAAAGTGTTTTTAAAATACAACGCATGCTTATCAAGCTCAGCACCAGTAGAAAGACTTTTTTCATATGGTGGCATGACAGAAGGAAAATGAGCGATAATATGTTCGAACAACTTGTATTATTAAAAAGTGTAATAAATAAAGAGAATTAAATTGAACAAAAGGTATTTGTAATTGAAGTATTTTGAAAATACCTATTTTGCATTTAGTATTTAAAATACAAAACACAAAACTATTTGGTATTTTGCATTTGAAATAGTAAATCAAAAAAGTATTTGCATTTTGTATTTAAATACATTTCTTAAACTATTTTGCACATACTCTGTTCACAGCCGCTATAAATTGGAGGGTTTAGAAATATTTTTCTACCTAAAACACCGTTACAAACATTTATTAGTTTCCTTTAAGTGTTTACTTTCATTAAACGCCGCTAAACCTTTATAAGTGGACTACAACGATTTAAACACTTTAAGTGTTTAGAAACTAAACACATGAATTTGTAGTGAGTTGCTGGAAGAAAATGGAATGATTAATGCTAATCTTTATTAATGCAAATTCATGTTTTAAAGAGAGGAATCTTCTTATCTTATATCTTCGTATATCTTACCTTATCTTATCGTATCTTATATCTTATATATGTACAGTGCTTATATATAAAATTGGATTGGATGTATGTATGTATGAATGTATGTATGTCCCTAATAGCTCCTAAGCCATTCAACTGATCGCCACAAAAATTTAACCACATATTACTTACATCAAGGGAGCAGTTTGGGCATCGGTGTCTACTTTCAAAAATCGTTGGGGGGGAGATCTTTGTTAAAAATTCGATAAATAGCCTAATACTATAAGTTCTACGATGGTGAAAATTTATACATAGATGTTTCTGGGTAGGATAAAATGATTGGTGATGTCCATTACTTACGCAAAGATCGGGGATTACCTTTTTCTTTACAACGCGCTCGGTATGGGTATCAAATGAAAGGGTGTGACAACTACAATACTATTAGCTGTGTGGCGTCAATCCAAATTCAAAATGGCGGCCAACACAAAATGGCGGATTACCTTTTTCTTTACAACGCGCTCGGTATGGGTAACAAATGAAAGTGTATGACGAGCATAGTACAGTAAGCTATGTGACGTCATTTTAAATCTAATACGGCGGTCACCACAAAAAGGAGGAAAACATATTTAGTCTTTTAGTAGAAAATAAAATTTATAGTTTAAAAAAACTAAAATATACACTTTTATTTTAAAATGAACTAAAAAGTAAAAAATAATTTTGAACGTAAAGTTTTTATTGCCATATACTGGGAACAACCTACCTTTCGAAATGTAAAAAAGCGCCAAAACATTAAATATAGTTTATCCTGAAGCCTTCTGAAAAAATACCTTAACATTTGTTGCATGTCTGATTATATATGGACATTTTTTTTGCCTCTTGTTTTCGTCCCAAGCCGAAATAAAGAAACAGAGAGGAAATGTGTGTAATGTATTTATTAGCTTTTTAGGGCACCAAATTGTGCACTTTTGGGACAAAATTTGCAAAATTGATTACTTTTTTTGGCGCTTTTTTGGGAAAAATAATTTGGAGGGGAGGAGGGCGCCGTCACGAAGTTTTGCACATATTAAAAAAGTTGTAAGACTACTTTAAATTTTTTTAAGTATCCAATAAAAACCGCACAAAACAATTGAGAAACTTTACATCTACCCCATATTCTACTGATATTGCCCTCTCGGACTACTATCTTTTCAGGTCCTTGCAGATTTCGCGCAGAAATGAAATACGCACATTTTGAGGATGTCCAAAAGTCAGTGGAAGACTTTCTCGCCTCCAAAAGCTTCTCCAGGGTATAGGAGCGAGATGCCGTTGCCCGCAATCGTCAATACTTAAGTAAACTGTCATACGGCAGAATGCATTAGCTTAGGTGCTTCATGAAACTAAAGTCATGTAGTGGGATGAAAGAGCCGTGGCTTACAAAAAGGTATTAAAGCTCTAAATAAAACGCTTCAAGATACTAGAGGTCACAGCCAACTTATGGAATTACAGAAGTTTTGGCTAGTGACTTCGGATAGACTTTGTGTGTTGCGACATGCGTGACATATATGAACGCTACACTTGCCAAATCGATTAACTCCACTTTTGAATTTTATTAAATCTGAATGTCAAACAAATTTATTGACTCTTAACGGTACATATTCAAAACAAATTGCTCTGATAATAGTCATTTAGAAGTGTTAATATAGTGGAGCCATTGAAGTCATTTTCTCAGAAACAGCTCCGATTTTGATTTTTTTTTAAAATTTTTGTTTTTGATATTATTTAAAATCAGAAACCTTTTGAAGTGGGAAAATAATTATTTATATTGTTTAAACATTATTTATGATATTTTTACAGAGTGTATTGCATAAAGTTACACAGTAGCCGGCTGTGGATAGGTTTAGGATAGACTAACAAAAAATCGTGGGTGGGGGCAGGGGAATTCGTAACGGTTTAGCCGCTAGGGCGTTTTCAAGTTTTTTTTTTGGTAGAGTTTTACATAGCACCATGTATTTTGGCAACCCTATAAGATATTTCAATGATTAAGGTATCAGTGTACGTATAATACTCCCACCTATCTAAAACAGTGGGGCTTATCGCGAGAGTCTATCCGAATAGAATAGACTCGACTTTTTCTAGAAAGAAATGGTATCGCGTAAATCAGTAGACTTTTAAAAATAGGGTTTCCTTTTAAAGCCAAAATTTTCTATTGAATATCTTTCAAAATATTATATATTATAATAAACACAAAGCAAAAATAAACACAGAAAATTTACCCACACTTCAAGTCGTGTAAATATTTGTCATAGATTTGACAGTTCTAAATTGTAGAAAAATGTCTTTTTTAGTCGACATTCATGATACCAACTATAGACTTAAAGGCCCAAACATATAGCAGAAAAGAAAACGAACCGAAACGAAAAGAATGAAATAAATCGTATGAAAATGTATGAACTCGGTTATATAAACTAACAGAACCGAATCGGAACGAATGATATAAATTTATTTCATTTCGGTATTCGTTTCAGCTATTCAGCCCGTTACTTTGACAGTTCGACAGACAGTTTGTTTTCGAATTTAAAGTAGTTGAAAGAACGAAAAAGAAATTTTTTTAAAAGAATGCAGTCAATACGAGGTGAAAAAATTTAAATTATGATTTCTCTTGTGATTTCTCGACATCCGCCATAAATTATATGTATAAAGTGTATAATATGTGCATTTATCGAAAATAAAACACTCTTCTACTCAATGCAAAACTTGTCAACAAATGTCAAGAACTGATTCGCTCAGGCACCTATATAATCGCTATCATTTTCAAGTTCATTTCGTTTTCGTTTCGGTTTCTGCTATATGTTTGGGCATTTAGTCTATTCGACTGTAAAGGTGAGTTTAAAGTATACGCTGGCAGTGGCAGCCAGTGCACTGGCACACTGTTTACATTAGCAGAGAATACTGGCAAATATTTCTCTGGCAGAAGGATTGCCAGTGCTTCACTGACGCTTTTTTCCGGAGCACTTGTAATAGAAATTCATGGTGTTTACATTGCGACTCCAGTTCACTGGAAAATATATCTCGTGCAGAATTTCAGAAAAAAGCAATTTCAAACTGAAAAAAATAACAATGTACAAAATGTTTTATTTAAAAATGATCCCAATCTCGCCTCATCCTAAATTTTGGCATATATTTATCTTAAGAGTGTATGCACAAATTATAATTTTTTCAAAAAAAAAACTGTATTGAGTTTTCTCAAAAAAAAATTTTAAAAACTGGTAAAAATTTTTTTTCTAATTATTGTATATCAAATTAAAGTAGTATTAAAGCAGAACAAATTGGTTCAACTTTCAGCTTTCTATCTTAAATTGTTTTTGAACTAGAGCAGCTTATAGATTTTAAAAATTGTCAAAATTGTGCGATTTTCGATTTTTTGAAAATTAATAAATGAAAAATGAGTATGTAGTCCAAAAAATCTGAAAATTTATAATTTTCTTTAAAAAAAGTTAAAAAAAAATATAACTCTCTGAGGTGAGACCAGAGCATTGTAGTCCAATCAATCTACAAAAATCCATCTAATAATTGCCACCAGGAAACAAAAAATATGGTTATATAGAAAAAAAAATTCTAAAAAAGATAGCGTTTTTTGTTTTTGAATTTTGCATGGCGAACCTAACCTAAAAAATTCCGGAAAGTGAAAAAAACGCTTTTTTGCGAATAACAAAAAAACTAGAGCTCGGATCGAAAAAAATCGAATTATAAAGTTGTAGGTATTCAAATTATCTTTCGATTGATATATATAAAGTTATAGATTAGAGCACAAAACATAGAGATAAAAGCAAAAAACTGTTAAAATTCACGTTTTTTAATTTGTTAATAACTTTTGTTTAACGCAACTTAGATATTTGCTATTTGGCAAAAATATTGCTTCTTGCTAGCTGAAAAAATAGTTTTATTTTTATTGCAAAATATTGAACGCTTTCCTTGAAATTTCACTTTTTGTAAAAAAGGCGTTCTTCTAAAAACGCTCCTCTTGGTCTGCGGATTCTTCTAGAGTACCGTTCTAGAGCTTAAAATTTTCTTCAATACTTGTACTATCACGTACAAGTAACAAAAAGTCTATTAAAAGGTTATCCAGTACTGAAAATGACCCCCAAAAACATATAAATAATGAAAAAACAGACGTTCGATTGTAAAAACTTACTTGAGTCTTTTTTTTCATTATTAATATGTTTTTGGGGGTCATTTTCAGTACTGGATAACTTTTTAATAGACTTTTTGTTACTTGTACGTCATAGTACAAGTATTGAAGAAAATTTTAAGCTCTAGAACGGTACTCTAGAAGAATCCGCAGACCAAGAGGAGCGTTTTTAGAAGAACGCCTTTTTTTACAAAAAGTGAAATTTCAAGGAAAGTGTTCAATATTTTGCAATAAAAATAAAACTATTTTTTCAGCTAGCAAGAAGCAATATTTTTGCCAAATACCAAATATCTAAGTTGCGCTAAACAAAAGTTATTAACAAATTAAAAAAACGTGCTCTAACCTATAACTTTATATATATCAATCGGAAGATAATTTGAATACCTACAACTTTATAATTTGATTTTTTTTCGATCCGAGCTCTAGTTTTTTTGTTATTCGCAAAAAAGCGTTTTTTTCACTTTTCGGAATTTTTTAGGATAGGTTCGCCATGCAAAATTCAAAAACAAAAAACGCTATCTTTTTTAGAATTTTTTTTCCTATATAACCATATTTTTTGTTTCCTGTTGGCAATTAACGCTAAATTTACAAGGAGCTATTGTAGATTGATTGGACTATTGGTGGATTTGATGTGGAATGACCCAGTAGTCACTATTTACAAGTGAATTTTTCGGTTAAATGGCGACAAGTAAAAATTGCTGCAGCAATTGTTGCATACCTATTATTTATTTCATGATGATGAAGAAAAGAAACCAAAAAAGGCGATTGTGATCTTATATTTTGCCATTTACATATTGACAACTGTTTTACCTTTGTTTAGAGATGTAGGTACATATATTGTAGCAGTGTTGGGCATTAATCAATTAAATTTTCAATCAATTAATTAATTGACTAAAAAATTAATTGCGAATAATTTAATTGCAGTTAAAATTAATTGCAATTGAAATATTAATTGCACCCCACAATTAATTTATTTGGATTAATCCGTGTTAATTGTATATATAGCAACTAAATCAATTGCAATTAATTTTAACTGCAATTAAATTAATCGCAATTAATTTTTTAGTCAATTAATTAAAGACAATTAAAACTAACAATTAATCCTCTTCAATTTTATGTGAACTTGATTTAAGGGTTCCAAATGGCGAATTTGTGGTTAAAATTTGAAAATTCAAAATGGCGAACTAACTTTGGCAATTATGTTCCGACTGTACTGAAAATCAGCTTCTGGGGGCTTTAAGGGTTCCAAATGACGAATTTGTGGTTAAAATTTGAAAATTCAAAATGGCGGACTAATTTTTGTAATTGTGTTCCGATTGTACTGAAAACCAGTATCTGGGCGCTTTAAGGGTTCCAAATGACAAATTTGTGGTTAAAATTTGAAAATTCAAAATGGCGGACTAATTTTTGTAATTGTGTTCCGATTGTACTGAAAATCAGTATCTGGGGGCTTTAAGGGTTCCAAATCACAAATTTGTGGTTAAAATTTGAAAATTCAAAATGGCGGACTAATTTTTGTAATTGTGTTCCGATTGTACTTAAAATCAGTATCTGGGGGCTTTAAGGGTTCCAAATGACGAATTTGTGGTTAAAATTTGAAAATTCAAAATGGCGGACTAACTTTGGCAATTGTGTTCCGACTGTACTGAAAATCAGTTTCTGGGGGCTTTAAGGGTTCCAAATGACGAATTTGTGGTTAAAATTTGAAAATTCAAAATGGCGGACTAATTTTTGTAATTGTGTTCCGATTGTACTGAAAATCAGTATCTGGGGGCTTAAAGGGTTCCAAATGACGAATTTGTGGTTAAAATTTGAAATTTCAAAATGGCGGTTTTGTAAACAATTGTTAGCTACATAGTATAATCTCACGAAAATATGTCAGATCCACACTCTTATTCATGCTGTAATCTTTGTTTTAGGCAGTCCATACAATAAATTAAACATTAACACTTTAACGACCGGGCACGCCAATTGGCGTCCTAACTAAAACTAACGTTATCTACCGGGAACGCCAATTGGCGTCCTATATGAAATAATCGTAGTACCATGTGTAATCATTGAATCCGCCTTGACTCTTGCAAAAAAATGAAAAATGCGATGTTCTAGGATATACAGTGAGCGTTAAAAGTGAGTCAATACCTAAAAAATTTATATTTCAACTTCAATATCTCAACACTAAAAACTCATGGAAGTGCGTACCATACCTTGATTTAAAAGTCTGTTTATTCTCAAAATATTAAAAAAAAAATTATTAATTTTAATACAGAGAAACAGACTTTTAAATCAAGGTATGGTACCCTCTTGCATGAGTTTTTAGTGTTGAGATATTGAAGTTGAAATATAAATTTTTTAGGTGTTGACTCAATTTTGACGCTCACTGTATATAGAATCATATTAACCGTTATTTTCTAATAGTTTTGTATTTTTGGGTACATTGAGGTCATCTAGTTCAGTTGATGGTAAACCGTCGCGTGAATTTAAATAAAAGCAAAAAAGCTATCAAAAAGTCTGATATTTCCGTATTATAAAAATAAAAATTATAACAATTAATTATAATTACACTGACTTTTATTGTTTGCTTCACATTTTGAAGTTATTCTATACTTATAAAAATGGACAACGAAAATATATTTTTAGAAGAAAATTGTGCAGATGATTTATCCGATATTGGTGACGATTTTGACCATAATTACTCTAGTGATAATGTAAGTGAAAGTTCCTCTAATGATTCATTTCCTATAAGGCGTCGTCGTCCGCGTGCTCTTCCAATAATTTATAGTGACTCTGAAGAAGAAAACTACGTTGAGTCCGACTGGAGTGATGATGATCCACCCCGAAATAATCAGCCATTTGAAGGTAACCCAGGAATAACATTTAATCCAAATAAAAATAACATAGACGACATTGTGAGCCTGTTTATTGGAAATGATTTGTTACAAACGATTTCAACGGAAACAAATCGCTATTATCATCAGAATTCTAATGCCTACAGATCATACAAGAATACTAAAAAATGGTGTGATGTGACAGTGTTTGAATTAAAAAAGTGGTTTGCTCTTGTTATTATAATGGGATTAGTGAAGAAAGGTAAATTGGCTGATTATTGGTCTACCAATCCTCTTATAGAAACGCCAATATTTTCGAAAACGATGCCCCGTAACCGTTTTTTTCAAATTTTGAAATTTTTACATTTCGTAAATAATGAAGACATTCAAATGAATTCAAATCGATTATCTAAGGTGCAGACAATTATCGATTATTTTTCTGAAAAGTTCAAAGAGGTTTATAAGCCGAAAAAAAATCTTTCACTTGATGAGGGTATGATTCCTTGGCGAGGAAGACTAGTAATGAGAGTGTATAATCCTAGCAAAATTACCAAATATGGTATATTGGTCAGAATGGTATGCGATGCCGTAAGTGGGTATATCTGTGGATTTAAATTATATTCGGGTGTTTCGGTACCTTTAAATGATACAATTATGGATTTAATGGCACCGCACTTATATAAATGGCACGATCTTTACATGGACAATTTTTATAACAGCACCAAACTTGCAAAAGACTTGTTTTTGAAGAAAGTAAGGATTTGCGGTACCATTAGAAAAAATCGTGGGATACCAGAATGTTTAAAAAAAGCAAGGCTTAATATTTATGATACAAAATATCAGCGTAAAGGACAAATTTTAGTACAAGTTTGGAAAAGCGTTAAAAAGAGAGAAGTTCGTATGATCTCCACAATTCATAATGCAAATATCGTGGATACAAACAAAAACTGCCGCAAAACCGGACAATCCATTAAAAAACCAAGGTCCATCGTAGATTATAATATGTATATGAAAGGTGTTGATCGAGCAGATCAATATCTATCGTATTATCCCATATTTCGCAAAACCAAAAAGTGGACAAAAAAAGTTGCCCTCTACCTAATAAATTGTGCAATTTTCAATTCCTTTAGGGTCTACGAAAGCCTAAACCCTGAGCGTAAACTCAAGTTTAACAATTTTTTGTTAAATCTTGCAAAATTATGGATAGAAGAAAGGGAAACAGGCGATGAAGACGAGACACAGGCATTCACCTCAGAAAGGCATAATTGGTCACAATCGACTGTACCATCCGCGTCAGTGACTTCACCTTTACAAAGACTATCCACAGATCTAAAGAAACATTTTATTATAAAAATATCAACCACAAGTAAGCGTATCAGAAGAAGATGCCGGGTTTGTGCTTCTCACAAAATAAGAAAGGAAACAATATATATGTGTAAGGAGTGCAAAGTTCCTTTACATATTGATTGTTTCCCCAAATATCATACTCAAGTTAGATATTAAAACACACATTTGTAACATAAAGTGTAAATAATATAAATAATTATTTAAATAAAAAAACAACTTTTTTATAATCCCCGTTTACAAAACTGACTAAAAAGTATAAACAAATGTTCCAACTCCAATAAAGATTTATACGGAGACAGATTCCATACAGATTCACTAAGCCATATTGCCCTGAAAATTTGTGATTGGAAAGTTGTATAAGCAATTTTTTTATGTGGCCTTCTAAGTTCAGGTATACTACCAGTCTATTATGTCATTGGTCACGTCATGGTGCAATGTCTAGCAGTAAGATTAGTACGGGGTATAGAATAGGTTTGGGGTTATAAAGGTTCGGGGGATTTCGAAGGAGGTGGCGATGTACCCTGGGTTTAATCTCTTGGATGTTGTAGGAGTTTGGAAGTATACTGACTGTGAGAGTGTTCCGCAGTCGAGTTTTTATTTAGCAATGAATTCCTGGGAAGAAGAGGCCAAATGATGTCATTGTTTATTAAGTCTGGCATGCGTCCGCGAGACAGAATCTGGCATCTGGCACGTGCTTGTCTTGCATTATTGAAATCGTATCAGTAACGCAGAGTACCGTCAACAGCGAAATTGTGAAGTGGGGTGAGGGGAATTGAGATTAGGTCATTTATAAAAACAAAAAATAGAGCAGGTGATAAAATTGGCCCATGGAAACCCCGCAGAGATGGGGTGGGATACGGCTTTGACGCTTTGGAGATATCTAGAGCAACCAGACCAGGCTCACAAAATCGATGCAAAGGTAAGATTGAAACGAAAAACGTGGGGACACGACTAAAAATGAAACTCGCCCGCACATAGCATGCAGCAGGCACGCGCTAGCCTACACCGCGCCCGCAGGCTTGAGTAAAAACAAGACTAACCCGCACCTAGCATACAGCAGGCACGCGTGCATAGTGTCAACCCGAGTACAAATAAAACTCGACCGCTAGCATGTAGCAGGCACAGATCAGCCTGCACCCGGCCCCGCAACTAGCACGCATAGCGAACAAGTACGCATGCACATTTTTACTCGGGGAGCATTCACTAGATTTTTATTTTGTTATTTTTTTTCTCCCTTCTTATGAAATGAGTATACATAGAATATTGTATTCTACTTGCCATACCCTTTCGTTTGATACCATTGTCGAAGGTGTTATAAAAATATAAGTAATTCGCCATTTTATTTTGGCCGCCATTTTGTATTTACAATGATGTCATACGACGTCTTGTATTGTACGTATCATTCCCTTTCATTTGATACCCATGTCGGGTGGTTGTGAAGAAAAGGGTAGTCCGCCATTTTTGGGCGGCCGCCATGTTGGAGCTAACGGTATATTCAGTATACTACGTCGGAGCTAAAGCTGTTTTCAAAATTTCAGCATGATCGGATAACCGGAAGTATTCGAAAAAAAGATTGCAAAATTAGTACCCAACAAGCAGACAGCAGATAAGAAACCGATTTTATAAACGTGGTAAAAAACAAAGATCTATGAGTATTTTCAATAATATGCACTTATTAGTGTTGAATAAATAATGTAGAAAATATGCCTTTAAATTTTAATTTTAATATCTAAATTACTACAAAATACCGAACAATTTGAAAAAAAAAGATTTTTCCTCATTTTAAAAAAAATCCCCGGTAACAGGTCATATTTTCATAGCAAAGCAACCCGGTCGATAAAGTGTTAAATAATCCAAAAAATATTATTACATTCTGAAAAAAAAAATAAAGGATTATGCTATTTCAAGATTTGAAAATGGGCTTTTGACGGTAATGGACATTATACGTTTGGAGTCACGTACGGAGGAGTGTGACTTCAGATGGATATTGCCCATAGTTCTCTTCTGCAATGTCATTGACCCAGGTTTTATTTGTTTACCCAGATGCCAGGCCCTTCCCGTATTGGAGAATCTTTCCCAAAAACCTTGTTGATAAATTCTGACCCGATTGCAGCTTCAGGATACTATGTTCAATGTTCTTCCATTTGGAGCTGAGATGTGAAGATTTTCAGATTTTCCACCTCTTGGACAACCTACATACAGTTGAAGTAGGGAGAAACACTGTTTAATAATATCGAGACCAACAAATTGCCCTTGGCCATACGTTAACAAATTTGATAAATAAGGCTGTTCCGGAACACAATAGCCAAATTCGTCCCCCATATTGGCGCGGCCATTTTGAATTTATAAGTTTTGATCATAAATTCGTTATTTGCTATCTTAAAAGACCCCAGATACCGATTTTCATTGGAATCGGAAGACAATTGGCAAATTAGTCGGCCATATTGGCGCGGCCATTTAGAATTCATGTCTTGATCATAAATTCGTTATTTGTTACCTTAGAAAACCCCAGATACCGATTTTCATTGGGATCGGAACACAATTGGCAAATTCGTCGGCCATATTGGCGCGGCCATTTTGAATTTATGTCCTGATCATAAATTCGTTATTTGCTATCTTAAAAAACCCCAAATACCGATTTTCATTGGAATCGGAAGACAATTGGCAAATTCGTCGGCCATATTGGCGCGGCCATTTTGAATTTATAAGTTCTGATCATAAATTCTTTATTTGCTATCTTGAAAGACCCCAGATACCGATTTTCATGGAAATCGGAACACAATTGGCAAATTCGTCGGTCATATTGGCGCGGCCATTTTGAATTTATAAGTTCTGATCATAAATTCGTTATTTGTTACCTTAGAAAACCCCAGATACCGATTTTCATTGGGATCGGAACACAATTGGCAAATTCGTCGGCCATATTGGCGCGGCCATTTTGAATTTATGTCCTGATCATAAATTCGTTATTTGCTATCTTAAAAAACCCCAAATACCGATTTTCATTGGAATCGGAAGACAATTGACAAATTCGTCGGCCATATTGGCGCGGCCATTTTGAATTTATAAGTTCTGATCATAAATTCGTTATTTGCTACCTCAAAAACCTCCAGATACCGATTTTCATGGAAATCGGTACACAATTGGCAAATTTGGGTGGCCATTTTGAACTTCGGTCATTTTGTGGCGGCCATTTTCAATTTCGAAAATCGGGCTTCGAGGTGCATCATGGGAGACCCACACGGACCTTCGTGCAAAATTTCGAAGCTCTGCGATCACTGGTGCGACACTACGCTTTTCATACAATAATAAGTTTTAATTGTTAGTTTTTAATCAAATCCATTAAAAAGATTAACAATTGATTAATTGTTAATTGTGGAAACTCACGACTAACAATTAATTAATTGCTAATTGCGAGTTTTCACAATTACAATTAATTAATTGTTAATTGCGAGTTTTCACAATTACAATTAATTAATTGTTAATTGCAATAGATGTGATTAACAATTAATTAATTGTTAATTTTTAATTGTCCAACAATTAAATTTTGCCCAACACTGTCTTGTAGAGATTTTGTTTTCAAATCTCTACTTCGATATGTCCCTATTGAAGCATCCACAGTTCTGGACAATTCTCGTAAAAAGTTATTAAAATTTTATCTCTTCTTTTGTCCAAGAACCGCCTGTAGTTCTAGAACTTCGCTTTTTTTAATGTTTCCATGTATTCGCTCATTTTCCAATGTAAAAACGTGCCTACTTTAAGGAAAATATCGATTCTGAATAAAAAAAAACTAACAAATTTGTAAAGTTGCCACTGCACGAGAAAAATCGTCTCGTTGTTTTTGCCAGTGCTTAGCCAGTGCCCCAACCAGTGCACTGACATAATGTTTACATTACACTGGCTATATCACTGGCAATAGCCAGTGCAATAACTGGCAAAAAACTCGTATAGTTTAAACTCACCTTAAGTCTATAGGGAATAGACTCTCGCAACAAGCCCCAGTAAAAGTCAGGGTTATACTTCACCAACTTTAATAGAAATGAGTCGTTAGAAGATACCACGTATACATGACCAAATCGAACGATCCAGAGATCGAAAGATTGAAAGTGAATCTGCGTATTTGACATCGTCGGATCGAGTAATTGAAGTTTAAATGGATTCAAACGTAATCGAAAAGCAATGAGCATAACCCACAATTTATAGATTTCATATCGTTTTACTGTTGCTTCGCTTTGTCATTATGAAAATCTTTATTTGCAATACTAATATTTTAATTTTTTCTAGCCACAACATGACGAAGGCACAACAATAAAAATAACTAAACCTAAAAAATATATGCTGTCATGTCGATCTCTCAATCTTTGAACTCACGTCTTTACGACGACATTTCGATTCGATCCAGCCCTAAATGTTGGATCGAATCGCCTCGATCCTATTTGAATTCGATCTGCGTATACATGAATTTTTCTAAGATCCAAGCTGGCTTGAAGGCGGCTTCAATTTCGCATATATATGTACTAAAATTCAAAATTTTGTTTTTTTTTCACTAAAATTTCAACTAAAACCACTTTTTTCTCCAAAAAATGCATAGCTAACTTATTTTTTTTTTCAAAATTGATAAGCTTGGACAATTTCCTATAAATAATGTCCTGACAATTTTTATACTACGGCCATTACTTTTGAAGTTATAAGCAACAGCCTTCACTTCAAAAAACAGCACAGCCAGTTGCCAATTGGGCTCATAAAGTAAGAAACTTTCAAGTCGGTAGTGGAGGTCGAAGATGCTCTACATTATCCGCTACAATTATGCTGTTACGTAATCTAAACCCTGCGAAACTTTACAATCGCAGAAAACTTCACGTGGACGTGAAAGCTCCGCAAAAACACAATCGGAGCCAAGATTTTTCACAGGTGTTAATCAAGGAAAAAATGTCTTCATGCCTCGAATTACACAGAAGTTCTGTTCCAATAGAAAACCTGGCCTGTCGTAGCCTGCGAAAAGTTACTTGAATGGTGGGGGAAAATTTAGCCAAAATCCCGAAAAGTGAAGGAACGCTTTCTGGGATGTTCCGTGTAAATCAAGAAGACCATAACCTAGAAATCGCTTGTGTTTTCAAAATAATGACATAAAACTATTGAAATTAATAAATTATTTATGAAATTATTCAAAATCTTGTAACAAGGCAGCAAATGAAGAAATTATTTTCAGCAAATCGCAATAGTTTTGGTTTGACATCACAAGTAACAGCTGTTTTTGACATGTTGAAAGTGTCGTAAGATTTCACTCCACCTAAAAATCTCCTGCGGTTTCTTTTCTTGGTCGAGGGGAAACACAAATTTCCGCGCTTTTCCGAGCATGAGATTCTATTGGAACAGAAAATGGGTGATTTCTTGGACCCGCAGGATCCCGCATTCTCTATTGGAACGGACCTAGAATATCTTCATGCTCTTTTAAATTTCAGCGCCTACAGTTTCCTGTGAAGATTTGCTTTGTTATGCGTCATAAATAACGCACAGGAACAAAGTTTGGAACTGGCAGGTATGTATCTAAGGAGTAAGTATTTCTCCCACGGCCAGCTTACACTGGCGAGCAACTGGTTAAGGCTGGCCTTATATACGAACTTCTCAGCTATGGCATCCCGCATCTTTTGGTAAGGCTTATCTTGAGTTTTATGGAAGATAGGAAATTATGCGTCACGTTTAAGAAAGTCAAATCAAACATAATTAATGTCAACTCTGGGGTTCCTCAAGGTTCCCTGTTGGGACCAAAACTATACAACCTATTTCCGCATGTTTTTCATAATGAGAATAATGAGCTCAGTTCCAGCGCTATCCCTATGCGGACGATACACTGATTTAAGGGGGGGGGGCTAATACCCCAGATACTGCATGTCAAACGGTTCAGGAACATATCTCAAGAATTGAGAATTACTATCTTAACTGGGGTATTAACATTAACACTAACAAATCCAAAATGATATGCTTCCGTAATGCGTCGGGCAAAGGGATAGCTAACATCGCAAAAAAAAGTAGGAATATTCAACTTTCCATTAGAGGTGAAAACATACCGCTCAAAGAAGAATTAAAATATCTGGGTCTAATTTTCAATAACTTACTAAAACCCAATCCACAAGGTAGAGCCGCTATAACCAAAACTATTAAAGTCTCCAAAGCTCTAATGCCTCTACTTAGGAGTGAGTTCTTACTAAGAAAATCTAAACTTCTTATATACAAGCAAATGTTGAGACCGATTCTAGTCTATGGCTTCCCTGTTTGGTTCGCCATATCTCCCACAGTCTGGAAGGAAATTGAAACACTAGAAAGGAAAATTTTGAGATACTGCACTAACCTTTACTTCAAGGAGCAAAATAAGATATACTCGAATAATTTCTTTATGAAAATGCCAAAATTAAACCCTTCCTAACCTACGCAATTGACCTCAGCCTGAAGGCTATCAGAAGAATGGAAAACCACCCGAACTTCCTCCTTAGAGAAATTTACGCCAAAGAAACTGCCATCCCGCTTAATGAAAAGTTTTACGTGACACCGACTAGTATGTGTAACCCTAGTTCTAAACCGTTACTGGATCCTGTAGATCCTATAAATTCTATGATTGTACCCATATTTCCTCTCAAAACAGAAGATAATACAGAATTAGTTAATTTGCACAGTGATATAACTCAACTGGAATCCGGAAATCACTGACATCTATAAATGAAGTTAAATATTTAAATTGTCTTTCCTTATAATTTATAGAAATAATATCAATCCATATGAAGAAAATGGAAATTAGAAAGAAATGATGATGAATACTATACAATAGACAAGCATAAGGGTGAATTTACAATGCTCTATTCTTTCAGAAGTTCTCATGCCACTACAGATTGCCTTACACTTTAGTTAAGTTTATTTATTAGGGGATTAGATGTTAGATAATAAATTAAATAATCTTTTACTTTTCTTTTAGTGCTGTTTATTTTTATTTAATTTGGACATTGAGATGAAAACTTTTGAACATAGAGTTAGTTAGAATTAGGTTAGAGAGATATTAAAAGGTGTACGATGCGTGTCAAGGCTGAAGTTGAGTCACTATCTCTCTCAGTTACTCAAAATTTTACAGCCCTGAAATTACTATCTGAAAAATTTAATGTTTTCGATGGCAATTATTCCCGCGCTGCTCAGTGTGTGGTTGAGCAAAACGAGCCTTCAGCCTCCACCCTAGCTGCTGCTTCTGAGGTTGGAAATGTCGTGGGCCCGGCTTTAATACCTGAAGAAGGCCCTTCAGACGAGACTGCCTCTAGGTTGGCTCCTGACCAACCGAAAACTATAATACCTGAAGAGGGTTTCTCAGACGAAACTGTCCCTAGGCTGGCTCCTGCCCACCAGAAAACGTGCGCAAAGCATCGAAAACACAGACGCAATCGTAAAGTCACCATTACAGGTGTTGTCACTACGAACCCCATTACAGGTGTTGTCACTACGAACTCCTCTAATATTTCGTCCGTCCCCGCCCCCTCACTACCAATGGGCTCTAATTCTATCCCTGAGCCGGATGTGGCATCAACCAGTACCAGTAATATCGATGGACCCTCGGGCATCGGGGATACTGGGTTTTCGGTAACCCACACCAACTTGGTAACGGTTCCCAGGCCACAAAATATTTTTATTTCGCGTTTCTCCCCTGTAACTACGTCCGAGGAGATTAAAGAATACTTAAAGGGAAAAGCAATTGATCCCGAGACAGTATCCTGTCGGAAGATCAGCAATGCCTCCAAACCGGTCGCATCTTTTGTTCTGACTGCACCGCTCAATACAGCTGAAAAGCTTTTGGACCCCACGTTCTGGCCTCCCGGTGCTTTCTCAAAGTGTTTTGTTCCTCGCACGCGTATTCGTCGTACTACAGACACTCCACAATCTTAAAAAAACTTAAGACGCTTTCCCTCTATTATCAAAACGTGAGGGGTATCAGATCCAAAACCCACGATGTGTTTCTGTCAACTTCGGCCAGTGATTTCGATATAATCGCTTTTACAGAAACATGGTTACACAGTGGAGTTCTTAATGCCGAAATTTTCGATACCTCCTTCCAAGTTTTTCGGAAGGACAGATATTCTGACTCGGAGGCTCGTGGAGGTGGTGTACTACTTGCCTGTAGTAACCTTCTCAACTGTTGCTTAATAACGCCTCCTAGTTTTTCCAATTCTTTGGACATTGAGCTCCTCGCTCTTAAAGTCTCCCTTGTCCATAAGAACCTATTTTTAATTTGCTGTTACATCCCACCAGGTATGTTCAGCACTATTGACGATAGAGGTCAAAACCTCTATGATATTCTAATATCTTGCATTAATCATATCCAGGATATGATGGACTCCAAAGACGAACTCCTACTTTTAGGAGATTTTAACTTACCCAATGTTCAATGGGTATCTTCCGATGAGGACGATAACTACCTACCTGAAAACAACCTTAATGATAGGGAATCCGACTTTCTGAATTCCTTATTCTCATGCGGTTTGAACCAAATGAGCGGTGTGAATAATATTTTAGGTAGGTGGTTAGATCTTATATTCTTTTCCGACTCAGACAACATGTATGTTGAGCCTAGCTCAATTGTCTTGTCGCCTGTTGATAATTATCACCCTCCTCTCCTACTCAGCTATTGTTTTGCCTTTAACTATAAGCTAATCCCGGAGGAGTCAACCTTTACTTTTAACTTTAAAAAGGCTAATCTTGAAGTACTGTCATCCAAGCTCACTTCGATCGATTTCAATAGCTTGCTTTCCTCTAATGAGTTGGATGACGACGTTACAAGATTTTACTCCGTCCTGTATGAAACCTTCGCATCCTGTGTACCTATTGAGCCTCTTGAGTTGACCAGATCATCCCCGCCCTGGTACAATAATGAGTTGAGACACACCAAAAACCAGAAGAATAAACTCTGGAAAACCTACCTGAAGAGAAAAGACACTGCGAGCTTCTATGCTTTTCTCAATTGCTATGACCAATTCCATGCTCTGTCCGAGGCTCTCTATAAGGAGTACCTTAGCAACATGGAAGGTAAACTGTATGGGGATCCCAGAGCATTCTTTCAATTTATCAACTCTAAGAAAAAAGTTGATAATTATCCTAACACCATGCAATACGAGAACTCTGTTAGTTCTAATTCATCCGAGATTTGCGACAAGTTCGCATCGTTCTTCCTCAAATCTTTCTCGTCTCCTGTCTTCCAACCTCATGAAGACAATTTTCGACATATCAACGCAATACAAACGGCTCAAAATTTATCTCTGTCTATAACCAGGGAAGATATCTCGAAACATATAAATGATCTTCCACAAGATTTTTCGTCCGGCCCTGATGGTGTCCCTCCTGCTGTTCTAAAATCCTGTGCAGGGGCCCTACTGTCTCCTATCCTATGTTTATTTCAGAAATCCCTCAATACAGGGCGCTTCCCAACCTTATGGAAGAACTCTTTTATAATCCCTGTTCATAAAAAGGGTTGTAAGAACGAAATATCTAATTATAGACCGATTGCGAAGTTATCATGTATACCAAAACTTTTCGAATCCATTATTTATTCTGCTATTGCCCCTATCTGCAAGAGACTTATCTCAACTAACCAACATGGCTTTCTTGCAGCTCGTTCCACTACTACTAATTTACTAGAGTTCTCTTCTCACACTGTTCGAGGCTTTGTCACTGGCTGTCAAACTGACTGTGTTTATACAGACTTCAGTAAAGCTTTCGACATGCTCTCTCACTCTATTATAGTTCTAAAACTAAAAAAATTAGGCTTTCCGCATGCCCTGGTTATGTGGTTCCAGTCGTACTTAGCCGACAGAACCTACCAGGTTCTATTCCGCGGAGCCAAATCTAAAAACATCGAGGCGTCCTCTGGTGTCCCGCAAGGAAGTCATCTTGGTCCTCTTCTTTTTATTTTATCAATCGATGACATTGTTACCCTGCTGAGGCACTGTAAAATCCTTATTTATGCCGATGATATCAAACTGTACCGCCACATAAGGAGTATCGAGGATTGCAAACTTCTGCAAGCAGACCTAAACACCTTCTATTCTTGGTGTTCCAACAACAACCTGGTCCTTAACATTAGTAAATGTGAGGTCATGACTTTTTGTAGAAAACGTGGCGTTATAACTTACGACTATACTTTTCTCGATAACAAGATCTCCCGCACTAACTCTGTTATCGATCTTGGGGTTAGGTTAGAAAGTAAGTTGGATTTCTCCACCCACATCAATTATATCTCTTCCAAGGGCAATTCAGTCCTGGGATTTATAAAAAGATGGTCCAAGGAATTCAACAACCCCCTTATCACAAAGCACTTGTACATATCTTTAGTTAGGCCTTTACTTGAATACGCCTCCCAGGTATGGTCTCCTTACTACTCCTCCCATGTCGATAAAATCGAATCGGTTCAAAGGAAGTTCGTCCGTTTTGCAGTCAGTCACCTCCCGTGGGATGACCCACTTATTCTTCCGCCTTATGTGAACAGACTTAAATTGCTCAACTTGAGCTCTCTCCATAAGCGTCGCGAGGTCGCTGACGTTATATTCGTTCATCGTTTGTTGAATGACAAAGTTGACTCAGGCTTCCTACGAACCCGTACGTCATTTAGAGTGAACAACTACAACCTGAGAGGTCCACCTCTCTTGTACATTAATTCCTCTAACACCAATTATGGGATGTACGAACCAGTTAACCGCATGCTTATAAATGTTAACAAAAATGCGAGTGTTTTTAGCATGCAAACTAGCGAAGATGTCCTTAAAAGGACTCTTTTTAATGTGGCGTGACTCCTTGTGTGTCCCACGTTTTCATTGTCTTTGCACGCTTCTCTGTTTGATGTTTTGTGCTCTTAAATGTTGCATTGTTTTTTGTTTTGTGTTTGCATGCCTTAGCCGAGCCACTGTGCAGTGGTAAATGTGACCGCGTTTGTGTGCAGGGACCGGACCGGCTCGGTACAGGAGTGCCGGGGAGGGTTGAGAAGGAACCCGCATTTTCGGTCGCATGCTCGTTTTGCGGTGTTTTTTCTTCTTATACCTTTTTTGGTGCTTTCGGCCGGATTCGGCCCCTGCACATAAGCGTGGCCCGTTTCTCAGCCCATCTGAGAAGTGTACTTCTGAGCTAGAAGATTAACTCGATTAATATATATAAGCAACTATTATCTCAGGTACATAAGCATATTGTGAAGGGAAAAAAATGTCAACCTATAATTCCGTCTTAATATTAAGTACACATTCTCACTTGTGGTAGGATTAGTCTTCTCACATGTTTCTATGCAATAATGGTAGAGTTCACACGTAGGTTAGTTTCAATTAGTACGTAAGATTAGTTTATAAGTGTAAAAGTTTTCCCATTGAGGTCCAATACTGCTGTATGCACACCGGTCGCAAGTGTGACATTTCTAAATAATAATTGTTAAATAGCTTGGCTGAAAGTCCATAAGTAAATGATAAATGGATAAAACTTTTACAATCCATAAACAAATTGTACTATAGTTATTAGTTTACACCGAAATGTAATCAATGTTCATATAAGTCGAATAAATTGAATTGAAAAAAAATTGGTTAAGGCGTACCTTTAAAAATGTCTTGTTTCTCAAAAACGCGATGGTATATCGAAATAACTTTTTGATGCTTTCATGGCAGTGGCGTAGCATAGTAGGGGCGGCAGGGGCGACCCGCCCCGGGCGGCACCTTTAGGAGGCGGCAAAATTTCACAATAAATACAATCTTGTAAATATTATTTTTGTCGCACCTACGATTCGGACCGATCCGAATTTTTTATTACTTATACTGTGACGAAAGCGGGGAGTCCCCTTTCTTTAATTGAATGTATAATAATGACATCTTGCTCATTGTAGCGACTGGCAACACCATCTGTACTGACTTGCAGGGATTCCCCGTATTTTATTTTGTGTTTGGGTTGTTTATGACTAATATTCAACGAGAATGGCCTCTATCATAAAGAAAAGTGTTCAATATTGTACGAGGGTTGTCTCAAAATTAAGTTTCACTATTTTTTTAAACCCGTGTCGCTGGCGGGAGAGGTCTGGGTGTCTCAGGGAATTTACGTCTGGGTATAGTGGCAGCACTGTAAAATTTCTATGCTCGTGCGTCAATCGATCCGACAGTCAGGCTTCAGCCAATATGGATACTCCATTCGCTCTTACCGCCAAAACACCAAATAAAGCGAAAGTTGGGAAATCCGGAAAATGGCAAACGTTCTTTTGAGATTTCAAAGGGGTGTTGTTGATCAATTACCTGCCCCGTGGGACCACGATCACAGCTGCACGCTTTTGTGGGGTGTTGCAACAACTCAGACAGGCGATCCAAAACAAAAGGAGAGGAAATTGACAAAAAACCGGCTCGGCTGAATCCAGATATAAAATTTCATAACAAAAAAGGGTTTGACCGAATGTTATGCAATTTCTTCCAGAGCATGTTTTCGTTAATACGCGCCGATTGGCACCTCAACAAAGTCAGTATCATATTTGGTACTCGCGATGTTGGGAGGTACAAAAATGGCGAACGGCTCGGCCGATTTTTATGAAAATCTTTTCAGATTATAATTTCGGTAATACGCGTAGATCGTCAGCTCAATGAGGCCAATATCATTTTTGGCTCGCGCGATATCGTACAGGTACAAAAATCACTTACGTCGTCTAAACAATGAAACCGATCGACCGAATTTTATGAAAATCTTTTCAGATTGTAACTTCGGTAAAACGCTACGACTGGCACCTCAACGAAGTCGTTATCGTTGTTGGTTTTCGCGAAATCGTGCAGGTACAAAAATCGCTTACGTCGTTTAAACAAAAAAACGACTCGACCGAATTTTATGAAAATCTTTTCAGATCATATATATTTCAGTTAATACGCTTCGATCGGCACTTCCAAGGTGCAGGAAAAACTGACCACATATACGTACGCACACACACGCATACTTCTTCTCAAATTTTTGCTTAAAATGCTATTGGGACCTTTAAAAATGAAAATAAGTTGAAAAATACGATTTCGATTTTCGGACCGATTACAATAACTTCCCTATAAACTGGGAAGTTAATTAGAGGGCGGCAAAAATTTTCTTCCGCCCGGGCGGCTGACACCCACGATATGCCACTGTTTCATGGCTTGCTTGAATCCTTTTAATTAATAATAACTTCATGAGCTATTGTTTATTCGAATTTTGTTTGACTAAAATTTTTGATTATAAAGAAGAGCAACTAACTATTTTTGGATTGTGTAACTGTGTGCGTCAGGTAATTTCTTAGCAAACATTTTTTCGGTAAAGTTTTAATTTATATATTTAAGAACGAAGGATATTCAGGAAGGAATATAGCAGAAAAAATTGGTCCTAGTGCTAACGTAGTATGCAGTTTTCTACGAAATCCCGAAAATTATGGGTAAAATTACAAAGGGGGAACAAAACAGAGACTAATGAGAGATATTCGGCGTCAGACACTTAGAATTGCTTCGAATTCTACTCTATCTGCACGTCAAATCGGTATTCAAGCGGGGACTCAAGCAGAGCTCAATAATATGTAAAACGGCTCCGTTTAACCAAAAAAACCAGGGTTAAAGCAAAGACATCAAGATACTCGTCTGCAGTTTGCTCAGCAGCACAAGTGCTGGAATGACGAATGGAAAAAAGTTATCTTTTCTGAGGAGAAAAGATTTTCTTTAGATGACCCTGATGGATTCTCATACTATTTTCACGATATTCGGAAGGAGGAGAGACATTTATCACGCCACCATAACAGAGAAGGCTCAATTATGATATGGGGAGCTATTACCTATAGAGGTCCCATGGAAATCAGAATTTTAAAAAGAAGACAGATTGCAGAAAAGTACCTACAGCTACTACAGATAGCTGCAGCTGATTTTGACGAAGTAATGGGAGAGACTGATTGGACTTTCCAACAAGATCTGGCAGCCATACATACTGCGCGCCGAGTTAAACAATTGTTTCAGGCAGAAAATATCGCAGTTTTAGATTGACCATCTATGTCACCGAACAAAAAGATCATAGAAAATCTCTGGGCGTGGTTAACAAGGAAAATGTATGAAAATGCCAGAAAATATGAGAATATTGGAATGCTGGAAGATGCCATATTATACAAAATTGTATGAATCAATAAAAAAACATTTTTGAAGTAGTAAGGAATAATAGTAAAGCTATTCATCATTAATTGATAAAATACACTAGTATACTAATAAAATTGTGTTTTATTTTATTAATTTATAGTACTACATTTCTCGATTCTATCTGTTTCTTTTTAGTGTACCTAATCAGTTGCTCCGCTTTAAAATGAAAAATTTTAGTCAATTGCCCCCAGACAAAATTCGAATAAACAATAGCTCATGAAATTACTTTTGATTAAGGGGTCTTTCTGGTTACATTTTCAAAAAAAATTTTTTTAAACATTTTTTTTTTCATAGAAAGAAGAGAGATATCGTTTTGAAAATTTGTAGGTATGTTTATTGACAAAACAGTATTACAAAAAAGATTTTTTTGATTTTAAAAATTTTTTTTGTTGACATACGGATTTTTTTAAAAAAACATCAAAAATGACGGCGGGCATGATTTTGGGCGAATGGATGATCTGAAAAAAACAAAAAAAAGGCAAATTATTCCTTGTTGAAGTGGCTATGGCATGAACCAGAATAATTTGTTTTTGTCAAAAAATAAAAAAATGGCGGTCATTTTTCGAAAAAACCAATTTTTTAGGGTGGAAAATCGGCTGAAAATCGGACAATTTTTTACCAATTAAAACGATTCTGGTTCATGCGATAGCCATAAATGTGTACAATAACATATTCAAAAATCAGAACAATTGGTCAAGTAGTTTTTCTTAAATCGTGCCCGCCACCTTAAAAAACATAGTTTCTAGATAATCGCGTTTGAAGTTTTGTTAAAAAAAATTTTAAAGAAAAACTATATACCTTTTTAATCTGCCATGCCCGGGCCGTAAATAAGTCCTTCCTCCTGCTCATACTTCTCTTGCAGCATAAATCGAAACGTTTGCAGGGTATAATATAATACTTCATAGTATAGAGTGAATCAGATCGAAGCAGATGTTAAAAAGGGGGGAGTCGAGATTATTGAAACACAGCCGAGCGTCGAAAATTCTTTCTCACAGCGTCTCACTGTATACGTTCAAAAATAATTTTAGAATTACGATATCGCTCTAAAACCTTTTGTATCATGTTTTTGAATATATTTATTAGCAAAATGCGTAAAAAAAAAATTTTCAATTTTTTGAAAATTTGTAACCAGAAAGACCCCTTAAAGGAGTTTAAGCAAGCCATGAAAGCATCAAAAAATTATTTCGATATATCATCGCGTTTTTGAGAAACAAGACATTTTTAAGGTGTACCTAACCAGTTGCTCGCCAGTGTATATACGGTCATGTCAGTCACCAGACTGGTTACCCTCCATCAAAACACAAAACTAGGAATTTTTCACACAGGAAGGTCATAAAAATATAGGGCCCGTGAAGGACAAAGGTTATTTTTTCTTACCGGGCGATGTGACGGGCATCAACTAGTTAAGTAATTCAAAAGAATTAAAACAAGTCGACATATGTAATTTGTTTAATGAAATATTATGAATTAACTTGATTCGAAAATAATTGTTTAATTTTTGCATTTTAACCCAATTTTATATTGTAATCATGATTTGTTTCCGGGTTGGCTGATTCTGGATATTTACATCCAATTAAACCTTCAGTTTTCTGAAGTTGCAGTTTTAAGTGCTCATAAATTTTAAACCTATCAAAAACAATTCAATGTCTGGTATATAAAACTTTATGATGTTTTTCTTTCCTTCCAATTTTTGCCAATTCTTTGGAATACTACGATAACTTCTTCGTCATACATTAGATACGATCATTATAGTGTTTATTGTTTTGTTTTCCGTGACGAATGTTTGACACAATCATCGATAACAAAGGAATGAGTAAACTTTTTTACTTTATTTATTACTTAAAAAGTATTTATAGATACCTACAATAAGAAAATCTTGTTCTATATAAGCAAGATTTTCTTCTAAAAAGAATTCGAAAATAAGAAATCAATATCCGAATTGTAATAAGCTGGTATCCATGTGGCTACAATAAACAAGGTGAAGGGAACCACCTGCTTTAGGATTACTGTAAACGAACAATTACACCCGCCATTAAATATTATCGTTTAGATAACAAAGCGGTCTGATAAACTACACTCTTTAAATTCTTAAACTCTACAGCTTTGACTCACCGATAAAAATGCGCTTGCCTAAGCCTTAATACAGTTTTAACTGGATATAATTCACCATGGGTGTGCTACTTAAAAATTCAGGTAATCAGATCACGATTTTTAAAGGCTGTTAACAAAGCACCAAAAGTGTAGACCTTCGATAAATATTGATTGCACACAAAACAGCCAAAAAATTACACAATTGCCTTATATTCAGATTCGTTATATGAGAATATTATAATCGTGAACTTTTTCGTTGTACCACTGGAAACAAGAAGCACTTTACTTAACGAACTTGGAGGCGAAGCACGTCACTTTCAATTTTTATTGGGCATCGGAGTCAATTGCTTAAACAAATTACAGGAATTCAAGTTAAATCGATTGAATTAACGTCATTACCGGGGGGTATAAGAGCTCACCCAATACCGGGAAAAACAACTGCGGTTGACGCGCGCCTGATAGAAAGTGTCGAGCCAGCAAGGCAGAGTCCGTTATGGAAGAATGTGCTTTAGCCAAGTACATACAATTCACCGGGCCCGGGGCTCCGGTCTGTGGCTCGAATAATACTAGATATAAGAGTCTACTCTCCAGACGCTTGGCGGTACCCTCGTACTCGTACCCAGACTTCGACCATATTTCGTTCCATTGCTTTGGCCCTGCTTTGTTGGCTTTTTCTCGTTTCTCGCGCCTTGAATATTGCTTTCGAACTACAGTACTTCTGCTGCCGCGGCCTGGTGGATGTATTTCCATGTGAAGCTGGATTTCGTGCGTTTTTCAAGTCAACCAAGGTAGAGTACAAAAGGAATTATAAGATTAAAGGCTGCACTGACGATAAAATCTTTTAATTAATCTTTTAGCGATCTTTCATTAACTTGTACTAATGTCTAAAAATAGACGGAGTTAATTTTTAGTATTAACCTTTTTACATTTTCTTATTCTACAATTAATGGGTGAAAAGATTGAAATATTTGTTTTTTGCAGTCAAATCTTATATAAAACTGAAAGTATATGTCTGTCTGTACGCTATAGACTCGGAAACTAACCAACCAATTTTGCTGAAATTTTTACATTAACTTTTTTTTGGTTGGAAGTAAAAAAGGGATAGAGCGGTTACTCAACAACAGGTGGTTTTGGTACCTGCCATACAAAATTTCGTAATTTCAGGTGAAAATCGGAACATTTGTATCAGAGGTACCATTATTTTTTAGTGGAATGAATTGAAAATTGTTGAGAATTAGTTTATCATGAAAAAATGATTTGCACAAAATTTTAAGTCATTCCAATAAAAAATAATGATACCTTTCATACAAAATATCGCAATCTATATATATAAAAGTGAAAGTATGTCTGTCTGTAAATGTTCAATAGACTCCGAAACCGCTCATCCGATTGAGCTGGATTTTTGTATAAAGGGGTTTTCGGGTGTTCCTAAGCGGTCTATTTTGCTCTACCTCGAACACTTCGGGTGGCTGTAGTGTACCGATATCCGCAAAATTCGAACTTTTGTATGGGAGGTACTCTACTGCTAAAGAGCTCAGATCTATATTATTTTGGTTTTTTCCGAAAAAATACGATTCCCAAAGTTTCAGATCGATCGGTCCAAATTTAAAATGGCGGCCAACACAAAATGGCGGATTACCTTTTTCTTTGCAAGCCATCCAGTATGGGTATCAAATGAAAGGGTATGACAAGTACAATATTATTAGCTCTCTGGCGTCATTCCAAATTCAAAATGGCGGCCAACGCAAAATGGTGGATTACCTTTTTCTTTGCAAGCCATTCGGTATGGGTATTAAATGAATGGGTATGACAAGTAGAATATTATTAGCTCTGTGTGGAGTCATTCCAAATTCAAAATTCATATCACCTGATTACTACCATTGGTTTATGGGTGCAGCATAGGCGCACCGGGTCCCAGCTAGTCTATTATATATATATAAAAGTGAAAGTATGTCTGTAAATGTTCAATAGACTCCGAAACCGCTCATCCGATTGGCCTGAATTTTTGTATATAGGGGTTCTCGGGTACGGCGGGTGTTCCTACGCGGTCTATTTTGCTCTATCTCGAACAGTTCGGGTGGCTGTAGTGTACCGATATCCGTAAAATTCGAACTTTTGTATGGGAGGTACTCTTCGAATTACTGCTAAAGAGCTCAGATCTATATTATTTTGGTTTTTTCCGAAAAAAATACGATTCCCAAAGTTTCAGATCGATCGGTCCAAATTTAAAATGGCGGCCAACACAAAATGGTGGATTACCTTTTTCTTTGCAAGCGGTATGGGTATTAAATGAAAATTCATATCACCTGATTACTACTATTGGTTTATGGGTGCAGCATAGGCGCACCGGGTCCCGGCTAGTATTATATAAAAGTGAAAGTATGTCTGTCTGTAAATGTTCAATAGACTCCGAAACCGCTCATCCGATTGGCCTGAATTTTTGTATAAAGGGGTTTTCGGGTACGGCGAGTATTCCGACGCGGTCTATTTTGCTCTATCTCGAACACTTCAGGTGGCTGTAGTGTACCGATATCCGTAAAATTCGAACTTTTGTATGGGAGGTACTCTTCGAATTACTGCTAAAGAGCTCAAATCTATATTATTTTGGTTTTTTCCGAAAAAATACGATTCCTAAAGTTTCAGATCGATCGGTCCAAATTTAAAATGGCGGCCAACACAAAATGGCGGATTACCTTTTTCTTTGCAACCCATTCGGTATGGGTATCAAATGAAAGGGTATGACAAGTACAATATTATTAGCTTTGTGGCGTCATTCCAAATTCAAAATGGCGGCCAACGCAAAATGGTGGATTACCTTTTTCTTTGCAAGCCATTCGGTATGGGTATTAAATGAAAGGGTATGACAAGTAGAATATTAATAGCTCTGTGTGGAGTCATTCCAAATTCAAAATTCATATCACCTGATTACTACTATTGGTTTATGGGTGCAGCATAGGCGCACCGGGTCCCAGCTAGTATTATATAAAAGTGAAAGTATGTCTGTCTGTAAATGTTCAATAGACTCCGAAACCGCTCATCCGATTGGCCTGAATTTTTGTATATAGGGGTTTTCGGGTACGGCGGGTGTTCCTACGCGGTCTATTTTGCTCTATCTCGAACACTTCGGGTGGCTGTAGTGTACCGATATCCGCAAAATTCGAACTTTTGTATGGGAGGTACTCTACTGCTAAAGAGCTCAGATCTATATTATTTTGGTTTTTTCCGAAAAAAATACGATTCCCAAAGTTTCAGATCGATCGGTCCAAATTTAAAATGGCGGCCAACACAAAATGGCGGATTACCTTTTTCTTTGCAAGCCATCCGGTATGGGTATCAAATGAAAGGGTATGACAAGTACAATATTATTAGCTCTGTGGCGTCATTCCAAATTCAAAATGGCGGCCAACGCAAAATGGTGGATTACCTTTTTCTTTGCAAGCCATTCGGTATGGGTATTAAATGAAAGGGTATGACAAGTAGAATATTATTAGCTCTGTGTGGAGTCATTCCAAATTCAAAATTCATATCACCTGATTACTACTATTGGTTTATGGGTGCAGCATAGGCGCACCGGGTCCCAGCTAGTCTTCTATCTATATATATAAAAGTGAAAGTATGTCTGTAAATGTTCAATAGACTCCGAAACCGCTCATCCGATTGGCCTGAATTTTTGTATATAGGGGTTTTCGGGTACGGCGGGTGTTCCTACGCGGTCTATTTTGCTCTATCTCGAACACTTCGGGTGGCTGTAGTGTACCGATATCCGCAAAATTCGAACTTTTGTATGGGAGGTACTCTACTGCTAAAGAGCTCAGATCTATATTATTTTGGTTTTTTCCGAAAAAAATACGATTCCCAAAGTTTCAGATCGATCGGTCCAAATTTAAAATGGCGGCCAACACAAAATGGCGGATTACCTTTTTCTTTGCAAGCCATCCGGTATGGGTATCAAATGAAAGGGTATGACAAGTACAATATTATTAGCTCTGTGGCGTCATTCCAAATTCAAAATGGCGGCCAACGCAAAATGGTGGATTACCTTTTTCTTTGCAAGCCATTCGGTATGGGTATTAAATGAAAGGGTATGACAAGTAGAATATTATTAGCTCTGTGTGGAGTCATTCCAAATTCAAAATTCATATCACCTGATTACTACTATTGGTTTATGGGTGCAGCATAGGCGCACCGGGTCCCAGCTAGTCTTCTATCTATATATATAAAAGTGAAAGTATGTCTGTAAATGTTCAATAGACTCCGAAACCGCTCATCCGATTGGCCTGAATTTTTGTATATAGGGGTTTTCGGGTACGGCGGGTGTTCCTACGCGGTCTATTTTGCTCTATCTCGAACACTTCGGGTGGCTGTAGTGTACCGATATCCGTAAAATTCGAACTTTTGTATGGGAGGTACTCTTCGAATTACTGCTAAAGAGCTCAGATCTATATTATTTTGGTTTTTTCCGAAAAAAATACGATTCCCAAAGTTTCAGATCGATCGGTCCAAATTTAAAATGGCGGCCAACACAAAATGGTGGATTACCTTTTTCTTTGCAAGCCATTCGGTATGGGTATCAAATGAAAGGGTATGACAAGTACAATATTATTAGCTCTGTGGCGTCATTCCAAATTCAAAATGGCGGCCAACGCAAAATGGTGGATTACCTTTTTCTTTGCAAGCGGTATGGGTATTAAATGAAAATTCATATCACCTGATTACTACTATTGGTTTATGGGTGCAGCATAGGCGCACGGGGTCCCAGCTAGTATTATATAAAAGTGAAAGTATGTCTGTCTGTAAATGTTCAATAGACTCCGAAACCGCTCATACGATTGGCCTGAATTTTTGTATATAGGGGTTTTCGGGTACGGCGGGTGTTCCCACGCGGTCTATTTTGCTCTATCTCGAACACTTCAGGTGGCTGTAGTGTACCGATATCCGTAAAATTCGAACTTTTGTATGGGAGGTACTCTTCGAATTACTGCTAAAGAGCTCAAATCTATATTATTTTGGTTTTTTCCGAAAAAAATACGATTCCCAAAGTTTCAGATCGATCGGTCCAAATTTAAAATGGCGGCCAACACAAAATGGCGGATTACCTTTTTCTTTGCAAGCCATTCGGTATGGGTATCAAATGAAAGGGTATGACAAGTACAATATTATTAGCTTTGTGGCGTCATTCCAAATTCAAAATGGCGGCCAACGCAAAATGGTGGATTACTTTTTTCTTTGCAAGCCATTCGGTATGGGTATTAAATGAAAGGGTATGACAAGTAGAATATTAATAGCTCTGTGTGGAGTCATTCCAAATTCAAAATTCATATCACCTGATTACTACTATTGGTTTATGGGTGCAGCATAGGCGCACCGGGTCCCAGCTAGTAATATATAAAAGTGAATGAAATTTGTCTGTAAATGTTTTATAGACTCCGAAACCGCTCACCTGATCACCCCAAAAATTTACCACATGAGTTTGATAATATGGAGAGTGTTTATACGCTATCAGCTTTGCTCTAGAGGAGAAAAGGGGTGGAATAGGTTGTATGGGAAAAGTATTTTTTTTTCTTTAGTGAGATTTTCTTCAAACTTATTGTAAATACTCCACACCATAAATAAAAAAACACGTGCTTTAGGATTTTTCGAAATTCAACCCCGGGGTGGAAAAATTTGTTTGGAAAGTTATTTATTTTTCATCAGATTTTCTTCGAACTTATAAATACTAAACAGTACTATACAGCATAAATAATGAAACACATGTTTCGGAATTTCTCGAAGTTCAACCCCTAAGGGGGTGAAATGGGGGTTCAAAATTTGTGAAACTCTATGAAACTCTGTGAATGGTAGCACCGCGCCACAACATCATTGACTTCATTTAGGATTCGTTTTTCAATTTCACATTTTGTTATTTGTCATTTGTTATTGGTTTATGCAGCGAGGCGCAACGGGTTCCACCTAGTATTATATAAAACGTATAAAACAATTTTCCACACCGATCAATAAAATAAAATAAAATACCAGCTTTGAACTGGCATTGTTTTATCATTTATTAATACAAAATAAAGACGTTCAAGCTCCTTTTCCCGACCAGATGTGCTTGATAGTTACACATACATACACATTTCTCATGCAATTGCATTAAAAATAGAAATCGCTTCTAGTCTGGCTCAATCCCACAAGCCTCACCCCGATCCCTCTCTTGGTCATAGAACTGACAACTGACAGTTCCAATTGATCTAAGAATTGACTCATGACTCAGCCTTAGGTACTTTTTTGGGTGCGATGAAACAATCTTTGCTGCTGTAAAATGTATCGTAAGTTTACAATTTCGAAAACAAATCCGAAAATTTAATTTTTGTGTTGTTAGTACGTATACATGCGAAATTGAAGCCAGCTGGGATCTTAGAAAAATCCATGTATACGCAGAACGAGCCGATTCGATCCAACATTGGGGGCTGGATCGAATCGAAATGTCGTCGTAAAGACGCGAATTCAAACATTGAGTGTTGTGGGTAAAAAATTTAATTAAAATATTAGAATTGCAAATAAAGATATGAAAACTACAAATTGTAGGTTATGTTCATTGCTTTTCGGTTACGTTTGAATCCATTTAAACTTCAATTAGTCGATCCAACGATGTCAAATACGCAGATTGACTTTGAATCTTTCGATCTCTGGATCGTTCCACTTGGTCATATAAACGTGGTATATATCTCGAAAAATAAAAAAAAATCGAATAACTAATAGCACCATGTGAAAGAGCGGAAAATTTTACTACAATTTATATTATAACTTACTTATTCTAAAAAAAATTATTATTATGTATTATTGTTAGAGAAGTCATGTACATATATTTTTATAAGCAATTCGATGTGACTCAGGCTGTACATTTTGATCTATCTATTCTTTCATAACAGAAAATTCGGTAAATTTGATATCAATTCCAGTCTCAGTCGCATCGAATCTTCCCTCTCTAAGAACTTATATAAATGATTATGTACAATTTCATATGACTCAGGCTGCACTGGACCATTCTTTTGTTTTTTATGGAATACGGTTAACAATATCCCAATACCTCAGCCTTAGTCATATCGAATTCTGATTTTTCTTTTGGACTTCAGTTTGGATTGTACTGTGGAGTAATAAAGTTGTCACTAAAAATAGCGAGTGCGTTCTTTGCTTTAACCCTTTTTCGTAGTGCAGAAACGAGGATCATTGAAACGTTGAATACCAAGGGCGAAAATTGAATGCAGGATCAAAGTTTCTCAGCATAACATTTGGTCATGTGAACACCATTCTGGTCCTTCGAGCCGGATCCTGTTCATCAATAACCAAGATAAGTAAAGTTTGCTTTACCTCTTTTTTTAAAAGAAAAATTGATATATAAGATTTGCGGCCATTGTACTACAAATTAATACTGAGAATTAATGTTGAGGAATTTTATTTAATGAAAAAATGAACTAACCCAGTAGGAATTCTACGTAGCACTTACCGATGGAGCACTGATATAAGTAGTTATCTGGTAAGGGGTACTCCTATTTTCTTAGGTGTTAGAAGAGCCCTTATATAACGCATTACAAGAAAAGGCAGATGGTAAGGGGTAATCCAGAATTAGACCCACAGAAGTTAGAAATTTGCCCGATAACTCAAATACCATTACAAAAATACGAAAACAAATGAGTCATCGGGTAAATTTCTAACTTCGTTGGGTCGAATTCTGGATTACCCCTTACCATCTGCCTTCTCTTGTAATGCCTTATATAAGGGCTCATCGATGTAGTAAAAAGTAAGGCCTTACCTCCTATGAAATCGTGTGTAAAAATAAGCACTTCTGTAAGGGGGATGGTAAGGCCTTCCCCTTACCAGTAAGTGCTCTTTTCAGTACTTCTGTAAGCTTACAAGTCCTACTGGGAATCAGTGGAAAACGAAATTCATGTGATTTACGCTCAAAAGTTAATATAAATTGTTTCACGTGGCATCAACTTCACATGGTAACTACGGTCGTTTGAAGGTCACTACGTTATCTCCTATATGATAACTTATTTAGTTATGTGAACTTTATTAACTTCTCAGTTTTGATTTTTTTGTGGAACCTTTTGAACTTTATTAACTGTTTTGTTTTAATTTTTTGCGGGCTTTTTGAACTCTTTTGCCACAGCTACATTATATGCATGATCAGGTTTCCTAAGGTGAAATAATTAATTCAATCAAGGGATTAATTCCTCACAGTATATTATTTTAATCTATGAAAGATCAATATCATAAAATCAATATTCAAGTGAAATTGCTCATCGAACAAATGGATAGTTAACATTAACGGTAAATGGATTTTTCTATTGAGAACAAACTGGTTGCGGTAAACTGAGAATTTCGGGACTATACAAGTTTCTTGCGTGTTCAAAATTAAGTGCAATTTTGATTAGATATTAACAATATACGGTTTATATACGGGACAATATTAAGCATTACGGTTCAGAAGCATTAAAATTCTTTTCAAATCAATTAATCTGATCAGAATGATAACAATAAACATTCCATTGTCAAATTCAGTATGCATTGTACAGTCGAAAGTACATTCATTTGAGTTTTATAAAATTAGGCATGTTCCAACACCATAAGTGTGTAGTTGTAACCGCAGTACCCTAACTACGCAAGGACCATAAAACATATTCTTTAATAAAAATAACGATTTTCCAAAACCTTAGTTGTTTTATGCTTCTTCTTATTGTGTTATTTGAACCTACGCAAAATGAGCATCGAAAGTAATTTAATTCAGAAACGTGGTCGAGTCAAGGGAACCCTCACGCGAATGAAAACGTTTGCCGAAGGTCCTACAGAAACTGCCACCATAGAGGACATTGTTAATAGATTAGAAAAAACGGAAGAGTTGTGGACAGAATTCAAGGAAATTGAGGATGACTTGCTTCTAATCGCCAATCAAACCTCAGAACTTGAGGAATTTGAAACTAAATATTTTGCCACCAAATCTTTGCTAACTCAATTAAAAAATGCCAGAACTTCCACTCAATCTCTGGCAAATTCCACAGCCTTTCCAACGGACCAGTTTTGTTTCAACAGAACAGTTTAACACTGTCATGAATAGTTTCATTTCAATACAACAGACCTTCTTCGAAAATCTCACGCGATCTCGCCCAAATGCAACAATTTCTACTGTGCAACAATCACGCCTCTCAACCTTGCAGATACCGACCTTTACAGGCGACTTCAAAGAATGGCCATCCTTCGCCGATATTTTCGAAAACTCAGTTCATAGCCGTGACGATTTAAGTTCATGTCAAAAATTACAGTACCTTAAGGGTTTCTTAAAGGGAGAGGCAGCGAGTGTCATTATCTATAACAGACGGAAATTATACAGAAGCCTGGCAAAAGTTAAGGGAGCGTTTTGATAAGAAGCGCAACATAACAGGGTCAATAATAAGGACTTTTTTTTATGTACCTGCCGCATCACAACCCTCAGCAAGGCAGCTACGAACCGTGTATGATACATTTGACGAAATTATAAGAGGGCTAAGAGCACTGGGAGCGAAGGCTGAAGGAAGAGATCCTTGGCTAATCCATAAAGGTCTATCTAAACTAGATCCTGAAACTAAGCATCTTTGGCATAAGGAGGGTTCTGAAAAGGAATTTCCTACATTCGATGAGTTTTTGAAGTTTTTAAACAAACGCTGTGATGCTGTAGAACTTTCCAGAGATAGCAACAAAAGGTCCCAGGCTACCAAAGCCTTCCATGCTGCCCCAACCAACGTATCTTCTTCAGTAACTTGCTTATTTTGTGGAGACCAGCACTGCTTGTTTCAATGCTCTCAATTTAAAGCCAAATCAGTGAACGAACGGAAGAGCTTTGTTGTTTCCAAAGCTCTATGTTTAATTGTCTACATCAAGGTCATTCCGTCAAAACATGTCAATCAAAATATCGCTGTAACATTTGCAAAAAATTGCATCATACAATACTCCATGGAGCAGAACATAATCAACCTCTTCAACGTTCGTCTACATCCAATGAAACTCGGGCACTATATTCTACGTGTGAGTGTGACGTACCTTCTGCAAATGCGGCGGCTAATCAAGGTTCGGATTCATCTATCAACAAGTCACGATCTACTTCCACTAACGCATCCACGCTTCCACTAGTCCCACAGGAATTGTCTTCCTTTAATTCTTCCATTCAGGACACAAATGGTCAAGACTCTTCTAGTCAAGGGTCAGTCTCTCTTCTTCCAACAGCAAAGGTCAATGTAAGAGACAGCCTCGGAAACCTCCACACTGGTAAAATCCTGTTGGATTCTGGTTCTCAGGTATCATTTGTTTCTGAAAACCTCATTAAACGTCTGTCCCTATCAAGACATCACGCTAGACTTGCAATAAGTGGCATCGCTGCAACCAAAACTGGCCATACAAGAGGTCGGGTAATTCTTCGTCTGTCTTCTCGACATGAGCAAACAAATTCTATCATCGTAGCTTCTGGGAAAATGAAAACATTGAGGAAGAAAAAGTGATAACAACAGCTGAGGCAGAACTGTGCGAACAACACTTTCAGGCTAACGCACATCGAGACCAAGACCAATACGTAGTATCTTTACCTTTTAAAACCAACGCATCGCCACTGGGTTGTTCTCTTTCAAATGCTCTCAAACGCTTCCAGTCGGTTGAACGGCGATTCCAAAGAGACCCTATTTACAAGCAACAATATGCAAAATTCATGAAGGAATACATCTCGTTGGGACATATGGCATTAATTCCAAATGCAGAAATAGAGGAAGCAGAAGGGCTCCAGCACTTCTATCTTCCACACCATGCAGTATTCAAGAATGCGCCAATTCCGAAAATCCGTGTTGTGTTTGATGGATCCGAAAAATCATCTACAGGAGTATCCTTGAATGAGAATTTATTGGTGGGGCAGGTTGTTCAAAGAGATCTGTTTTCAATATTAATTAATTTTAGGAAACACAATCGCCTTCGCAGCTGATATAGAAAAAATGTATCGCCAGATACGCGTCTCTAGGGACGACACTGACTTTCAACGAATTATTTGGAGAGAATGCGAAACGGAACCGATCCAGCATTACAGATTAGTCACAGTTACGTATGGTACATCTTCAGCCCCCTTTTTGGCAACACGATGTCTCAAGCAAATAGCCCTAGACAACAAGCTATCTCAGCCTCACGCAGCAGCCATAATCGAACAGGATTTCTACGTGGACGATCTGCTCTCTGGAGCGAACTCTGTTATGGAAGCCCTTACCTTGAAATCCACCCTCACAAAAATTCTAAAAACTCATGGGTTTAATCTCACCCAGTGGAAATCTAATCACTCAGAACTGGTTGATCAAGGCGATACTAAGGATACATCCTGTCTCATTGATGACCATTCCGAAATAACTAAAGTTTTAGGAATTATATGGAATCCCACGGACGACACCTTCTCATTTCGTGTATCAGATCTAGGCAGAGAAGTACTTACAAAGAGAAAGGTATTATCTGAGTCATCAAGATTGTTCGACCCGCTAGGGCTCTTAGCACCAGTCACTGTATCAGTGAAAATTCTATACCAACAGCTTTGGCTGACAAACCTAGGCTGGGATGATCCATTACCCGAAAAACTCTCTGTAAAATGGAACGAGTTTAAATCCACGCTGCCTCTGGTTTCAGAAATTAAAATTCATCGCAACATAATAACCCCCAATTCAAGCAACATACAATTACACGGATTTTCAGACGCCTCAGAGCTAGCTTATAGCGCAATGGTTTATTGTTGCTCATCTGACGAACACGGGCACGCTTCAGTTCAATTGGTCACAGCTAAGACGAAAGTGGCTCCAATTAATCAAGTCTCCCTACCTAGACTCGATTTATGTGCAGCATTATTGCTAAAAAGATTGTTAGACAAGGTTTTTAAGGCATTATCACTGAAAGATGCAACAGTTTGGGCCTGGACAGACTCGACCATTGTTCTGTGTTGGTTATCAGATGTCCCAAGAAGATGGAAGTCTTACGTTGGAAACAGGACGTCAGAAATATTGAACAGCATTCAGAGGAACCAATGGCGACATGTCCCTTCAGCAGAGAACCCAGCCGAATTCGCGTCCAGAGGAATCACTCCATCACAATTACACACATCGAAACTATGGTGGAATGGTCCCTTATTTCTTCTTCAAAACCAGTCTGCTTGGCCGTCTAAAGAACCTACAGCATCTACAACCTGCAAACAGAGGAAGGACCCTGTTATTCTATGCCATCAGAATATATCCCATTGCATTTACACACATTTAACAACAAAAATATCTTCGTGGACAAAACTACTACGAATTCTGGTTTATTGTATCCGGTTTATTAAAAACTGTAAACACCCACGGCAAGATAGATATAAGGGATTCATCACAAGCCAGGAATTAAGAACAGCAGAAAATCATATAATTAGATGGCTACAGTTACAAACCTTTCACGATGACATTAAACGGCTATCTCATCACAGAAACCTGTCAATGAAGAGTCACTTAAGTAGCTTGAATCCATACATCGACGAAAACCAGATTCTGCGTGTAGGAGGAAGATTAGAAAATGCAGATTTAAGGTCAAGTACTAAACATCCGAAAATTCTACCGAAGGATCACACCGTAACGAAACTCATCGTTCAGGAAATGCATCGGCGATACTTACACCCAGGAATAACATTGCTAATCAACATTATTCGCCAGAGATACTGGATTGTACGAATCCGACAAGTGGTGAAGCAAGTTACACACAATTGCATCACCTGTTTTCGTCATCATACTAGGCCAACCCACCAACTAATGGGAAATCTTCCTGCAAGTCGGGTAACAGTTGGCCGACCATTTCTGCGGTCAGGGGTTGATTTTGCTGGCCCTATAGATCTGTGCACAAGAGTAGCAAGAGGATCTAAATGCTTTAAGGGCTATATAGCCTTGTTTATTTGTTTCACAACTAAGGCCCTCCATCTAGATGTAGTGACCAGTTTGTCTTCTGAAGCCTTTCTAGCTACTTTACGTTTTATCTCTAGGAGAGGCATTCCCACCGACCTCTATTCGGACAACGGAACCAATTTTGTCGGTACTAACAAAAAACTTGTCAACCTTCGCAACCAATCTTTACCAACCTTTAACAATGATAAGATAATAAACCACTTTTTCTTGCAGAATAAAATAAACTGGCATTTCATTCCTCCAGCTCCACCACACATGGGCGGCTTATGGGAGGCCGGAGTTAAGACAGTCAAGGCGCACCTGATGAGAGTCATCGGGCAGAAAACATTATCCTACGAAGAAATGATGACGCTACTAACCCAAATTGAAGCCATCTTGAACTACAGGCCATTGTCACATTTATCTGAAGAAACAGAGTCACTTAATGTCCTAACGCCAGCGCATTTCTTAATTGGAGACGTTCTCACAGCGATTCCTGAGCCAAATATTGAAGATGCCGTAATAACCAGGCTAGGACGCTATCAGCAAATCCAAGCTATGAGCCAGGGTTTTTGGCGAAGATGGAGCCGAGACTATCTCACGACTTTGCAACAGCGTCCCAAATGGAAAAAGGAACTACCATCTCTAAAAAAGAATGATCTGGTTATCCTTAGGGAAGATAACATGCCTCCATCAGTATGGCCCATTGCTCGTATAGAGGAAATCTATCCTGGATCTGACGATATCGTGCGGATAGTTTCAGTCCGAACTGCCAAGGGAATATACAAACGACCAATTAATAAAATTTGTAAGCTGCCCACACAATAATCACACACAGACTGTCAGAATTGGGTATTTTTAAATATTTCCTGAATTAATTTTAAACTAATTAGAAATCATTTAAAGTTGTAATTTGCTTATATAAGAATAGTTGCGCCTGTTTATCTTTAGCTTTTTTTTAATGTATTTACGAAGATATTAATTAATGATGTTACTCTAGAAAGTGACTGTAAATCGCATATAATTGAATTTTTGACCAGTCGAATTAGAAAACTATTTTGTATCATTTGCTTCTATCATAATTGTTAATGCCTGCCCTTGATTTTTTCTTTTGAAGTACTTGCTTATGAGAATTTAGAATTTTCTTGGTTTTTGAATAACTAGACGTATTCAAGAGGCGGGAGAATGTTAGAGAAGTCATGTACATATATTTTTATAAGCAATTCGATGTGACTCAGGCTGTACCTTTTGATCTATCTATTCTTTCATAACAGAAAATTCGGTAAATTTGATATCAATTCCAGTCTCAGTCGCATCGAATCTTCCCTCTCTAAGAACTTATATAAATGATTATGTACAATTTTATATGACTCAGGCTGCACTTGACCATTCTTTTGTTTTTTATGGAATACGGTTAACAATATCCCAATACCTCAGCCTCAGTCATATCGAATTCTGATTTTTCTTTTTTACTTCAGTTTGGATTGTACTGTGGAGTAATAAAGTTGTCACTAAAAACAGCGAGTGCGTTCTTTGCTTTAACCCTTTTTCGTAGTGCAGAAACGAGGATCATTGCAACGTTGAATACCAAGGGCGAAAAGCATAACATTTGGTCATGTGAACACCAATTATAAAAAATTATTAAAAATTATTAAAAAAACCGCTGAATTCAAATATTCAAGCTTGGTTTTACCCCTAACGCTTTCTAAGCTTTCTAAGGAAGCCATTATTTTTTATTTTATTTTTTTTCATAGAAAATTTGACCTGAAGTCATAGTTTCTAAAATTCTCACTGATGGTAATAAAAAAAAATTTATATATTAAGAGTACAAAAATGAATCCTTGTACATTTATCATCATTATACATTTACTTTTGATATTAAAATAATTAAAATGATAAACATTGTCTCTGTTTAATAAAACTTATGTTTTAAAATAATAATTTTTTCTTACAGCATTCATTCAACGCAATTTTTATTTTCAAAAACAGCTGGCCACAGAATATGATGGCTTTCACTTCTCTCGTGCTGAGAGCTGTCACGCAAAACAGAGTCCGCCGCTGGAGGGCAACTGTTTCCTCCCTATGTCCCATGAGGGATTAAAGGAGCACATTAGTCATCTGTGATTTAGTGATCTTCCAGTGATTTCATTAAAAAAATCTCAGTGATTAAATGTGTTAATTGTTAATGTTAAGGTGACCAATTTTTTTAACATTCACAGTGGTTTTTTTCTTTATAAATGCACTAAATATGCCCTAATTGGAATTACAATCAAAACAATAACTTTTTCACTTTTTCTTTCACATTTTTCTGCACTTATATTTTTAATAATTATTCCATAATATATATATTTATACACAATTTTATTTTCTTTAATCACTTCGATTACCACACACAACATCGGTAGCCGTTCCTTCTTTGTGCATTCGTTTAGACTTTGGAATAACCTTCCTAGCAATACTCAAAGAATAGGAACAGCCAAGACTTTCAGAAAGCAAGTATCCATTTTTCTATCTCCATCTTCTTCTCTTTAGTATTTTTTTTCTCTGTCCACTTATTTCTCTATCTCCTGCCCTTTCTCCTTTCTTTGTCTTTACGCTTTTCCTTCTTCCTCGTCCTGTCGCTAAGTTTAGGTTAGTCTATCCATTATGTAGTTATTTTTTTTATTTATATTGTACTATAAAAAGATGTAAGTCGTGTATACTTCCATTTTTTTCATATAATAAATAAATAAATAAATAAAATAAATAAACATGAGAAATTCGACGAAACACGGATAAACCACCGCGAATGTAAAAAAATTGGTCACCTGAACAATTAACACATTCAATCACTGCGATTTTTTTAATTAAATCACTAGATCACTAAATCACTAATCACTGGTAATCCATTTTCAGTAAAAAGTGATAAAATACAATATTTTATCACTTTTGACTGCAAAAATAAAGTTAAAAAGTTGCTATTGTAACATTGTACCATTGCTATTGTACTACAAATGTCAAAATTTTAGGCCTGGTTCAGCTGCGTTACTGTTAGTAGGTCCGGGACTTCCAGGCATGTAGTTGAGAGGGTCTTGATTAGGCTCATGGCTCATGATAACATGGCTGGTGTCAGTGTGGTTACATAGGGTCTGATTATGTTGGAGCTGCGATAAGTGGTAAGAAAGCTGTTACAAAAGCTGTGACAAAGGCTGTGACAAAAGCTGTGCGTAGCGCGAATAAAGCAGTCTTACCAGTTTCTGACAGAAGCGCAAACAGAACGTTGACAATATGACTGAGGAATGAGAGACATTTGATACCAGCGGAGAAAAGTAACCTAAGCTTTATAGCAGTTCTTGTCGTTGGTCGCGACCAAAGCGTGAGTCACCGCGTTGCTCCAATATAAACAGCTGTATTGAAAACCTATTTGTATTATCTCCGCTACGCTAGTATCGCCGCTCTACTCGTTTATCGCAGCTCTAACATAATCAGACCCTTAATAGTTTTGCTATCAAATTAAGTAAGGTTCAAAGAATCCTCTGCCTTTCCATTATCGCAGTTTAGCCTGAACCAGATATGACGTGCCGGAACGTAGCCGTGCGTACCGTGACGTACGAACATGAGTGTTTATATGGCGCCGACCTAAATTAACTTAATGAACTTGCCGAATGTTCGTTAAATTCTCGAATGGTACGTGCCGTACGTGCGGGTGCCGTAAGAATGGCACAAAACCTTAGCATCCGTTAGCTATTTAAAAAATCTGTTCACATTTTAACAATTTTTTAATAAATGTGGAGCAGTAAATGACATAAAATATTATAATTATTATTTTACGCAACAACTTTCAAATTTCCATTTTATTTTTTCTAGAAATAAACATAATTAGTAGGTTAATGACACCCGTGGACATACTGTGCCATAGATCTTGGAAAGCATAAGTGAAACATGTTTGCAACAGGATAGTTTGGAATTAATAACAATACCGAGATTATTGATAGTCAACAATAGGAAGGAGAATATTATCAAGTAAGAGAGATGGAGTGTTCAAAGAACGACGACTCAGGAGTAGTACTTGGGATTTATTAGGATTAAGTTTAAGGAGATTGAGGGAGCACCAATCACTAATTTGGGATAATGTACTATTGAATTCAGAAATACAGAGTTCTAATTGATTGGGAGGACAGGAAGTATAAAGCTGGAGATCATCAGCATATAGATGAAAGGAGGAGCGATGGATAACAGAGGGAAGATCAGAGAATCAGGAAGATCACGCGAAAAGAGAAGAGGGCCAAGTATAGAACCTTGCGGAACTCCCAGAGGCACAGGTAGGAACGAGGATTCAACATTGTTATGGCGAACACATTGAAGTCTATTAGAGAGAAGAGAGTAGACAAGTCGAATAGCAGAGGAAGAAAAGTGGTAGAGTTGGCCAAGTTTAGAAAGCAGAAGAGAGTGAACCACAGAATCGAAAGCCTTAGAGAAATCCAGAAGAACCAGTATCGCAATGTCACCCTTATCAAGCGCAGTGCTCAGATCAGTCGTGACGTTTAATACAGCTGTTTCACAACTATTGGATCTACGGAAGCCGGATTGGAATTTAGAGATGAAGTTGTTAGATTCAAGATGTTGCAGTACTTGGGTATAAACAATTTTTTCAAAGCCTTTGGCAAGGAAGGGAAGAATACTGATGGGACGAAAATCTTTTAAGTCAGCCGAGAATTTTTTGGGTAATTGAATGACTCTGGCTTTATTCCAAAGCGAGGGAACTTGAGAAGTTGTCAGGCAGTAATTGTAAATATGCGCGATAGTTTCCACGATTAGTGGCAAGAGTAGCTTAAGAAAACGGGGGGAAAGGTTATCACAGCCTATGCTATTGGAAGAAATGGAAAGCAATATCTCAAGGACTTCTAGCGAGTCAACACAGCGGGAGTTAAAACCATCAGCACTAAATGAGTCAAAGCAGAAAGGACTAGAAAAGGAGGTAGATGCAGAAGCAGGAGGAGATTGAATGAAAGATGCATTGAGACGGTTTACGTCAGCATCAAGCGGGATGACCGCAGGAGCATGAATGCCCAGCGAACGAAGATTAGCCCATAGTTTTTTAGAGTTTAGAGTGGGATCAAGCTTACGGGAATAGTATTCACGCTTTAAAGATTTCTTCTTCTTCTTCGATGCCTCTCAGCCCAATTCGAGCCTTGGCCTCCATCAGCTTCTTCCTCCAGACCTCTCTCTGTTGCGCAGCTTGCCTCCAGTTTCTGATGTTTAGGAGTTTTGCTGCATCAGCCTTAACACTGTCTTCTCACCTTGACCGTGGTTTGCCAACTGGTCTTTTGCCATCTGGTAGTAAATATAGGGCTTTCTTTGGTATCCTTGAGTCGCCCATTCTCCATTGTCATTCTTGTTAACTTAACTATTTTTAGGGGGATGTTTAGGTCCAACATAGTCGCATACATTTTTCCATGTCGATGCTGTCGTATGCTTGTTTGAAATCGATGAAAAGTTGATACACGTCAATGTTGTATTACCAGCATTTTCGGAGGACCAGCCTTATTGAAAAGAGTTGGTCCATTGTTGACCTATTTCTTCGGAATTCAGCTTGGTACTCACCTATTGCGGCTTCTGCATAAGGTTCCAGTCTGGCTTTGATAATGTTTGTCATTAGTTTGTATACCGTGCTTAGAAGAGATATGCCTCTATAGTTAGCACAGTTGACTTTGTCCCCTTTCTTGTTTATTGGGCAGATAATGCTCCATATGCAGCATAGTAGTTCGTGTATAGCTGCTGAAAGCGGTTTGCCTCCTTGTTTTATCAGCTCTGCTGGGATGTTGTCAATTCCTGGAGATTTGTTGTTTTTTAAGGCTCTTATGGCACTTTGTACTTCTTCCATGGTTGGTACATTTGTTTCTCTGGTGTCATCGTTATGTTATAGACGGGGTTCTGGTACACGTATGATGCTTTCATTTTCGTTCAACAGCTCGCTGAAAAATTTTCTTCCACCTTTTCTTTACATCTTCGTTGCCTGTGACTATAGTGCCTTCTTTTGTTCTACACATACCGGAGGAGGGTTTGAAGCCTTTCTTGAAGAAGTTCACTTCCTTGTATGCTTCTCGTGTTTTGTTTTGTCTAAAGTTTTCCTCTGCCCTCAAGATGTAATTGTTGAGGAATTGTCTTTTCTTCTTCCTACAAATGTTTTTCGCTGTTATTCTCATTTCTTCGTAGTTCAATTTCTTGCTCCTCGTCGGTCTCTCTATGTATATTTTTCTATTTTTATTTCTGGCCTCTATAGCTGCTTTGCATTCCTCGTCGTACCATTCACTGGATCTGCCTGCGCGTTTGTAGACTACAGTTTGCTTCATGACATCTGTCAGTGTGGTCTTCAGTCTTATCCATTTTCCCTCTACAGCTTTAAAAATTTAACCTTGCTATTAATGAGGTTGCGGAGCTGTTTGTAGTCATTACGATAACTAAGAATCCTAGTCCTGCGATAGCGTCTATACAAGAGCTCGCGCTGAATTATCAGGTCACGGATTTCACGAGAGAGCCAAGGACAAGGAGAGGAAGGACTGCATCTTCTTGAAACAAGGGGTACACAATGATCATAAGCAGATAAAATGAATGAGGTTAGGACATCGACTTTAGTGTCAACAGAAGTTGTGTTGTAGATAGCACTCCAGGGCATAGAGGAGGCGACTTCAGAAAGTAGTTCAGAATTAACGTTACTATAATCACGACACGATACGAAAATTAGGAAGATGCGGAGGGAGGAAGAAAAGCAAAACGAGAGCAGAGGAATAGAATGTCATGATCAAAAAAGCTAGGAGGGGAGACAGGCGCGGATCTAGAATTTTGTCTGCGAAAACGCGCCCTAATATGTTTTTGATGAAGACGCAATGGCTCTAGGCCCCGTCCGAGTGGGCGCTTTTTCTGCTTTCTAGTAATAGTAAAACCTCTAATTTACGAATATTGAAAATACTTTGTTATAAGCTTTAATAATTTAGATATGTATAATAATAAATTCTAAAAATTAAACAATAAATAAATTGTTTAAGACATCTTGTTTTTTTTTGTTTTGGGACAAGGATGGTGAAACCATCGAAAGGCGCTGTATGCAAACGCGAGCTTTTACACACAGAAGTGTGAGACTTGAATCCACTAAAACACCAACCTTGTTTTAAATGATTAAAACTCGTCAGAAGCACCAACCATTAATTTTATTCCGTAGAAGCGCTGCAGAAATGCCACTCTAATCAAGAGGCTTTATTCTTTCAAGTTTCCTATCGGAACTAGGAGAAGATATCAGCTGGCCTTAACATGTCTATGAGTCGAGCTTAAAGACTCATTCACATCCCAAACGCAAAGTGGAAACTTTCTTGCAACAGAGCGAAACATACAAATTTCTGTGGATAAAAGAGCTCCAGAGCTGTGATTCCACTTTGCGTTCGGTATGTAAAATGGCCTTTATGCTTTGCCGCATACCTTTGAATTCATCTATAGTTGGAAGGATTTTTAGACTTCTGTGCAAGTCGTTATTGTCACATACCAGCCTCAAGGCTTAATTTTGGAACGTTTGAATTTTTTGTAAATGGGCCTTTTTGGCACATCACAATATTTCTACGCCGTACATCCATATCGCTTGATAATTTGATTATACAACAGAATCTTATGTTGTATCGGCAATTTAGATTATTTAGCTAAGAGCCAAAACATATCCCTATATTTTATCTTGAGTTTATTTTTTTATTTTTGACGTAATCTTTCCACCTTAATTTGATATCTATTGTAATTCCCAAATATTTGGCCATGTTTCCTTTTTAAGTTTATAGTTGGTGAATTTTCTTATTGTTTATTAGTTAAGTTTACATGGACTGATTTCAATTCATTTAGTTTAATTTTTTAATTTTTTATCCTCAAGTAAAATCTATCACATGCGCTTGGTAGTTTTCTTCTAGCCTCATCAATATTTGATCCCATCCTTCTGCCATTATCGCAGTATCGTCTGCAAATGTAGCTACAAGTGTATTTTCCATTTGGGGTACATCAGTAATGCAGAGCAAGTATAGTATAGGCCCCATAATACCTTTCGTTTCTCTAGTGTGGAATACTCCTCGTCTTGTTTTATTCTAAATATTCTTTTTTTTATATACGATGAGAGTATGTCTAAATACTGTCAAAAAAAACACCTGACTCATTTTATTATTAGGCCTTCATACCATACCTTATCAATTGATTGAGCTACATCCAGGAATATTGCGGAGGATATCTTCTTCTCTTCTAGCGCTTTTTCGATGCTATCTGTTATTCGATGTAATTGATCCATAGTTGAGTGGTTTGTTCTAAATCCAAATTGGTTATTTCGAATCGACTCTTTATTTGCTATTATAGGCCTTATTCTTTTGAATAGCAATTTTTCAAAAAGTTTTGACATTGTTGGTAGTAAAGAAATTGGTCTGTAAGATTTTTTTTCATTTGTAGGCTTCCCTGGTATTGGTATCATATTATATTAATTTCCGCTATTTTCCCAACATTAAGTATCTACATACCTTAGTGTAATCGTCGAATTAGTCGAAAAAAGTCGTGAGTGCAGTTAACTTCAGAGTTTGCAAATCAAAACATAGAAAAAGTATAGATCAATCTGACCTTGAAGGTCATTTTTTAAGGTCGTTTTTTTAATTTGCAAAAAAGTTAGGGTCGGTTTTGGTCCTTTGGTTATTTTTGTTTTTGTTTTTTTAGTTGGGTCAATTTTGTTTTTTAAACAGCGATCGCTTTTGGGGGGGTCATGACCCCTGTGACCACCCCTTGAATCCGCGCCTGAGGGGAGATTTGATTGTATTTTAGTATTGAATCAATGGAAGTAGCAGTGAGACCATCAAGTAGAGACGGGTTTTGGCAATTCAAAAAAGTTGGGAGATGGTTTAAAACATGTAAATCCAGAGATTCAAGAAAATACCTCAGTGTGCTCGCACGTGTATTTGCTTTCAACAAATCAACATTAAAGTCGCCAGCAGCAATTATATTGTCATAGTGGCGAGAGAGACTAGAGACAAGATAGTAAAACTCAACAGCGATGTCTGGATTGAACAAATTAGGAGGACAGTACACATTGATCACAACACAACTGTCACCAGCGGACTTTATTTCTACGGCAATGAATTCAAAACGAGAGCCACTGGACATGCCAACCACTCTAGACGAGAGTGAGGAGTTAACATATATGGCAACACCACCACCAGTACGACCAATGCGATCATTGCGATGTATCAAAAAATTAGGAAATGAAACAAAAGATGAGGGAATTTCTGGTTTCAAGCAAGTCTCACTTAAAAGAAGAACATGCATTTTCGTATGTTCCACCATATACCTCAGCTCCTCCATTTTATTTTTTAAACTCCTAGCATTCAGAACACATAAGTTCAGCCCTGAGGATGAGGAACATAGGATATTAAGTCGCATTCCCTCATAGTGCACTCGATCAGCAAAATCAATCATAATAGCAACTAACAAGATGCACAACGACAAACACAGAAGCGAGCATGAAGTAGAATTTAAGTGCGGGCAAGGAAAAGAAAAGAAAAGAAAGAAGGAAGAAATAAGTAATAATAAACATAAGAGTAATAGTTAACTTATAACTAAAAATTAAATGAAAAAGTAAACAAAATGAAATATAATTAAATGTGAACAATAGAAGGAAAAAAAATATATAATTATTAAAGCTTGTGTAAAATAAAAAATAAATCAAAATAAGGTAAGATGAGGTAAACCGGGTTCAAATAAAAAAACGGAGTTTTCTATAGTAAATTTATTCCGTGCTCTTCGTGCAAATTCCAGATGGTAACTAACAATCAGTTAAAACCTAAACCTGTACTTCATTTTATTTTATGTATATGTGTTTCCTATAATTTCAGTCTAATACTAATTCAAATATGCATGTGTTCGTTAAATTCATTGATTCTCATATTCATAACATTCATAAATTACTGTAACAAAAATTAGTTGTGCCCAGTTTTTACAACATCCTCGCCGGCCGGAAGATCTCTCGAATTCAACTCCAACGGATATAGGAATTGCACTGGACGCCGCAGCTCAACACCATGGGGCAGAATCAGTCGGCACGAACGAATCTTCCCGTCACGTCCTGGATAAACTTCCTTAACCTTAGCTAACTTCCATAAAATTCTTGGCCGGGAATCATCTCTCAGTATAACAACATCATTTTCTCTAAATCTTGTTGAAGCTTCTGGCTTGCCGTGATGTAGCGATCTCAGTTGTAGTAAATATTCTTTTCGCCAACGTTCCCAAAAAAATTTAAGCGATCTAAGTCTCTCGTTCCACATTTGCCGAATTTGTTTACCATCCATGGAAAACCAAGTTTCTGCCACAGTTGTTGTTGGAGCCGTCGCAGAAGTTCCGAGCAAAAACTGTGACGGCGTTAAAGGTGAAAAATCTAGCGCGTCACTCGATACATAGGTTAAAGGCCGAGAGTTAATGACATATTCCGCCTCGATTAAAAGTGTCTGAAGCTCATCAAAATTTAATGTAGAACGGCCGATTGTGATCTTTAATATGTCCTTCACGCTTCGCACTAATCTTTCGTAGAAGCCACCCCACCAAGGCGCTCTTTCAACGATAAATTTCCATTTAATTCCTTCGTTACTTAAAAATCCTTGTATCATTTCATTTTTTATAATACTGTTGAGTTCTAAAAGCTCCTTTGCGGCACGCTTGAACGTCTTAGCGTTGTCAGAATAAATAACATTAGGCTTACCCCTTCTTCCAATGAAACGTCTGATCGCCATTAAGCAGCTTTTAGTTGATAGGTCACGCACCAGCTCTAAATGTATTGCCCGTATAGAACCACAGGTAAAGAGCAGAATGTAGACCTTCCTCGTTAGTTCGTCCTTCGAGTCTTCCTTCACATAGAGCGGTCCTGCAAAATCGACACCTGTAGTATAAAACGGTCTCACGCTTTGAATTCTATCATTCGGTAGAGGTGCGAACGGTTGGGAGGCTGGTCCGACTTTCAGCCGCTTGCAAGTGAAGCATTTGTTGATTATAGACTTTATTAACTGTCTAGCTTGAACAATCCAAAATTTGTTCCGAAGTTCGGTCAAAACTGCATTGGTTCCACTGTGTTTCACTCGATGGTGCACGTCTTTGACAGTCAATTTGCTAACCACATTTCGTTTGGGAAGAATGACAGGATAAACATTGTAATCATTAGCTTGAGTCGTAGGCAATCGGCTGTTCAATCGCAAAATTCCGTCATCATCTAGTTTAGGATTCAGCATCAGGATCAGAGAGGACTTCTCAATTGGGTTTCCTTTGAGCAAAGAATTGATCTCTTTGCCGTACTCCTTGCGTTGGGCGTACCTTAGCCAATATTTCTCAGCTCTACTGATTTCTTCGGCTGAAAGGAAGATAGATAAATAAGAAGCCTTCTTTTGTATTTTATCAATAAAGCGCAGGCAATACGATGTTATGCGCAATAGCCTCCTCCAATCACTGAAATGGTCAATCTGGAGAAAAGGCTCACCTGAAGAGGAACTATCTAAATTAGTACTAATCTGCAACGAAAGTACCTGTCCGGGAAATTTCATGTGGGATTCGTCTTGTGGCAAATTCTCGTAAGTGTTTGCTAGCCACTCAGGACCATGCATCCAAACCTCCGAATGCAACAAGATTTTCGCTGATACACCTCGCGTTAACAGATCTGCCGGGTTATCTTTGCCAGAGCAATGCCGCCACTCAAAATTTGTCGTTAAAGCTTTTATTTCTTGTACTCTATGCACAACATAAGGTTTCCATTTGCTTATATCACCGATGATCCAATGCAGGGCGATTTTGGAATCCGTCCAAAATACAATACTTTCAAAAGAAATTGTACAGCCTTTGATTATATAACTTGATAGACGGGCGGGCGGCAATTAGCGCTGCAGTAAGTTCTAGCTTTGGGAGTGTAAGGTCTGCTTCTTTGTGTAACTTCAAGGGCGCTACTCGGTTTTTAGCACATAATAATCTTACCATCGATTTGCCATGTCCATCAGTAGTCTTTACGTATGCCGCTGCACCATAGGCGTGTATGCTTGCGTCTGCAAACAGGTGAAGCTCATAATTAACGGGTGTAATTTGCGACCATACACACCTTGGTACAGAAAAACATTTAAGATTTACCACATCCTTACAATAACCGTTCCAGTTTGTAAAAACTTCACCTAAAAATCCTTCGTCCCAATCCAATTTTTGCTTCCAGACCTGCTGAAATAAAATCTTTAACTTCACAATAAATGGGCCAAGCAATCCCAGAGGATCGTAAAATCTTGATATAACTTGAAGCAAGCTTCTCTTCGAGGCACTGGGATTTGTCGCTAAGAAATCTTCCACGGGAACAATATCAACAGATAATTCATCAGTGTTTACAAACCATAGAAGGCCTAGGACTTTCTGTAAATCAGGTGGATTTTCATTTTTCAAAATTTCAGCTCTCATCGTGGGACAACTGCTGTTCCACTTCCTTAAATTCATAGACGCGTTCTTTAATATTGTTTTCGCTTCCCGATGAACCTTCATAGCTTCTTCTTTAGTGTTAATGCTGCATACCAAGTCATCCATGTAAATTGACTCCTTCAGTAAAGCTGTTGTTTTTGGGTAGTTATTCTTTTCTTCATTAAAATGTTTTTGCAGCGTCACGCTTAAAAGAAACGGGCTGGAAGTCACGCCAAAAGTTACACGAGTCATTCTGTAAATCTGTAGAGGCGGTAAATTTTCGGCTGATTCTATTTTATTCGCATACCAGTAAAATCGATGCACATCTCTATCTACTTCATTAACCATTATTTGTAGGAATGCCTTTTCGATATCAGCGATTAGGCCAATGCACCCTAAGCGAAAATTCATCAATATTTTTAAGACGTCTGGCAATAAATTAGTTCCTGTCAATAACTGATCATTAAGCGATTGACAACGTTCTGCATGCGCTGATGCGTCGAAGACTATTCGAATTTTTGCTGTCACTTTGTCTTCACGATAAACTGCTCGATGCGGCAGATAATAACAGCGCTTTGACGTAGATTTTTCTTCGACCTTTTCTGCGAATCCGGATGATATAAGTTCACGTAAGGCTTCATCATAATTCAGTAATTTAGTAATTTTAGATTTTTAGTTAAAGCTTTAAATCGTACATACGCACCTATTTTATTATCATCTAGAATGGAATTTCGATCCTTCCATGGTAATAATACTTCATATCGATTACCATTTTTTAATATGAATTTTTCGGCATAGTTCTCGGTAAAATCCTCCGCTTCATCCGCATGATTTCTTATTCCCAACGAATCAAGATCCCAAAACTTTTCCACGGTGAAATCGTTCACAGCATTTACATGGAAAGATACAGCGGTCAAACCACTATAAAAATTCTCCGCATCAATAGGAGCAGGACCCTGCAAAGTCCAACCAAAGACGGTATTGATAGCCGTCAGACTCTCAGAAATTCGCTCAAATTCTCCAGTAATAATCCTCCAATAATTATCGGCTCCAATTAATAATCCTATACCTTCATCTGGATGGAAACTGAAGGGCCGGGCATCAGCCAGCAAAAACTTAGAAAATTTAGGCTCACTCACTGACGGAATAGTCAAAACGTCAAAACAAATCTCCGGCACTACTACAGCATCCAACACTACCATATCGGAATTGTGCTGACTTTTCAAACACAACCGCACACAATTGCAGAATTTCATCGGTGCGCGCTTTTCGGCGCCAAATGGTATAATACTCAGTTTCTGAGTACGTATGACAGGTAAATTTAGTCTTTCAGCTACACTTTTCTTTATATAGCTCAATTGACTGCCACCATCCAAGATAATCCGCACTTAAACACTTTTAAGTCGTTCTTCGTCCATTGCAAAAACGGCTGCCGTTTGTAACAAAACATCGCTTAAATGCCGCACTGCACTTGCTGCACACAAAGTAGCACTTGAGTTAGCTTCATTATTCTTTTTCATCGCTGGCTGTGTAGAAAGCGACGACGTTGTCTCCTTTGTCCTTGAGTAATTCGGATCGCATACAGATTGAGCGTGACACCCCTTACACTTCTTAAGCCTGAACTATAATAGACGTAGTTTGACGTACGTTTTTAACGAACATACACGTACGTATTTCTCACCGTAGACCTTGACGTACAATCGGCTATAATAATCGCAGTAAACATTGTTTGAATTTGAGTCTGAATACAACAAGTATGCTACGATTTTGACATTACAACGCCGTCAACTGGGATCCAGGTCCCATAAGACGGCGTTATACTACGTTTAACGAAACATTAACGAAAACATGTACATGTGATGTACGTTTATTATAGTCAATCATTCATTTTCATCATAGAGCCCTGGAAACGCAGGGATTGACGTACGTTCTTTCACGTCTATTATAGTTCCGGCTTTACACCTTAGCCGTCTATCGAAGCATCGTTTCGATGAGTGACCACGACCAGTGCACCGAAAACATCTGTTATCTCCTTTCAACATTTCCTTACGTTGCGTTAAAGTGTGTGGGCCGTCGCAATCTCTAGTATTGTGTCGCGTAGATTTGCAGAAGAAACAAGAATTGGTTGTAGTTGTGGTAAATAACCCGGCTGCGGTTGGAAGAAGTTTCGATTGTTTGTGACTTTCTTGCTCGTCGAGGGCGCTTTCTAGAGATTCGGCTTCTCTTTTGATGAATCTCAGGAGACTTTTAGTTTGAGCATCACCCCCTACCAACGAACTGTTACTTTCTGCAACTGATGCAGTACTCTCTGCTTCCGATATTTCTCCCTTTTCTTCAGTGTTTTCTTCAGGATGCAGTCGGTGGAAACTAACACGGAGATCTGCTAGCAAGCATCGCAACAGCTTTGATTTCAACATTATAGAATACTGACCTGATGGAACACCCATTGAATTCAAAGATCGTATGCACGCCATAACTGTGTTGTAAAGGCGACGTAAACCTTTAGAATCTGTTTTGGAGGTTAAGGCAGGCATCCCCATTAATTGCTGCATGTTTTTATCTACTAGTTTTTCGTAGTTAAATTCATCCTTCAAAAGTGCGATTGCACCATCGTAGTTACTAGCGATCGGCGACAAACCTGCAATTGTTGCCGCTGCTCTTCCCTTGAGCGTCGATTCAACATAAACGAATTTATCTGTCCCAGAAAGAGCTGCATTCTCATGAACAATTCTTCGGAATTGCTCCCAGTAGGGCAGCCAATCATTGTGATTTCCAGAGAATATTTTTAAAGGCAACTTAGGCATTTTCACCGCAGAAGATTTCTCGCTTGAAGCATTAAGACGTGTGGATGAATTGCTATTCATTAACTGATCCTGCATGCGGCGCACTTTATGTAACCGTTGGGTTAACCGTTCGATCGCACCGACCGCTTTGTCTTCGTATTCGGCAATAGTTTCACTTTCTTTGGAGAAGTCCTCAGCTTTAATTAAGGCACGTGTCTCATTATTGGTCTTATTTAGACTTTCATGCGCGTTTTTAGCCTCTGTAGGAACACCGAGAGGTCTTCCGCAATATTATCCCACGAGTCCACGTTTTCAGCGATTGGGCGAGATTCGTTCGATTGGAGATACTCATTTGCCGCGTTGACGAGTCGCGTAACTTGGCCTCTATAGGTTGAACGATTCGCGATCTCCATAATTTGCGTTAATTCTCCGTTTGCGTTAATTTTAATTGCGATATGAGAGTTACCACCGGCGTTAATATCGTTCGCTCATTAATTCACCATATACGACTCCGTCCCGGGTTTCGGCACCAATGTAAAATAAAAAATAAATCAAAATAAGGTAAGATAAGGTAAACCGGGTTCAAATAAAAAAACGGAGTTTTCTATAGTAAATTTATTCCGTGCTCTTCGTGCAAATTCCAGATGGTAACTAACAATCAGTTAAAACCTAAACCTGTACTTCATTTTATTTTATGTATATGTGTTTCCTATAATTTCAGTCTAATACTAATTCAAATATGCATGTGTTCGTTAAATTCATTGATTCTCATATTCATAACATTCATAAATTACTGTAACAAAAATTAGTTGTGCCCAGTTTTTACAACAGCTTGCATTCAAATGGGCTCAGCTCCATGGTGACATCGGATAGTTCCAAGTATTCCATGCTCTCATAGGGGAGAGCCAACAGCATCATTTAGGTCCAGGGCCGAGATGAATCTGCGTGGCTGCTGATTGCGTTCAAACTGGACATAAACATGACCCCGCCTAGTAAATACAGAGGTCACAAGACTCCTCTTTAGAGGCTGAGTTACTTCAGCGTTAGAGTCCCATGTTGACGGCTTTTTTTCAAAAACTCCAGCTGCTCGTTGGCAGACGGGACTTTAACAATAAGTAGTGGTGAGCTCACTTTCCTGACGGCCGCAGACTGTGAGGGCGGGCCGCGACTCTGTTGTGGGCGAAAAACATTGACATATGGGGAGAGCTCATGCCCAATAGTCGAAGCAACAGCATTCAAAAACTGCCGGGGATTTTCCCCATCAGTCGACGGGATACCCCGCAAGACTAAAGGTGCGGGCCCAATGAACGCCGCGACTACTACGCTCGCCTTGACATATAGTAGCAGGCGCGGCGAACTCAGCAAACCCGGGCCCAATGAAAGCTTTGACAGCTAAAGTTTTTCATTTGTTTACTTCAATTAGAAAGTGAAATATTTATTCTTTGCTAGAAAACGCAAGTTTATAGTGCAATTTAATAGCAAATAAACAAATATATAAGTGGATTTTGGATATCCCGTTACTAAATTTTTCGTCGAACATAACTGAAAAAATAAATTTAAATTGAATAAATTCCTCCAATCATAAAATTTTAATAAATAAATGCACTTACTTATATTTTTCTTTAAATAATTTTCCGTGACCGACACAAATACGCGTTTTCCTCTGTAAATATAAAACAGCTGTGAATTGACAACTGTCAAGACGTACTGCGGCGCCGTTGGATATGAACATTTCGCAAATCGAAGATACGCTCGCCTTTCTCATTTGGCGCACTGCCATATGGAAACACACGGTCCATTTGATCTGTCAAGGCGAGCTCGGCGGCACGGCGTTCATTGTGCCCGCACCATAAGTCTTGGAGCCTAGACTGGCCACGTAGATCCTCCAGTTCATTCGAGACTGTGGCTAAAGGCCCAACTATGCATGGCATAAGCACATATGTCAAAACGTCAAAAAATATCGAAAGTCAGCATTATGTCAATCAAAACATATTACCGCCTATGCATAAGATAAGCGACATAAAGTTGATGTAAAATCTGCGCTGTGAAAATGAAAATTAATTTCGATTTATATATAATGATATATGTAGATATTTTTATTTCTCCATACATGAACAAAAATCACTTGCTCTAACAATAAACAGCAATAAACATAACCTTGCTTTTCCTAATGTCATGTCACGTTCGACCCAAGTCGAATTCATTATGTTTAACGAATGTTTAACGAAAGCTTTTATGCCGTGTTATGTCAACCGTAGCCACCTTCATAACAAGTTCTGGTTCCGAACTTGACATTTGCACTTGGCATATGCGCTTATGCCTTGCATAGTTGGGCCTTTAGTCATGCTGCACAGCAGGGCCGTGCGCAGGAATCTTCAAAGGGGGCGGTCTGAACTTATATATTTTTATGTCAGGCTAAAGAGTTGGTAGAAGTAGATATTTAAGAACAAAAAGTAAACAAAACCGTTTTTCTATCATCAAATACATTTAATTATACTAAAAATTTACATCAACAATTGTTAGTCAACATATTAACTCTTCGAGAAACCGAAAAGAACTTATCTAAAACTTTCTTCACATCAATTTCGACCTCACGATGTATATTGAGGGAGGCTAAACCGTTTAGTCGATCTTCAGAAATGGTCGATCTGAGATACATTTTAAGGCGACGTATTGTAGAGAAGGAGCGTTCATTTGTCGCGGTAGTGACAGGAAAAATAGCCATAATGCGGAGAATTTGATGTATATTCGGAAATGCATCTACATTGCAAATGTCGAGTGCTTCAAGCGAATTTCTTATGTCCTTTCCGGCAATGCGTCGTCGCCAAATTTGAGCTTCACTTATGCAGATGTCTCCAGAATCGGCGTGCCAAATTGTAGAGTATGGTGCAAATAATTGCACACATAACTCTTCATTGAGTGTTTCCATTTTACTGGGGAAAAGGCAGGCAAAATTTGATAAGATTTTGCGATGATTTAGGAATCGATCATGAAGATGAGCGATGAACGTATCAAGATATGGAATGTAGATGGTTACACGATAATAATCTTCAACTGAGTCAACCATCACGTTGCGCGTTGCGTTTGTTTCGAGGTGAGCCTAGGCTTTCGCAATTCGAAGTCGTAGTCTTTACTAATTGCGCTCACTTTATCGAAAATTCTCTTGAAATGCTCCGCAACTTTTCCCTTCTTTCAATCAATTCTTGCCGCGCAATATCAGCTAGTTCAATAGCTTCGCCTAGGTCCTGGTTTTTCTTTTGAATTACCCGACTGAGAGACAAAGTCAAAGTATGCACCGAGCTCAAAACAAATATGGACATCTGAAAATTAAATATATTCGATTTTGAGCAATAAGTCATTTTTGTGAGAGAAAAAATTCGTTTGCTGTTAAATTGGAAATTAAAAATGGAACAGTTGGAACAAGATTGATTATTATTATTAAATTAATTTTTAATTGATTATTAAATGATACCTGAAAATTAGCAGTCTTTATAGCCGAAAGCAATTGAAAAGCTTTAGATGAAGTCTCTGAGTCTCTCCAGGTTGTTGAAATCAATTCAAGGGCTCGAATTACTGCAGGTTCCAAATGCAGATAAGTTTTAACAGACTCGTGTTGTTCCACCCACCGATTCAGATTTTCATCTTCATCGATTGCATTCTGCAGAGCAAGTCGTCGTTTCGGATAGATGAAAAAAGTGTGAATGCTCTCAAGAGTGCCGAGGCTATTCTTAATTGCAGTCACATTGCATGCAGAGCTGACCGCTAAATTAAAGCTGTGGGCAGCACAATGTGAGTAAAGCGCCAGTGGATAAATATTTCTGATAACAGCTTGGGCTCCATGAAACTGTCCGCTGACCGCTTTTGCGCCATCGTATCCTTGTCCAAAAAGATAGGTGCAATCAAGTCCGGAAGATTTCAAGAAATCCAGGAAAACCGTCGCTATGCCTGTTCCAGTGAAATCAGCAATAGGAAGGAAGCACGAATAGTGAACTTGCCATCAACTTCATCTAAGTATCGAATACAAATTGAAGCTTGTTCTATTCCACCGATGTCGGGCGTGTCATCCCCAAGCAAAGAAAATCCTCTTGATTTGTTGATTCGATCGATTTTGTAAGTTTTTGTCATTTTTAGCTTGCAGTCTCAAGAGCGCCCTAAAGTTTCCGTCATTTACCGCAAGAGAATCTTCGGAAATTCTACCAGTATCGTTGGAACCTCTAAGAGCAAGTCCTTGTCGCCCACAGAAAATTATCGTTTCAATTACTGGAATCAGATGTCGTTTGCTTTCATTAAGAAAATCCAGCTTCTGTTTCGAGACTTGCAAATTCACAGGCAAAGCTTTTTTGTCTGCGATTTCAGACCGCAAAGTCCATTGCAAGAATAATTTTTTGTGGTATTCAAGGACATGACGCTTCTCAAAAGTTCCGAGTGCCTTTTCCAGTTTTTAAAGGGATTGAAAACTAAATGACCCAGAGCTTGTTTGCCGATTCCTCCCTCTCGAGTACCAAATAAGACGCAGCATTTGCAAAAGGCGCCGTCTTCTTTTGCCGAGTATGCCAGCCATGTATATTTATGCAGCCAAGATGATTGAAATCTCAAATTTCTAGGGCCCAACGCAGGAAATTTAAAATCTTCAGGAGGTGTCCAAATTTTATTTTGCAATCCAGCAATCAAGTCTATGCCATCAGCTGGAGATTTTCGTGTAAATGAACCAATATCATATGGACTGATATAAATTTCAGAAGATAAATTGAGCGATGACGAGCCTTTAGGTAAATTTGAATCTACCTCGTTATCGACGTTATCAATAGTTATCTGCAAACAATAAAAATGCATTTATACAGCAAACTATTTTCGTATTATGCCAAGATAATTTATTTACATACTATATAAAACTTTACTCGCACCTGACTCGCTTCTTTTTCTGGTTCACATTCATTTTCAACTGAATTACCCCGAATTTAATCGAATTGTTCAGAATTGTTTACAGTCGTGCAGAAAATTCTCGAATATACTCGGTGTGTCAATTTTTTATGGTTCCATTGACTATGATTCCATTTCCTAATTCACTTAAATTTGCCCGAGTTTTTGTACGATTGACAGATTGCGAAATTTCTCAAAAAGGATCGAAAACCAAGCCGTATCCACGTCAATAAATAAAAAAAATCCCAAAATATTGACGCAAAATTTATTACGTCAAAAAATCACTGCTGAATTCGGTGTATGTAAAAAAAGTATACTCACATTTTCGATTTCTAGGCGAGGTTTTTTATGAAAAAAACTCCGAATATCCATGTTATTCCAAAAGATCTAGATATTTTCTACGACGACGAACAGTGAATCGCCTGCTGCGGTATTTTTGCTACGCTGGCTGTTGGTTCACTAATTATAGGCGCCGGGAGCACTCTAAAGGCCTAATTACAATGAACGGATCTACGCGGATTGAAATGTCAAAGAAACGCACCCGAGCTGATAGGAAACTGCGCTGATTACAATGAACGGATCTGTTCGCTTTTAAACATCAAAGTGTTTTGTGTAATTTTATAACCAATTTTCGCCTTATTATATAATAATTGGTATTCTTTTAGTTCTCCTATTAATTATTCGTCAGAAAATATTTTTTAAATTATAAAAAAAGGAAAACAAAATTCAACTTGACTTGTTTACAAAAATTCTGACAGCCCAATCCGCCGATTTCTAAACAAACGAAAACGAATCCGCTCAGATCCGATCCGCTCAGTTCAAACCCCCAAAACCTCCCCCCCCCCGTGCGCACGGGCCTGTTGCACAGACTCGTTTTCGTCTCGCAAGTTTACAATTAGGTTATTAAATGTGCTGCTCACCTCGACAGCCAGGACAGCTCGAGTTTAAACTTCTCATCGAAAGCAGCACACTTTTCATCAACCAGGCGAGTGAAGTTTGACATCAGCCTCTTTTCAAGCAGCTCAAGGCTTTGATCAGGGGCAGCTACAGATGTAGACCTGGGAGTTTTACTGCTGCCGGAGCTATTACGCCTGCTCTCTGGAGTGTTGCTCCTAACAGGATTGCTGTCAACAGTTCCTTCGAAGTTGATGAGATTTAGACATTTTGTTTTTTTTTGTTTTTTATTTATAAAAATACTAGAGCGCACTGATGCAATATGTTCACGGCTTCCGGATAAGAAATTATTAAAAGATCGAAAAAAGCAAGTTAGAACAAAGTGAACTGGGAATAAACAGCGGAAAACTATTAAACAAATGGAGCTTCTCAAGAACACGGCTACTGCATTATCATGTAACTGATAATCTGATGTCTTGCCATGAGGCGTCTACACAGGACATTTTGATTGACATTGCCAAGGATGATGGCTAGTGTAGACACCGGGTTATGGAACGGCAGGGGCGGCGGAGCATAATCATTGTGGGTGGGGAGCACGTGAACAGACCTGTTTGTTGAGTTATATGGTTTTTAATTCTTTGGTTATGGGGTTATGCGGACTAGCATTTTGTGGGGGCTAGCCTGCCTCATGTGGATCCCGTGTGGATTGCCTTGTAAGGCAAACACAGGGCATCTAGCGCCTTGCCTCATTCTCCCTTTGTCATAATTAATGCCCTATTGGTCCTCTTGAAGAAAAATCATTGCTACCGCCGATCCCTAGTGGAATAAAGAGGCCGAACAATTTGACAGTTTCGGCGTGGTAAACTGAGTAATAACTGCACAAGTGTCGAAAGCTTTATGTTTTTAAGCGCGAGTGTCGTTTTCCACGTCCAATGCTGTTTGGCCTCTGTAATCGAACTAGAACTGGTCTATTGAGTATGCTAAATGATACCTTTCACGGTCATCAAAATAATTGCCTGAAATATGAAGCAATGCAACAAAAAAAAACTAAAACTATGTATGAGGAAAATTAAAGGTTAGGGGTTTTACTTTAAAGCTTCTTAAAAAGCTTTCCGAATACGTAGGGCTTGCCCCATTTTATTTGTAATGAGGTTTGCCTCATAGAGTTCTTATGAGAAACTGATAAAGCATACCTCACTTCAGTATCGCTGATTTTTTTGTGTGGGGTTCTAACTTCTAAGAAACTAACTGCCGGTGCCCCATGATTCCGTCAACGTGATTTTCCCCTACCACTGTCGGTGCGAGCTCGCCCAATGACACCGGCACCGTTAGCGTAGCTTTTCGTTGACAAATGTCATTTTCTGTAGTGATTGCATTGACTGTTTGCTTATTTTGTGTTTGTTTTGATTTTAATGAAATAAAAGTACTTGTTTAAAATTTTTTGCTTCATCAAATACGTTTTCCCGCACTTTCCGTTCAAGAAAATTGTCGGCGGGTTGCTAGTAGCAACATAAATGTAAAAGCTTTCTTGTTTAATTCATCAAAAAATGAGCGAAAAAAGAGAGCGCTTTTGTTCGTGGAGGGGTAGACCGGCAAAATTAAAATTAAATCCAAGTCTCCGGCACCAGCAAAAGCAACAACAATTTATATGGAAAATAACGTTGACGGATTCATTGGGCCCCGGCAGTAAGGGGAAAGCCCTCTTTCGGTATGCCCAGAGGCAATATCCTTTGGTTTTAAAAAACTTAAGCTATACATATGAGTCCTTAATAGTTCTAACATAATATATTTAGTTTTCGTATGAAAAGCCTTGCTTGTGTTCTGCCCTTCGACCTCGTTCCTTCGTCGCCAGCGATCGAGACGGTCCTCTTAACTTTCTGGGTTATTAGGTGTACATGAAATATTTGGGTGTGGATTTCCCCACCCAAAGCGAAAGTGCGTGTGTAGTTTTCCTCCATCCCCATGCGCTCCGCCGCCCCTGTGGAACGGACAGATTACGCTATCTCGTGTCCAATCGAAATTAGTGTGGAATTGACAACACCGCCTTAATGTCCTTGAAGACAATGGAAACACCTACGCCCTGGCCGGAAATATTCCAAACGGTAGAGGTTCCCATCTGGCATGGCGAATTCCAGGCGATTTCTTCCTGTATTGTCTAGCAACATGGGCAGAGTACTGTTGGGGCGCAGAAAAAAATTGTAATGAAGTTTGCTTGGACAGACAAGTCTAACAGAGAAAACCCTAAGCCAACTGCAGAGCTTGTTCAATCAGTTTGGTCTCTAAAGGCCTGTGCCAAGTTACAATTCAAATGTCAATTTGTATGGAAAACGCATTTCGATTTTACAATTCAATTTTCACAGGTGTGTGTCTTTGGTATTGTAAGGAAATTTTTGAATTGTAGGGAAATATTAGCCAAACATTCATTTGACACTTGTTGGGTTTGCTTTTTGATGGTTAAATATACATATTTTCAATTATTGGAGAACAATATCGCGAATTCTTTCAATTTTCAGTGCATGATTGTCCTCACCGTATAATATGACACATTAAAGGCTGATCATGCTTACACGATGCAGACGTGAACCAAAATAAAAACATGAACAGAATAAATTTCGCATAAAATTTGAACCATTTTTCAAAACTCTTTCAAATATGTACAATGCTTCGTGCAGTACACCCCCACTGGATGATGTTCGTGAAGCAATTCTATTTTCATTATTTTAAAGCCCAACATAGCCTTGGGCTTCTTTAAAAAAATTATTAAAAATTTTATAAATTACAAAATGTTGTCATCCCTGTTGTGAAATGAAACGCATGAATTGTATTTTGGCACACTTTGTAATTTCCAAGTGCCCGAAGTGAAAGTAGCAAATTCGGAATTGTAACTTGGCACCCACTCTAAAACCACATAGAAAGAAAGAAATAAATAAAAATGATTGGACCTGCCTGATCAGTCCTTCTCACGCCACGCATCCAAGACAGGGAGACCTTTAAGTAATTATTAGCAGCAACTCCTTCTTGAATCAGAAAATATTGAGTATAATGTAACAAGCATTACATAAACACAATAAAAAGATAGGAACTTTTGTGCAAAACCATATCGAAATATCATTTAATATGCAGAATTCATATAAACACTTACTGTACAGGAGAAAGAAAACTAAAAGAAAATTGGAAAATTATTAGCTGCATTTATTTGTTTATTTATTTATTGAATTCAATATTTTGACTTTGTAATACCAATTTTCATTCTGCATTTCAACTACTGCATCCTAAGTTCAATGCAGAAATATTTCTCCATTGAAAAATTCATGAAGATTTACTCAACAGTTTTTGCAGTATCTCCCTTTTGCTTAAGCACGGTCGGTTAAAGAAAGCTTGGGCAACCCGAGCAATCAATCACTTGTTGCATTTTCTGCCATGATTTATTTGCAGCAACGTCAATTACGAGCTGCAAGTTGTGATGCCGCAATATAAAATCGATTCACAACTGTTTTTTATCACTTATCCTTTACCTAGTTTAAGCTAGATTAACGAGCAATCTATTGACTTGAAGAAAAAGAAATATGTATGCTGCAGACCTACCGTAAAATGAAATCAACTAAATTCGAAGAAGTTGGCAGTTGACCATTATGGACTATAAACACAAGAAATTTATTACTTGGATGAAGTCATTTCAGCATAATTGACATATTGTCCGTAAATTATAGGCCAATTGTATGTAGTAAAGTATATGAGCACGCAGTGACGTCAGTGCTTGAAGGTGGCAAAACTGTTGCTATTCAATTTTATTTTAATATATAATATGCATTGTATGTAGCGGCAATTAAAAGGAAACCTTAGTTGGTAAGATTAACCTGAAAGATTAAGGAAAGGAGCCGGAGTAGCTTACCCATTTTCTACTGCATTAATAGTAATAAAAATGGTTTTCAAAATATTTACCCAGAAATTTTTGATAGTTCCTAATACAAAATTTAAATATATACATACAGTGAGGCACTTTTTCGGACAAAGGCACGGTCGCGGTCCTTAAAATTTAAAATCTATATTATATAGAAGTTGACCTGGCAGCCCTAGTACTGCCTGAAATTACCTCGAAGTTCGGAAATTAACTACAAAAAATAAATATTTAAATTTATTTTTAATCTTAATATCAACAGGATTAAACTTTGTTGTTTTTTATCTTAATGCTATTTGATGAACAGTATTTTTAGTTAATCCCTGAGGGGTAAAAATGAACAAAGCTGACCCTTGAACACGCAACATATAATTGGCCATGTGAAAAGGGCGGATTTTCTAGATCCAGCCCACAAATTGACATTGTTTGGCATTGTGACTTATATTAATAGTCATTGCGAATGCCAAGCGAATTGGAAATTACAATCGTTTGAATAGAATGGGCGAGTCTGAAGAGATCATTGATGCAAGTTACACTATCCAACATTTCGTTTATTACCCCCATACACAAACCGATTTTTTAGGCAAGGGGTCGCAGCGATGGGTGCAAATTACATGCATGACATATACTTCCCTGCGACCCCTTGCCTAAAAACTCGGTTTGTGTATGGGGGTAATAAACGAAATGATGGAAAGTGTAACTTGCATCATTGAGTGTAATTACACGGCCATTCACTTTGGACTCACGTCAAATGTTTTGTGTATGATTTGAGTATTAGGCCCGATTCACAATGAGAGCTTCAAAGCTGCAAGCTTCAAAACTTAGGATTATAGGAGTTAAGTACAATGATTCACATTCACAGCTTCAAGCTGCAAGCTTCAAATGAAGCTGACGCTATGGTAAAAAAAATTGAAGCTTGAAGCATGTGGCTTGAAGCTCTCATTGTGAATCCGGACTATGGTAAAAAAAATTGAAGCTTGAAGCGCTCCTTGTGAATCGGGCCTCATTGTGAATTTTCTGTCTCTTTTTCGTGTAACGATTCTATTGTCTATGTGGTTGTGTACAAAGCAAAAAAAAATCTCAAAATTTTCGCAGCCCCAGAGAACAAAGTTATGCTGGGGTTAGTGTAATTTGGTGTGAGACCACTGACATATAGATATGGACTGCTAAATAAGCAAAATCCCATACAAAAAAGTGGCACCAAAAACTATCGTTGGCTCGTTTGTTATGACCTAAAAATAAAAATAGAAATAAGCAAATAAGTTAGGAAGAGTAGGGACAACTTATCTGTTCGTGTGCCGTCCATTTGTCCTTGCACTCTGAGACTGCTGATCCGACTTTCTTACAGGTGAAGATACCGGGGGTCCGAGAAGCCAGCAAAACAATTGGGACGCTTGGATGGAGGTCCGCTGTCAAGGAAACCGAGCCGAGGCTGCAGCATCACATCACACCATCACGACGGCTGTTCCTAGAAGCTACCCCAGAGGATAAATTAATTGATAAATAAATAGAAATTAGAAGTTAAAACTTACCTTGAAGTCAATTTTGGTCCTGTAGTTCTGAGTGTAATGCGATGCACGGCTCCTCCGATGGTCCTAACCTCGTCCACTTTAATTTAATGATTTCTGCTGAAACTTCATACTCCCGACAAATTTGAGGTACGACATGGCTTGACCAGCATATAGGGCGTGCTCCAACGAGTAATCATTTTGAATTAAAGTTCTACTCCGGAATTTCCTAAAATGTGGCTGAGGGCTGTCAAGGCCCACTTTTAATTTCATTTTATAGGCGAGCCCAAGCCTTGAGAATTTTTCCGGAGGTAGAAAAGGGAATGCCAAGTCCCGGCGCACATTTTGGTAAACAAAATTAAAAATTAATAATAATATTATATTACCGATTCCAATCGGCTAGACCCGATTGGAATGTGCGCTGGAAATCAGGGAATAGGGGGCATTTCCCAATAAAAACCGGGCCCCTGGAGCGGTCAGCCAGTCTTAATTTTTCGACGAACCCGGAGTGTGAAAGTAGACTAGTAGTGACAGTGTCCGTGAAGATCAAGCAGGTGGAAAGAGTTAGGATCACCGGTGGAGTCCCAGCACATAATATTGCAGTAATTATAAAAGCTAAGTAATATTGTATTGTGTTTGTGTTGTACTCTCCAGGCTAGCGTACCAGCCTTTGCTCGTGGCGTCTATTGACTGCCTTATTTAGTGTAAAATAAAATATTATTTTTATATTTATTTTTATATATTTATTCAGGTGGTCCCGCAAGCAATTTACTGCTATTCTGACCCGGACTGGGTCTCAGGGAATACTGTTGAATATACAGGAATCTTACGACTATTTATACTACTAATTAATCCTACTACGTTTACAAACTATTCATTACATAATTATTCTATTTACAAATCTACTTGCAACACAGTAGCTAATAATAAATGTCAAATCAAGTTACAATTAATTTATGTCAAAGTGTTTCTCATAGTAGGTTTCTACAGTGTTTCTGATAGTACACCTACTATATCCACTACATCCCTTCCCTTTGGGGAAAAAATTTTCTTTTTATTGAAGCAAAGAAAATTTTTATGCTAATATTTAAGTAATCTATTGTTGTGTATTTCTTTTATTTTATTATTTTCTAGTCTAATCTTAGAATTAACATTATTTGTTTCTACCACTACATATGGTCCTTTATATGGTGCTTGGTTTTTTTTTCTACTTCCTACTTTAATTTTTACCATGTCACCTACTTCTATATTCAAACTGTTTATTTTTTTATCGTAATTTTCCTTTCTTTTCACTTTTGCTTTCTTTATTATCTCTTTTGCTAACATTTGAGCTTGTTGCAGTCTAAATTTTAGTTCTTTCGAATAGTCATCAACATTATATAATATCTTTCTTTTCACTTTCTCGTAGTTCGGAAATGTTGCTAATTTTCCGTATACCAGTTCAAATGGTGTAAATCCTGTCTCCGATTGTGGAGTCACATTGTAACAAAAGGTAAAGTATGAGAGCCATTCATCCCATTCTTCATTTTCTGCTGTGGTTAATAAGTATTCATTCAATACTCTATGATTCCTTTCTATCGCGCCTAATGTTTCATGATGAAATGGAGTTGATGTGTTATGTTTAATTTTGAAAATCTTGCAGATCTCTCTGAATGTCTCATTCATAAACTCTGTTCCCATATCTGTTCTTATAATTTTGAAAGCTCCATATCTTAATATCATTCTCTCAGCTAGTATTTTGGCTATTGTTTTCGCTTCTTTGTTCTCCATTGCGAACGTCTCAACATATTTCGTTAACTGGCATTGACATGTGAGTATATATCTGTAAAACTTACTCTGCTTTAGAGGTCCCACTGTGTCCATTTCTATTATCTCAAAGCTCGTACTCGGTGTTTCAGTAATCACTAATTGCTCTCTTGTATGCTTTACTATTTTATTTTTCTTACATTTTTCACATTTATTTATATATTCCTTGACCATCTTACTCATGTTTCTCCAACAGTATCTTTGTTTTATCTTATTTATTGTTCGCTTCACTCCTGTATGACCTCCTATATGTGTTGTATCATGATGCTCTTTTATTATTCTCCTTTGCTTTTCTTCACCTTCGATTCGTTCTGGTGGTGCGAATATTATTATTTGTATAAATTTTCCTCTTTCTTTCTCTATCTTTCTTTGTATCTCGTTGAAAATTTTCTTGAACTCTTCTATTTCTATTTCCTCTAATATCTTCTCTTCTGATGATAGTGCTAGCTTCCGGATCCCTTTCTCTATCATCGCGAGTGATAGCTTCTCCAATACTGAACCTAAGTTCAATCTTAGATTATCACCATACTCTATCCTTACTTCGTTTTTTCCTATTAATATATATTTTTCTCTTTCGTTTCTTCTTCTCTGCATATCCTTATTTGTAAACTTTAATACCTTCACGTTCCTGATTTCTGCTATTGATGTACATGTGTAGATGAATTGTTGGCCATACGCTTCATCTCTGTTACTATTGTTTTCAGGTAAATTTCGTGTTGTACTTCTAGTTTCTATCCTCATTATCTGTGTCGGAATCATTTCCTTCAACATGTCTGAATCTAATTTTATCCTTGATAATGCATCAGCATTCGTATTTAAAGTACCTTTCTTGAATATTATATCGAATTCATATTCCGTTAATTCTAGTCTTATTCGCGTCATCTTCGATGATGGGTTTTTGTGTGTGAAAAGACTCACTAACGGTCTGTGATCCGTGACCACTGTGAATTTTCGTCCATATAAATACGGTCGGAAATAATTTATTGCCCAGTAAATTCCTAACAATTCCTTCTCTATTACCGGCTTATTCATCTCAGCTTTATTTAATGTTCTGCTCGCGTAGGATATTGGTAGATCTTTGCCAATCTCTCCCTGCGAGAGTACCGCGCCTAAGGCAGTGTTAGAAGCGTCTGTAGTTAAAATAAATTTTCTATCGAAATCTGGGTATTGTAATACAGGTGGTGACATTAATTTCTCTTTCAATGTTTCAAATGCCTGCTGACAGTCTTGTGTCCAAACAAATGGAGTATTTTTTTTCATCAGCGCATTCAGTGGCTTTGCTATTTGCGCAAAATTTTTTATAAATCTTCTATAATAGTTACAAAATGCTGTAAATCTTCTAGTTTCATCTGCGTTCTTCGGAATCGGGTAGTTTCTTATAGTCTCAAATTTTTTTGGGTCAGTTCGTACACCATCCTTCGTTATTAAATGCCCAAGGTAAACTACTTCCGTTTGCAGGAAACTGCATTTTTGTGGATTGAGTTTCAAGTTATATTCTCTTAGTCTGTCAAATGTTCTTAATAGACTCTTATTGTGATGCTGTAAGCTACATCCAAAGATTATTATGTCATCTACATACAGGAAACTTTCCGCATCCAATCCCGCTAGTGCTATAGATAGCATTCGTTGAAAACTGTTCGTCGAAATTTTTAGTCCAAATGGTAATCTTTTAAATTGATAATGTCCTTTATTTGTCGAGAACGCTGTCAAGTGCCTCGATTGTTCTTCTAACTCAATTTGATGGAATGAGCTCGTTAAATCTAATGTTGAAAAATATTTTGCTCTTCCAAGATTATCCAGAATGTCTTCTAACCTTGTTAAAGGAAACTTATCGTCACTTATTTTTTTATTCAGTTGTCTGAAGTCTACTACCATCCTCCACTTAGTTTCTCCATTTATACTTTTCTTGGGTACTACAAGCAATGGTGAGTTGTATGGGCTTTTAGAATTTTCTATAATCCCATCTTCCAGCAACTGATCTACCTGCTTGTTAATTTCTTCCAATTGACTTCTTGGTAGTCTGTAGTTTTTTATATATATTGGCGTCTTTTCTTCTAGCAATACTTTTTGTTTATAGAAATTGTTTACAGTTAACTTATCTTTTTCCAAGTAAAATATGTCTACATAGTTCTTACAAATTTTGAGTAGTTTCTCTTTTGCTTCTTCATCTAAATTTACTGTATTCAACTCCTTCTTCAATTGCTCAAATCTTTCTTCCATGGATTTTTCATTATACGTCCTTTTCATATAGTAAAAGTTTCTTAGCGGGTAGTGCCTTAATTTTGGTATTTTCAATTTTACTTCTTCCTCATTAACGTTTACCATCTTTATATGCTTTACCCCTTTTGCTGGTAGTATCATGTTTGCTATATGTACTCCTTCAGCTATCTCTTCATTAAATATTATGCTGTCTTCTTCTAACTCTATTTTAACAGTTTGTAATATCTGTGTTCTACCAGGAATTGTTACATACTCGTCCTCTGGAATTATCGTATCTATTGGTATTTCTATCTCATCTAGGTTTGTCTGTACTACCAGTATGAAGTTTTCATAGTATAACTTGCATCCATGCTTAATGAAGAAGTCTTTCCCTAACAAACCATCTGTTGCTATGGGAAAGTTCTCCGCAACCACATGTATTTTATGTACTATGTCTTCGTCCTCTACTCTAAATTTTAACTCTATAGTCCCTATAGTTTCTACTTCTTCGTTCGTGACACCTGTTATTATGCTTATTTCCTCGTCTATCTTTTTGTCCTGCGATAATTTATTTATTTTTATTATTGATATATCAGCTCCACTGTCTATTAACCATGTTGTATTCTCATTTTTGTTCGCATTAGTTCTTATTTTTACATAGTTTGCTAGTTTTGCGTTGCTTATGTAGTATATCTTTAAATATTTTTTATTGTATAGGTTTCTTCTTCGTCCCTCACCTTTCTTTCTGTGGGGACGGCTAAGGAGTTTCCCAACTTTACTCTATTAATTCTGTGCATCGGTTTGTCCTGTCTTTCTTTTTGTTTATTATTGAACACTCGTCTTCCTTGCTCTTGACGATTCAAGTACTGCTTCCTTTCTCCTTGATTTTCATACCTTCTTTCATTCGGATGCCTATACTGTTGATATCCCCAAGTATTCTTTCGATTATAGTTATGTGCATTGTTTCGCCATTTCTCATACGTATCATTACTTCTCTCCCTGTAGCCATTCATTCTATCAAATTGTTTCGGCTGCCATCCAGACCACTTAAATTTTCTTGATCTGTTTGCTAACATTACTTGTTTTGTTTGTCCATCATTTGCATCTACGACTGATGCTAATTGTACAGCTTCATTCATCGTCTTAGGTTGTGCTGCAAATAACGTGCTTTTTATATTATATCGCAAACCTGCTTTAAAAGCATTCATAGCTAATTGATCATTCAATTTAACTATTACTTTCCTACTTTCTTCTCCTTGCTCAGCTATTTGCGCTGCATTTAGTTCTGCTGTTAGCGCTTCAATTTCATCTGCAAACTCTTCTACCGATTTATTATGTTGGTTTGCTTTGGCTAAGCTGGCTTGTATTTTCAATAGGTTCACTGTTGGTTTAAATAGTCTTACGAATGTTTCTTTAAGATCTTCATAGTTTGTTGGTGATGTTTCATTACACAACCTGTTTCTTACTTTATCATTTATTCGTGTCTTTATCACGAACTTTATCAGTTTTTCCTTATCTTCCTCTGTTTCTAATGTGTCTCTTACACATTCTATTAAATTTAAAAAGTTATTCAATTTTTTACCCTCTCCATCGAATTCTGGAATCAGTTTTATCGCTACCGTCATATTGAATGCCATTCTGCTATTTATTTCTGTTAGTTGTACTAGCTCTGTCTCTGTTTCCCCTTCTATCGTTCTTAGAACTGATATTATATTAGCGCACCTTTCCTTTATAATATTATTTACTTCCTCATATATTTCTATGAACCTCTGATTTATATCTCTTATACTCTCATTTTCTTCTAAATTGTCTATTATATTTTGATATTTACTTTTATTTTCCTCTAAATCAAACTTCTTTTTCAACAGGTACTCTGACGTGAGTATTCTGCCTGTATTCTTTTTCAATGACTCTAAAATTTTACTTATTTCTTTTACTGTTTGTTCTAACAGATTCATCTACCTTCTAACAAGCTCAACGTAAAGAAAGAAAATTTTACATCTAATCTTCCATTTTTTTTTTTTTTTTATTTATTTATTTATTTATTTGTATATTTTAAAATTTTATCTAACTTAGTTTTTTTTTTTTTTTTTTTTTAAAAAAAAATTTTATTTATTTTTATTTTTGAGCTGCCTTTTAGCTGCAAAGTATTTATTTTTTAGGTTTTTTGCCATTAGCAAAAATGATTTTTTTTCTTTTTTATCGGTGGCAACGGCTACCAGACGATATAATTCTGCCAATTCTTTGTTGAGCCTTGCCGCCTTTCCAGCTCTCTTCTTCTTCTTTGGCTGCTCTTTATACTCTTCGTTTTTCTTTTCTTCCTTCTTCCTGTTTCTCTCTCTATATTCCTCGATGGAAATCGGTTTAGGGCACGCTTCTTTCTCCAAATCGTGGGGCAGGGTCGCCATGTATTGTGTTTGTGTTGTACTCTCCAGGCTAGCGTACCAGCCTTTGCTCGTGGCGTCTATTGACTGCCTTATTTAGTGTAAAATAAAATATTATTTTTATATTTATTTTTATATATTTATTCAGGTGGTCCCGCAAGCAATTTACTGCTATTCTGACCCGGACTGGGTCTCAGGGAATACTGTTGAATATACAGGAATCTTACGACTATTTATACTACTAATTAATCCTACTACGTTTACAAACTATTCATTACATAATTATTCTATTTACAAATCTACTTGCAACACAGTAGCTAATAATAAATGTCAAATCAAGTTACAATTAATTTATGTCAAAGTGTTTCTCATAGTAGGTTTCTACAGTGTTTCTGATAGTACACCTACTATATCCACTACAATATTGCGAATTGGTACTTTTATATAAATATATTATTTGTTAATAGTATATTCTGTAACAAGTTTGGAATGATGCATATTCTGCACAAGTGGAAGTTCGGGCTCGGGTTCGGCTCGGGTGGCGGTCCACGAGTGCGGAATATGCCATTCAAAACGTGTTGCAGACTATACTTTTTCTACGCCTCTAATTAGTTTTTATTAATATTTTGTAAAGAAAAACGTACCTTATGTAAAGCTAATGTCAAAAATATAATGTATAATGCACAGCAAAACGCTAAATAACATATTAGTAGGGAGTGTTCATAACCATTTTGTAATTTAATAATTTGTTAATAGATGGCCGCCGCAAAATTTATTAAAAAAATGCTATTATTTTCTGGTATTTAATAATTGAATAGTTTATTTAAAACAAAAATTTTAAAGCTGAACATCTTTGATTGTTTATTATTGAAACAATCCTTTTCTTTCTTCAATTAATAAATCTTTTTTTTTCTTTAATTAATAAATCATTTTCTTGGTTTACGCCGAACAGATGTCGCCAATAGTAGTCATTCCATAACAAGTGATGGAATGAATATTCCACACGGGTTGTGGAATGCTGCTAATTCCTTAACTAATAGTAATATCAGAATGCCTGTATTCTAACAGAGGCGTAGAAAAAGATTATTACGGCATAAACCTACATAATATACATATATATCTAACGTTCTAAAATATTATCAATATTTTTCTGTCTTTATTTTGTTTTATTATTTGAGATCGAGTCAGAGCGTTTTTCTTCCTTAATCTTTTTATTTTTTTTTATTGTTATGTCCGGTTCGTGGACCATAATAACCACGTGGCGCCCCTCCGTATAACACACGTGAGCCCACCCCGACCGTTGAGTTGCCGGCACTTGCGTGGTTATAATTTTGCACGTAACATTCTGGCGCCCAACGTGTGCTACTTTTTTTAGTTGGTTATAATTTTTTTCGGATTTAAAGTCGAAACGTCAAACGTTTCAGGTAGACTAGAAAATTGAAAGAATAAATCTTCTGTTGGTACATACGGTGTACCCTATTTTGTTTATTGTAGGTTAATTTTTTTTGGTAATAATTACATTAGAAGCAAAAGAAATATAAAATAATATTTGGTGATTCGTGTGAAACTTGCTGGAAAAATCATAAAAATATTCCGACATTTTGAAAAATAGATACTCCCACAGTGAATCTAAATTCACTCGGTCAGGGCGGTGATCTCAAAGCGGATGAACTTTACGCAACACTGAATGTTGCTCTGAGCCGGTTGCAGAGGAGATAGCAACAAGTTGCAAGATAGCCGTGTGAGTCAAGTGTCGCGAGAGGATTGGGTTGCACGGAAACAAGTTGATAAGCAACCTCATGGAGTATAACAAAGCACAAATAGAAATATTGTTACGGTTACTTACCATTGTTTAGGCTACAATCCTCCATCCGTAGTTAATCTGATACATTTTTTTTTGCATTTTCTTTCTTCGTAAGCCCAGATTTTGATTTTTTCTTAGATTTTTGTTCCCTTATAAAAATATTTTTCATATAATTTCATCTAGATTTTGATTTTTTCTTAGATTTTTGTTCCCTTATAAAAATATTTTTCATATAATTTTTTTTACAGCATCTTGGTCGTTTTATTCACTCAGCACTTTACCTTTCCGAATAATTTATTTTTTTTTATTAAAACACGATAATTTTTTTTTAATATTTTTTTTTATTTTTATTATTTCTCTCACTGGTATTCACAGCACCTTTTTTTTTAATTATTTAATTTCACTTTTTTTGGGTTTCTTCACTCGGGTTTGATTCGAGTGTGGTACAGTGACCACTATAAGGGCACGCGATCGACACTGATCGTAAGAGTACCGGCGATTGCATCAATGGATTTCGATAAAACTCAATGAGAGAGAATTGAGGGGAATTAGGAATCTCTGGGCGGGAGAGAAATTCATTTATGAATTAAGCAATCGGCAGTTCACTCGTGCAATATTACCCAGTTGTCAGCACTAGCAAAGTTAGAATTCATCGCGCATTGTTAGATCTTGACCCAGTAACCCAATTTTTATTTACTTTTTTCTGGTTGTGGATTTCGGGTGCATTATTCTTTGTCGGATATTGGCATTGATTTTGTTTTCTTTTGGGTGAAACGGAGAAGGGCATCAAATATGGAAATCAATCGATTAAACCAGGAGGAATTGGGGTATGAGATGGCCATCAGGGGAATGCCTATTGGGAAAGTGGACGATATGAGGACTGCGTTACGGGCAGCGTGGAAGGTTGAAAAGGAGTGCGGTCCAACCCTAATAGAACAGTATCCCTATACATATGAGGAAGATTTACAGGCGCTACGGAAAAAGTTAACTGAGATAAATCTTCTCTATGAATCCTTCCAAGGGGATGCGGATTCTGGTGAATTTAAAAAATGATTTACTATATGTATATATATATATATATATATATATATATATATATATATATATATATATATATATATATATATATATATATATATATATATATATATATATATATATATATATATATATATATATATATATATATATATATATATATATATATATATATATATATATATATATATATATATATATATATATATATATATATATATATATATATATATATATATATATATATATATATATATATATATATATATATATATATATATATATATATATATATATATATATATATATATATATATATATATATATATATATATATATATATATATATATATATATATATATATATATATATATATATATATATATATATATATATATATATATATATATATATATATATATATATATATATATATATATATATATATATATATATATATATATATATATATATATATATATATATATATATATATATATATATATATATATATATATATATATATATATATATATATATATATTATATATAATATATATATATATATATATATATATATATATATATATATATATATATATATATATATATATATATAT